>JAHWFO010013591.1:4244034-4339466 GCA_023313115.1 Rhysida immarginata
TCGCATGCAATGTAAGAAGCAAATTCCTCGCAATTAACAGTGACGTTTCCGAATCGAAGGACAAGCTTTTGACATCGATACCAATGCGAGGAGTTGGCCAGAACTGCTAATCGGCTGGCAGCATATGAAACATTGTTGTTGGTGGCTCACAAGGCTATGAGAATAAGGAAATTAAAATTTTGAACCTAATTTTCTCATAAATGCTTAAGGGTGTTCGTGATGTCACGCTCGAGAGCTTTTAGAGATAGCAAGCAGTTTCGGTCATAGATGGCGGCAGTGTTGCTCTCGTTAAGTTTATGGGATCTTTAATGGCCCGTAGAGATTTGGAATTTGCAAAAGACACATCAGTAACCTGAAATCTTTCGATTAACCCCTTAACCATTAAAATCGCCAATTCTTTATAGCACTTTTTCTGCTGACAAAATCGAAAGTAGAAATCTTTGAAACTAAGACCCCCCTCCCTTCCTAATCAATGTGGGGAATACCCCCCCCCCCCTTTGTCAGTTAGTGAGGCGTGATGGGAGCCCAAAAAGACAATAATCAGATTCTGAAAATTCGAGAATTTATTTAAGGCAAACAATAAGAAATTTTAAAGTCAGTGGAGAAGACCATATGGTCCATATTACATTCGGAAGTGTGAGAAACAGATCAGCACATTTCTAAAACTTAGCAGAGTCTGCCCGGAACTACTGATGAGCTACTGACAGTGGCGTAGCTAGCTTTTTAGCGCCCGTGTTCAATTTTTCATTTTTAGCTTTTTAGCGCCCCTTCAATTTAGCTATTTAGAGCCCCTAATTCGTTGCGCCCGCGTACTTTGCACACCTTGGCCGCCCTTAGCTACGCTCTGGCTACTGAATAAGATAAAACGTGAGTCAAGTTTGTTTTTTTTCTTGTGTAAAGTTAAAGATAATTTGGTCGACAGGGAAAATAGAATTGGTCTTTCAGGTGATCTTGCTGAAGGATGCACTGCCTTCTGGTTCTTTGTGTGATTAAAAAAAAGTTGTTTCTTTTATTTTGCTCTGTTAGTTTTGTGGTCCAAGGAACAGCTTGACTTTTAATGACTGAAAACGTGTCAGAACCATCGAGATTTCTGATGGTAACATCTGCTGAAAGTGAAAATGGTATGAAACTATGGACAAGTTGGAATGTGACAATCAATCACACAGGCTTATTGGCAATGATAATGCTTTCATAGCACGAGTTAAATACCCTCATACCTCAAGAGCGCATTTAATCTCAACCAAGTCCATTTAGATTGATTGTGGTTGCTAGCCAGGTCCATCCATTTGTGGCTACATTTTACCCCTTTGAAGAAAGCATCTCAACTGGGCAATTCATTACGCCACAATGCCTGCAATGAATGATTCATGGAGCCTGCAATAGTGGCTTGCACATTGCCAGATCTCAAGAGAGAGAGGTCTGTTGAACAACTTGATGGGGGATTCACCACATTTGGCGTGAAGTTGACTTTTACCTGACCTTTAGAAAGATCTACATTTACTTGTTTGTTAAATTTAGAGTCAGTATAAGGACGCATTTAGAATTTTCGTATATTTACATAAAGAAATTCAATATCTGCAGTAGGTTCTGAAGCATGTGTTAAATAAGGCATCGCAATGTTTAGAAATACATTCGCACAATAGATTTTCTTAAACCTAGTACCAGTTTTTGTACATTCTGTATTCATATGTTATTATTATTATTTTTTATTATATTTAACAAAATAATACAGCCGCCTTAGATTAGAGTCTGTATAGTTATATTAACTGCTCTAGCTTTTCATTTTAAGCAGTGTCATTCTAAAAGGGTTTTCTTTTCTCTTTTGCCCACAGCCAAGCTGGATGGCGTGAAAACTTACATGCGCATGCGTCGCGTGCCCACGCACATCCAGGCGAAAGTGATCAAATGGTTCGATTATCTATGGATGACACAGAAGTCCAGCGACGAAGAGAAGTCCGTCGGCTGTCTACCGGACAAGCTGAAGGCGGAGATAGCCATCCACGTCCACCTAGACACCTTAAAACGAGTGGAGATATTCCAGAACACAGAGGCCGGCTTCCTCTGTGAGCTCGTGTTGCGCCTGCGTCCTGTCCTCTTTTCTCCCGGTGATTACATTTGCAGGAAAGGTAAGTGGATGTAATTCACTGTCAATACTTGCTGAGCATGCGGTTATTGGATAACAAATTTATCAGGCTTTAAGGTTGATTAGTTCTTTGCACGCACTGCTGTTTGTATTTTTAGTTTAATTTGTACATGTTAAACATCACTTTTGGCTGTGTGCTTCACGATTTTAATGTATGACGTATGGGATTTATGTCACATTATTGTAACTTGAATGCACAACGCACTTGTAACCAATGCTTTTTGTTTTTGTGAATGTTTATTGTTTAGTCATACGCTTTATACAAGCACCTGCTTAGAATAACTGAAGAAATACTGGAATTTCGCACTAGAGAACATTGCACGATCTCAATTCATGTCTTTTATTGTATTGTCTTTGCAAATAAAGCGGTTCGTCAAACACTTTCACCTTTAGAAATTCCATAAAGGAGGCTTGGGGAATGTAGTTGTCAATTGTTGCAAAGTGGTTCCAATGCCGTTACTAGGTGAATCTAGTGATGGTTCTTGGAACTAATGTTATCCAGAATAATTTCATTGCCCAGTCTCTTTTTTGGATCTGCATGGTATTGATTTTCGTTGGCATGAGTAGTTTGCTTTTGTAAAGTGCTGTTGCTTAGGGCGATTGAGTAGAATGTGTTTGAGTAGAATAAAGCTGGAATTTTAATCCCAGATTAATGGATTGAAAGTCTCCTGTATCTTACCAGTTGAATTCTTGGTGTTAGGATTTCCAACTCAAATTTTCGAAGATATAGAATGGGGTTTCATGCCAATCGTTCTTGGATGAAAAATAATACACCATGAATAGCTTCAATGAATTCTAGCATTCTTAATTACGTGCAATTTGAATTTAAAACTTGAAACTTGAACTTGGAGAAAGGTTCCATTCAGCTAACCGAAAAGCCGCTTGGACAACAATTTTCCAGGTTATCCTTTCAAAAAGAAAACTCTCACGATGACAAGACACACTAAAGACAGGTGAAGATAATGTCGCATATTAAAAAATCTAATGTTTTAGCATTTTAGGGGAGACCGGGGCAATTCGTTACCCGGATAAGTCGTTATAACTTATCAAACCGCTGACGTGCTCGATTCGCAAGTTAGAATAATTTTTCGAATTTTTGTACCTCCTCGTAATTTTCTCTCTTTTAAACGATGTTAAATAGCTTTATCTGGGCTATCGTGGTTCAGAAAAAGCTTAGTTATCAAATCATAATGTTATTTGAAGTTTCTGGAAAAATGTTTCCTCGTTTTCGCTATTCGCGAATTTTGTTCAAAAGCTGCATCATGTTCTTTCGGACGACAAAGAAAACCAATAATCATGACTCAGATTTGAAAGAAGAAAAATTCCGCCTTGTGTGTTGCAAGCCGTATTCTGAATAAACACACAATGAAAATTGGATACAGTGCAAGATGTGCAGATTTTGCATGCACGAGTGGGAATCCTTATTATGAATGCTAAAATTGCAAGTCTTTGGTTTTGAGATGTAAAAATATTAAAGCTGCTTTTTTTTTATTTACCAGTGTCTATAGATCTATTTTAGTGGACAAAAATGAATGTAACAACCTGGCCCATTGACAGGGCATGTTGTTAAATTTGCGGTTGTGTCAAAAATATTAACTTGTTAAAAAAAACCAAAGTTTCTCATAACTTTTTAAATGCTGGTTGTAAAATGCGAAATATGATTTACATCAAGCATTACATAAAAAAGTTAGCCAAATCTGTAACCTGCCCCTGTCTCCCCTAATAGCGCCGTTCATCAGATTTAAATCATAACTGAACCTGAAGCAATTAACTAGAAAAAAATATGTCAAATAAAAATCATGATGCTAACCACTCCGGGTCATATCTAACTAGTCCTTTTTTTAATTTAGAGAATAAAGATCTCAATATGTGATTTCACACATTTTTTGCTTCAGTACATCAAGTGCATTCATACCGATGGTGGTCTTATTAAATAGAAACTGCTGCAAGGTGCTAGCAAAATGTCTCCGATCTGATCTCACAAAATGGTACACAAATACTTGGAATTTGAAAAGCCTTTTCGAAGGCCTTACTGGATTCATTGTCTTCGAGTGATTCTTGGACACATTTGAAACGAGGCCTATACTGTACAGAAATTTCTGTTTTGCCTAGATCACAATCACCAAATGTCTGCCGAAGCAAATTCTGTATTTCTGAATTGTTTTTTACCGATTTTTAACACTCGTTTGTCATTCAGCAGCGATATAGCGTTAAAATTTGTCACAGCACAAACAAGTCAGTGTTGTGCAGATCATTTGTAGCGTCACCAATGTCGCTTAGCATACTGATTCCATTGATCTATGTTTAAAACATCTTACTGTTAGGTTAGAGTTCTATGACGGATTCTTAGCCTGGCGGTGCCATCCAGTGGCATAACGCTGTACTATTTTCAGTTCCCGCACGAAAACCAAATTCGGAAAGTTTTTGTTAGTACCTGGTATTTGTTATGGATGCATCGTTTAAAGTGAAAGAAATAACTAAATTTGTAAAGTGAAATTTTAACCATCTTTGTTACTTGACGAAATCACCAAAAAGTTTTTGGACTGCTTCATGGTGTAACAGTTTTCATTTCCACTAGCGTAAAATTATGCATGATATCGAAACTTCTAATGTTGGCTGTAAATGTTTGTGTAAAATGTATTTGCAGTATTGGATTGAAATTCCCATACAGTTTACGATTAAAGCCCGGTTGAGGAACTTTCCAATCCATTATATCTTTTCAATCCGAGTTGCCTCTCTTATGTTTTTATGTCTTATTATGATTTCGTAATATCTGTGTAAAAGAATATTTTCTTTGTTTCTATTCCTTCGTTGTTGTTGTCGTTATCGTGAACAATGCAGGAGAGGTCGGGAAAGAGATGTACATAGTGAGCCGCGGGCGCTTGCAGGTGGTGGCCGACAACGGCAAGACGGTGCTGGCCACGTTGAAGGCGGGCAGTTACTTCGGGGAGATCAGCATCCTCAACATGGGCACCGCGGGGAACCGGCGTACGGCTTCCGTCAGGTCCGTCGGCTACTCCGATCTGTTCTGCCTCTCGAAGCAGGACATGTGGGACGTGCTGAAGGAGTACCCAGCCGCCAGGTTGCGACTCGAAGCCATTGCTGTGAAACGGCTCGAGAAGTACAAAAAAGCACCCCTCGAGAAAAGTGAGTCCCCCGCTTTTATATTTTTTTTTTTGTAATCTTTCTCTTCCCCCAACCCAACTTTGTCCCTTAGCTCTAAATGTAAAAATCTCAAATCACGCATATACCCATTTACACTTAAACACACATTCCCTTAAAAGAGAATTGGCTCTCCCTCTTTTCCCCCAAAGATATAGTAAGCCCCCTTTAAAACAGCATCTGAAAGTGGTTAGATTGTAAGAAATAATTGGTTAAGGATAAATAAGAAGCATTTCAAAGGATTATGCAACTATTCTAAAAAAAAAAAGTTCTCAGTCAAGACCTTTTTAAAGTAAACAAAAATCTTCATAGTAGACAACAAATAGACCTGGCAAAGTTTAAGTTTTCTTTTTACATGGTCGGTATGTTTCCAAGAGGTTAAAAAATGTTTACTTCTCAAGATGTCTACTTTACCTGTGTCTTAATCTATATGTCTGTATAAGAGCGACTGGGTCATTTGATCTCAAATTTGCAGGTTCCTCAGAGCCTCTAGCTCTAAGGATTTAAGAACCGAACAGTTTTTCCTTCAATTCCATTTTGATGAATACATGTATCATACCTCGGCTAAATGAATGAATGGAAAACTTGCACTGAGAATGCAGTTTTTTCTACTGCAGCTACAAGAGTTCAAGTAAAAGTCAGCTGCATTGGCTTTAACATACTATCGCCAGGACTATGTCTTTTGCCTGGGATATTTGAACGAATTAGCTGTCGCCCCTGAATTTTTTCATTTCTAAGAGACTTCTTTTCTCTCTCTCTATTACATGACATACGAGGGTTATTCGTAAAGTAAGGTCCGTTTTGCAATAAAAACAAAAGTACTATATAAGTTTTCAAATTTTTTTTTTACCAGATTCTATGTACCTTTAACTATTTTTCCACATGGTTTCCAAGTTTATTTAAACATTTGTCATAGCGCTCAATGTACTTCCGCATGGGATGAAGAAAGTCACGCAGTTTTCAAGCAGGTGGTCAAGTTGTTCCCAACTATAATCAGCTTTTGTTTGGGAACAACTTGATCACCCGCCATACAGATCGGATCCCGCGTCCAGTGGCTACCACCTGTTGCAGAATCTAAAGATCATCGGCAGCCTGCATTTCAGTGACGAAGAACAAGTGAAAACTGCGTGACTTTCTTCACCGGCGGCAGCTTCTATGAATTGATCATGGGGAAGTACATTGAGCGCTATGACAAGTGCTTAAATAAATTTGGAAACTATGTGGAAAAATAGTTAAAGGTACATACAATCTGGTAAAGAAAAAATTTTGAAAATATATACAGTATAGTAGTTTTGTTTTATTCCAAAAGGGACCTTACTTTACGAATAACCCTCGTATTATTTCGCATACTGTATTTAGCGCTCTTCTCGTGGAACAATAACATTAATTTGGTCATTGTGTCAGATTCTATATTTCAAACCAACGTCCTAACTCTTATGAACTGCTGATCTAAATGATTCCAAACTTCAGAAAGACAATGGGAAAATGCACCATCTTGTGGAAAATAGCGTTCGGAATATCCTGGACTTTTAGAATTGCGATTTGTTCTAACATGCTTAGGTAACTTATCTTTCAATCAGGAGATAATCTTGCCAGTCTTTTGTCATTAAGCTTTACCATGTCAGCTATTACGCTGTTCGTCGTGTTCCATGACCATCTGTGGATTTTCCTTTTTCCTAGGTGTGCCACTTGGCCAGAAATATAAATATAAAATCATTGAAACAGATTTGTGAAAGGAGTGCAAGATATGCCTTAATGTGGTCAAACACTGCCCCAGCAAATCCATTTCGATATGGTTTGTTACTGGGTTGGATTCGTCGAAATAACTACGAGAGACGATCAGAAAAAAATTTATACATTTGAGTAGTAGACTCACGTTCGCGTCATTGGGAAACGCTCCCCAGTTTAATGACGAATAACGGCCTTCAGTCTTTCGCGCGCTTTTCCAGCGAGGTACAGAAGTTAGCGCTCTATGAAGTCCACTAGAATGCGACTCGAGAAATCCCAGACACTAAATGCCATGTTTTCAGCAGATGCTGTCGCACTCAACTTCCATAGTGAAGGAGGGAAGGGAAATGGTGATCGGCATGTGACATGCCGCATCAGGATTCTCTTTCGTGAGCTTTGCTCTCGATCGAATTCTAAATCAGACGAAGAGCCATCGTTTTCAGGACTATGTATGCTTCGGCCATTGGCAGGGACTCTCTCCTTCAAGTTTGATCAAATTCTTGAGCTCCAATGCTCGATTCAACGACTCTGGAGGAATTCAAATAAATTCCTGTTCCTATTAGAGCAGGACTGTAGATGAGCACATGTCCGATACTTTAGATCAGATTGAAAATTCATATGAAAAGCTTTTGACTTGCTTAAAAATTTATCCTTATCAGATTGTTTATTAAAAATTTTTGTGTTGAAAGCTTTTAAATTTCACAGACACAAGTAATTTCAGTTTTACATCTTTCTTTAGCACCCAGTAATTAACAAACGTTTAAATTAATAAATTTTAAGTTTTAAAGCACCCAATGCAAATTTTGCCCTTATTTGCTTCTGCGCCCCTGAATGAATAACAAATGGCTCCCGGCCCCAGTAAGACACCCTAAACGAGGAGATTAACAATAAAAATAAAAGAAATTTTAAATTTAAAAAACAAAGCACTGCCCCTTAATAAAAGCACATTAAGAACCGAGTAGTAGCACACGATCTTAGGCGATGCTTAATAGAATAACATTGTGTAAGTGGGCATCAGCTGGCGGGCGCCCTTCTCCCTACTCATGCTTGGCTTTTTCTGCAGTCGGCGGACGCTCTTTGCTCAACAAAGTCTGGAGGCCTGCGTCACCTCGCTCGCAACGCTTACTGCCTTCCTACCGTGAACCTAGAGACTACGACAATGAGATGGCGGGTGAATCGGGTTAGTTACTCCTTCCTTCCTCCTCTCTTCTGACTTGTTAGTGCAAAAAAAAATGTATATAACTATAAAAATGTAAATAAAACAAGTTAAAAAGATAATTAACAGTATTAATAATAGTTGTTAATAATAATAATAGTCGCTTTTATTTTAATTTTGCTGTAATACATAAAATAATAAAACATTAAACAAACTCTAATAAAAATTTTTATTGTATTTAATAATATTGCTTTTTCAATAGGATTAGCGGCTATTTAGTGTTTTTATTCATCTAGGTTTACTTAAAAAAAAATTCGTTTCTGAAGATGACACTATTCGCTGCTGCTACCTAGTGAGGAAAAGCTTTATAGTTAATATGATTTTGATTTTTTTTTCTTTTATGTTCAGTTGATGGAGACCCGTCCAGGATGAAAGGCTAAATGGCGATTGATCCAATCTCGATTCGTCGAAATGCCGATTCGTCCCAATGTTGAGACTTTTAAATCTGATTGGCCGACCACTCACTAAGATTGATAACCTATTTTTTTCGTTTCCCCAAGTCAAAATTTTTTTTCAATGAAATCGATTAAAAACTCATGATTCGAAAAAGATATTTTGAAATTTCTGGTCCCCTCCCCCAAAGAAAAATTTTTTTTTTTTCATTTTTTTAAGACAAATTGGGAAGCCTGTGCAAATGTAGCATTCCACCATTTCAATTGATTAAGATTTTGCAATGATAAACAGTATAACTCTAACTTGCATAAGTGGAAATCCCGCTAAGTCGAGTTATCCTCGATTTTGATCCACATTTTCGTGATCCGGTTACTTTTTGAAATCCCCGATTAATTCAGCCTAATGTTGAAAATCGAAACTCGAATAAGTCGAATTTTTTTCCTGGTCCCCTGACGATTAGGCGGGTTATACTGAAGTGGAATATTGTTTGCATGAAAAAATTGCCCTGGTAAAAATATAGGCCAAGTCAAAAGAACGTAACCAAAAAGGGAAACTTCTAATCCATAAAGTATAAAACTGAAATACCAAGAATTGCGTATTTCGGGTACCAGGTACCCATCTTCAGCGGGAAAGACAAAATTGAAAAAGAAATAAAAAAGGAAAGAAGAAAATGAAACTTTAAAGCTAGAGAATATATAGGGGAGAGATGCAAATTGCCAAGAATATCTCCCATTGGTTAAGCGAAACCTAACGACTCATGGACAAAAGTTAAAACATTGGGCCAATGAAACAAGAGGAAACCCAAGAGTAAACATCTTGCCAATAGGGGGAAGAGAAATAACCAAAACATAAACTTAGATAATAAAGATAATGAAAGGAAATAAAAATAAAAACAAGAAGTTAACGATGACTGTATAGCTTAGTACAGTCATCGTGTTCCTCCTACCCTGAGAAGTCATTAGTATTCGGTGGTTTCGTGATCCCCTCTGAAGCCCGAGGACGCGGGTTCGATCCCGGCCGAGGACGACGAGGATTTTTTCAGGGGGAAAAATCGTGAGATCAAGCATTTCCTTCGGAAAGGAAGTAAAGCCGTTGGTCTCGTGTAGTCATTTGCTAGCTGCACGTCTTGCGAGGCAAAACTTGCGGCCACTATAACGCCGTACTGATATGACCATAGTAGTTGGAAGGGACGTTAATATCAACCAAATCAAACCTATTCACCAAATCTTCGAAGTCATCAAGCGCCTTAAAACAAAAAAGCAGCAGGTCTTTCATTTTTGTCTTTCCCACTAAAGATGGGTATCCGGTATATCTCAATTTTATTCTTTGTGGATTAGAAGTTTTCCCTTTTTGGTTATTCCATTTCACAGTATTTGCTTAATTTTTTTTTAGTTTTGCGGATAAAATAAAATAATCCAAAAGATTAGCACATTTTGAAATAAATATCTCGCTAGACTTTTGGATTTCTTATACTTATAATAGAGATACACAGGGAAACAATATGAAGAAAACTCAGTTTCATTTGCACTTGTGCGCTCAGGCTGTTTTTCCAGATGTTAACTGAAATCTAATTAGAATTGACCCAAAAAATTCTTGTCTTAGTTTAAATTATTGTATATTTTAATTCTCAATGCTTTGGACGAATTGACATTTGGGCTGTTCGGTATTAAACAGATCTTTGGATCAATGATGTCAGATCGATCGGGATACAAATTTAAGCAAAAGCTTGAATAGCTTGAATGAGTGATTTGGTAGTCTTCGTTTAACGCTTTATTTGAGCTCATGCAAGATCAAGAGAAGCGTTAATTGACGACTGCATTGTAATACATTGTAATGCATTGCAATACATTGTAAAATATTGTAATAAGTCAAAACAATATGACCCATCTTTGATGATGATACTCCACAAAATCATTTATCCTTGCAAAGTACATGCATCCAAAATACTCCAATACTCGATTGGGTGCATATCAGGGGATTTTGGAAGGCAAGAGCTGAAACGCTTCCTGAAAACCCTCACTGTATCCACACAGCAATACCAGTTTGTTTTTTTCCTCGAAACATATGCAGCCTACTAAAAAACTACCAAGAACATTTTCGTCTTATTTTGTTTTTAGGAAACGGATCTTGCAAATAGCGCCCAACATTTAATTTACACCTTGTATATAAAATTGTAAATTAATATCCAAAGCAGAGATTTTTTTAAATAAAAAGCAGAAAGTTTTACGTAAAATAGGATCTGCTCAAATTTAGAAGTAAAGAAAAACCACAACTAAAGGAAACCACTTAGTGCGGGCTCCACAAAATTCTTTTGTAGTTGTAGACAATTGGCTACAAGAATTCAAATTCAAGTAGCCCAGTAACAAAATTCTGTTTCCGACAATAATACAGCATTACAAATTAGAAATTACAAAGTAGAAACATATTCCTAAATTACCTAGGGCCCTTTCTTTTCATTGAAGCTTATGTGCATGGCGAATGATTGGTATGTTTTGATACCACTGTTGCATTGCTGGTGTTGGATCAAATTCAGTTATAGAACTGATTGCACTTTATAAGGTTGACAGACGGTCCACACACAAGAAGTTCCTTCAGCATATTTTGATGTGTTTCTGCACAGAAAATCAAAACATAGAATAAGCAGCACTGAAAATAGCTTGAAGTATTGTAAAGATTGTAGAATAAAGTTCAATGTGGTCGGTAAATGCACAATGCACACCACTGAAAGAGGATTTTTTCCTGTGAACTGTCAGTTTTAAGTCAGTCCACTTACTAAAAATATGTTCATCAAAATTCATGGAACTTCAACTTCTCTTTGTGGAATGGCATCAGCTATTGTAGTTCTGCCTCTCTGTCAAATGGCCACATATGTAATAGCCAAATGGAATATCACAATGTACATGTTAATATCCATCTTGGAATATTTAATAGCATTTGTCTCCCAGCTACCGGTTTGTCGAGCCTCTTTAGTGATGTTGTCGCATGCAGAAACAATGAAAACCTGATTCCGCATCGAGACCGTATCGACTAATTTGGCTAAATTAGTTTTACGGTTTTCTTTGAATTTAAGAGATTTGTACCACAGTATTCTTATGCTCTTTTACACGGGACAAGATAGCCTGCTTTGATTTCTTGCATCAATGAACTGTGGCTGGCCCAAGCATTGCAGGTGATTCGTTGTTGGGGAGCTATTCTTAGACTGCCATTGTATGATATATTCTCGTATATTCATTACTGAGGAGTACGAATAGCCCACGACTCATTGTTTCGGAAATATGGCCATCGCAGTTTCGCCTCCATCGAAATCGGATAAATCGATTGTTTTACTCATTTTTTTCTTTATCCTATATCAGTGAAATACCCATTGAATGTTTTCACACATATTGTTTTGGCTGATTGGTGTATATTTCTTGGAGAATTTTTGATTTTTTTAACCTTTTTCGGACAGGGTTAAAAAGAATAAAGTGTTTATTTTTCCTTTTTTTTTTTTTTTTTTATCTTATCTTGGCTTTGCCGGTGTAGTCGCCATGGGTCGCAGCCACAGCACCCCCGGCCTGGTCGAGTCCAGGGGGCGGATCCCCATCGAAGAGATGTACGTGCCTGCGTTTGCCTCCAGCCCGGGAGCATCGAGCGACCAGCGGCCTGACGAATCGCCACTGCCGTCGACGGCCACGAGTCTGAGCGCCGCCGACGACGAACGCCGAGCACCTCCCAACATGCTGGCGTCCAGCACGGCGGGGCTGACGGGCACGTGCCTCACACCCCACTCGCTGATGACGCGTCCTAGCCACGCACACAGCGTCACCTCATACAGGACCGACTCGTCGCTCGACGAGAAACAGTCGTTGCTGACGACAGCCTCGTTGATGACGTCTCCCATGACCTCACCTCAAGGCGCGCTTCCTTCTCCCAACGCCGTGGAGATATCGCCGGCCACGGAGTATACCGCGCTGAGTCCATCAAGCACGGACCACATGCTACTAAGCGAGAGCAGTGGTCACCATCCTCCTCATCATCATCCCCATCATCATCCTCCTCAATCTCTGTGTGTGCCGCCCGTGCCGCCGTCATTTTTGTCCAGCGGCGTGGGCCACTTACCGCCGAGCACCGCCACGCATGACATGCTGCTGGCCGAGATCAAGCGGCTGCGCGAACGGCTCGTCACGCTGGAATCGGAGAACGCGAGCATGAGCCTCAAGCTGAGTCAGCAGCAGTGGCAGGTGGAGCATCGGCTCGCCGAGATCGAGATGCAGATATGCGGCGGCAGCAGTGTCGGTAGCACGGCCAGCGCTGACGACAACGAACGCAATCGAGAGTCCATCATCTAAGAGCTTTAGGACATAAAAACAATTTCAACAACACAGAGAGAGAGAGAAGGTTAATTAATTACTCAATTAATGATGATAACAATACTTCTCTTCCACCTTCTTTACTAAAAGAAAAAAAAAAAAAGCATCCCCACATTCGCCCGTTTTTCACAAGAGGGCATGATTTTTCATCATGTAAATCGCGAGTTTCAGTATGCATATTCGCGGCTTGGCGCCACCTATTGTCGAGAAAGCGAGGCGCCTTAAAAAAGTTGGGAGATGTCTTTTTATGCTCTCAACTTTACTACCACCATTCAACAACTCGAGTTCAACTCGTTGTGGTCGGCTGTAACTATCAAAACGGTATTAGGAGAAGAAATTGTTAGTTTCTACTCAATAGTGAATCCCCCATGACGTTACCTCTTCCGGTTTGTGTGTCCTTCTCATCCCTCCGTGAGCGAAGCCATGTTTCTTTCTGACGGAAAATCACATTAATTAAGAAGAAAATAGGATTTGATAATAATAATAATAAAAATAATAATAATAATAATAATGATAATAATTTGTTTATTCTCTTTCTCTATATCTGTGATGTTTCCCTCCCCAATACTGTTTTCCATTTCAGAAGAACGTGCGCAAGAAGTGAACCTTTTATACCGGATATACCTCCATTTTGAAAGAGATTGATCCTTAGCGTTATGGTTTTGTAATAATAATAATAATAACAATAACAACAACAACAAATGACGTCATCGCTTTTATGATTTTCTATTATTTTATTAAAATGAAATAACGATTTATGAATTAAATCTTTATAATTTGTGTGTGCGTGTGTGTTCGTTTATGTGAACTTTGAGAATATAATATTAATAATGACAATAAACTGGGCAGGAAACAACAACAGCAACAACAACAACAACCCAAATAAAACTTAGCATTTTGCGTCACTTCTGGTTAGTGAATCTTTCTCTTATCTCTACTCTCAACAAACAATTTTTTACGCGATAGAACAACAGACGAGTAGCGCATTTTGTAATAAAAATTATATAAAAAAAAAGATAAGCGAACTGACATCGAAATACAAATTTCCAAGTTTTTACAAAAAAATCAGGTTTTTTGTGAATTTTAATTGTTTTTATTTTCTTTTATTAATTTAAGAGAATTTTTATGTCATTGGATGGTTGAAGGAGAAGATAAATTGAGTTTGCAGTTTGAAATAATCAATTATTATAAAAAGATTAAATTTGAATATCGATCAGGAATTTTTAATATTATATTGCAGATATATATTAACATCAATAATAATAATAATAATAATAACAACAAAAATTATTCAAATAGGAAAAAATTAATAACAATAATAATAATAATAATAATAATAATAATAATAACAATAAAAGTAGCGCTTTTTCGAGTTCAGGTTTTTAAGAAAATTTTTATCTCTAGTTCGCTAATTAATATCATTAAATTATTTTATTTTGTTTTATTATAAAACTTTCTTCTTCCCATTTTCAAAAGCTTCCATGAAGAAATGTAAATCACAAATATATATATCTATATATATTATATTGCGTTTTTACATAATAATATTATTATTCACTTTAAAAAATATATATATATATATTAAAAAAAAAAACAAACAAAAAACAAAGCAACAAAAAAAATTAAAATTTGTTTGAAATTTTTTCAAATTAATTAATAAAAATTAATAAAAAATTTTACAAAAAAAAAGAATTCCTAATGATTAAAAATTTTTTTATGAAAATATTGTTTCTGACTTTTTCACATATAATAAATTCTTGTAATATCTTTAGCTACAGTTTCTATATTATTATTATTATTATTATTATTATTATTATTATTATTATTATTACTAATATTATTTAAAATGTTAAGTTATTTTATAATACAAAGTAGAAAGGACATTTTTTTACTATTCGGAATAGAAAGAATTGTGTAGTTTGAAAGATTTTAACTTTTAATTAAAAACTTGTTTTAAAAATCCTTCCACTGATGAGGAGCAATTAATAATAATAATAATAATGATAATGCTAAGCATTTATAATAATTTTTTGTTTTTTTTAAATAATAATAATAATAATAATAATAATAATAATAATTTTAAAACGAAATAATACATTAAGCGTATTACAAGATGTAGATTGTAAAAATAAAAAGGAATTATCCTTGTAAGACAATCATGTCTAACTATTCATTACACTACTATTGCTTCAAACCTTCAAACCAAACGAGAACAACAAGCCTTGTAATACATACAATGGAGAAGCTGCCACATAGGGCTCAAACGAGGGCGCTACGAGCGGTAGTGGAAGCGTAGACGAACGACATGGCGGCTTGAAGTAGCGAAGACGACTTTCGTCTCTGTTATATACGTTTATGATTTTTTTTTTCAATAATAATAATTAATAAAAATAATAAAAATTGAACAATTATTTAAACATTGAATTCGTTCATATATAATTTAATTTTAAGTTTTTTTTAAAATAAATTTAGCTAGGAAAAATTATTAATTAATTACAAAGCAGCAAACACTCGTTTTAACTCTTCATAAATATTAGTGAAAGTGTGATTTCTTTAGAAATAAATAAGTAATAAAAAAAAAAGTTCCCCGAGTCTCTTCTTCCCTTTGTTGTTAGGAAATCGATGAAATTAAAGTGACAAAAAACGTATACATATGTTTAAAAATAAAGAATATATAATACATACTTGTTTTTAAATATCGTTTTAAGATTTTAAAGTAAAGTTAGTCGAGTAAAACTATACCCACTGAGTACAAAATTTTTCGACATCTCCATTTAATGTTTAAAATGTAGAGATGAGTTATTATAAAAATTATTTATTATTATTATTATTAATTTTCTTATTTTATTTTAACTTAAGTGCGTTTCTTAGCAACAAACACCATCAAATTAAAATTAAAACTTATAATAATAATAACAACAACAACAACAATAACAATAATAAAGCGTTTTTACAATATCATCATTAATAGAGAGTCTCTTTTATACACTTTCACACTGAGACAAGACTAACAATAAACTAACCGAACTCCACATTTTTAATAATAATAATAAAGTAATAAACATGAAGTAAAAAAAGATGACGATAATACTCTTTTGATGGATCCAAGTTGTCCGGTATTTAATTTTGTTTTTAATTTATTTTTATTGTTATTTTATTGGTGGATGAGTTCTTGTTACATTCCATAGAAAGATTTTTTTTTTTAAAGGAAAAGAAAAGTTAATCTTCCCTTGTATATCAAATGCCGTTTTCTCTTCGTTCTATTTGTTCCAATAACATTTTTAAGATCAATAAAATTGCTCTTTTGTTAAAAAAAAAAAAATAAGAAATTTATTTTTAAGAATTATTTTTATTATTTGTTTGGCTTATGTTTAAGGCAGTGTTGAATGGAAAATATACAAAATGTTTAGGGAAGAAAGCAGCTTTTTATAATTTAAATTTTATTATTATTTCATGAATTTAAAAGTTAAGAGTGTCTAAAAAAAATGTGAGCACAATTTTTCAAAAATGCAAGTAAGTTTGTGATAAATTTAATTTTAAAGGTTAATAACTGCTCAATCTAATCATAACGTCAGAACGTCTGATATTGCTGCCAAACTACCAAATTAAATTTTGGGGATATATGCGTAATAAATGCTTAAAAACAGAAAGATGTATTCGTTAGCACAGAACAAGCCTTATTAATCGAAAAACAAGCGCTACCATGGAGCGCCGTCTGATGTTGAACAGTTGAACCGTAATGTGATGCTAGATGGCGCAATCCCAAGTATAGCTTCGGATCCTATAGGATGATCTAAAAGACAGTAAATCTAAAATACAGTAAATCGCAAAGTATATACAGTTATCTGATATTGTTTGCACAAAAATGCACAGAATTGGGAGTTTTGGTTTTTAATGAAGAAATTTAATTCCAGAATATTTACTTTTTTTGCCAACAGATGCTGTTGTTGGGGATTGCTTAGTTTGTGTATGTGTCGCACAGTTCATGCTGGAGAAATACTTAAAAAAAAAAGTATATCAATAACACCTTAGTGATGTTATGATGGTGCTCAAGCAGGGATTGTTTATAATACCGGTGTTCAGTGCACTCTAATGGTCAGAATGTAACTACTCTGATATTAAATTTTTTCATTAGCATACTTGCCTACTTGTATGATTTTTCCATACAATGTACGAATTTTGATGTAATTGTACGATTGTACGGACAGATTTATAAAAGCACGAATTTTGAAAATGTAGGACCTTGTAAAATGGCGCGAAAGTGGAAAGTAGCCACTGAAAATATCTACTGAATAATATACCTAAGTGATTATCGTTTCAGACCAGTACAACAGTATTATATTTAAAAGTGAGTGTCTTGTGAAGCTCCTACGAGCATGAATCAGAGGTTGCGGATGTTTTTCTGTACAGTTGCTTCTAGGCTAGTCCACTGTTCATTAGAATTGGTGGATCTTGACGAGCTACTCGCCTAGTGTCCATTATCCCATACATGTTCAATAGGCGACAACGTGTAGGCCAAAAAAGAAAAGATATCTGCCATTCTACCCGTGCTACTGGTAGACATTGTCCTGCTGGAATGGTGTGACATAGCTTTCCTGATATAGCAGTTGCTGTTGAGAGTAACTGCATTACGTAGTAGCTGAGTAACTGCAGTTTACCCAATGGCTACTGTACAGGACTTTATGTACATCATAAGGAGATTTCATTGAGAATTCGCATTTCAATTGTGTTGTAACGGGCACGTGATAATATTTTGCATGAGTATATTGTCTTGCATTTCAGTATTCTAGTCAGTAAAATTGATTTACAGAGTACACCGATTCAGCATCATTTGTCTGGTTAAACTTCAAATCTTTGACTAAAAACGTAATTTCTATTCGAATTTGCTTGTTCCGTGATGTTCTTTATGCGCCATTTTTCACCTAGTGGTCAAAATTTGAACTATTTTTATTGGAAAAAATTTCTTCCCCATGGTACATAGAATGTATTCCAAGTTTCATCAAAATTCGATGAGCAGAATGGGCATTGGAGGGGTCTGAATAGTGTAACTTAAATATTTTCAGGTTCTATTTATGATTAATAGCATATAACAAGCGATAACTCGAAAATGGATAGAGATATAGGAAAATGGATTTCATTATCGTATTAGTGAGGAAATTGCACTTTAGATCGACTGGTCACACGACCCGCTTTTCGCTTGAACTTAACATATAAATTGTTCCTGGTACATTTTTGAGTAAATGTACGAATTTCATTCTCCATAGATTGGTAAGTATGCATTAGAAACCAATTCCACTTCTTTCTATGCAATTGTACAAACAGGATAAGATTGCTTTATTTTACATATTTTATTGCATTTCCAAATATTGTTATTTTTGGATCACACTGTGCTTTGAGTGGACAAAATATTAGAGGGCTGTGACGGGAAATAATCTATGCAACTCAAACAAGACATCTAATTTTCAGAGGGCTGTGACGAACGATGAACATGGGTAAATATGAGTGAGTTTAATGACTTCTTAGCGAGCAACTGATTAGGATCGCCATTAATCAGAAGCAATAGCAAGTAGTTAACGTGAAATTCAGTTTGGAGCTCCGTCACGTTAATGTTACCGAACATACAGAGCATGACTGGTAAATTACTCATATAACACTGTTAGTTGCGCCTTGTCTAGTTCTGAGACCATCCAAAAGGACTTCTGCAGAATGTCGGATAAATCCCGTTTTCAGTTGTACCCAGCTGACAATAGAGTCAGCTTGTGGCAATATTCAAAGTTTCAGCTGTGTGATGATTTGGAGATCCATAGGATTCGGTTCACACTGCAATTATTGAGGTGGTTGTTAAAAGTTTAAAAAAAAAATTGACGGAGGCTCTGGTGACTGCCAAAGCCGCGGGTTTTTAAGGCGTAGAACTACTACTTACTGTATGTTATTATTGGTTACCGTTTGTGTGTATTTTTTGGCGAAAAAAAAAGAACAAATTAAAAAAAAAAAGTTACTATATTCAATTACATTACAATTTTGTGAAGAATGGGTCTGTGATATGAAAAGTAACAAACAGATGACAAAAGTTTCGGAGTTAAGACAGATCAATGTAAGTATTGACAGATCAATGTAAGTATTTTCCAATGTACTTGGGTAGTTAGTCGGGACTATGTCTAAATTGAAATGATGTTTCATAAATTCAAATGCTCCTTCGTTTCGTTTGGCATCCATATTACAACCTGTGACAATAAAGTTCGGTGAATCAGCGAACGAAAGAGACTCATGAAATGATGACAACAGTTTACAAAGAAAGTGCTATTACTTTGAAGTGTGTTTATGAGTGGTTTAAACGGTTCCGAGGAGGCCGGAACACGTAGAAGACGCCCCCCGAAGTGGCCAGATATCCAATGTAATGTTACGACTCAACTGAATGCTATCCCTAAAAACGACTACGCCAGGAGTTTCCAGGACTAGTATAGGCGTTCCCAGAAGTGCATTACCATCGACGGGGATTACTTTGAAGGATAGTAACTGCTGTTTCATGTAAGCGAGCAATCCACTCTCAATATGCCATCATTCACCGAACTTTATTGTCATAGGTTGTAAAATCGCCCATCAATGTCATAGGCATATCCGCATCCACCTCAAACTCTTCATCTATTTGCTTGCTGCTGTCGGTGTATTTCTTTAATCCAGAAAAAAGAACATTTTTAAATCTAAACGTGAAGTATTTGGATGTACATATATCGAGCCCAATATAAATTTTGAAGAACCATTTAAGGTAACGCCCACTAAACATAAATCGCCAACTCCATAGTCAATCATTCTCCGTCTTACATTTATGAGATGCTCGACAGGTTTACAGTCTGCTACACTATTTAAATTTCTATAAATTGCCACACCACTCGCTTTACGTTGCCCATTTGCTGTCTTAGATCGAAGAGTATTGTTCATGAATGCTTTTAATTCGAACTCTTGTATCTGAATCAGCCCTGAAGAAAGCCACGGCTGAAACGCGTCGACTTTATGTCGTAAAATCACTGTTGTTTTAAAGACCCATATATTTATATTTTTACACACAACTAAGACCAACATGTTTGAAAACATATATTATTTTAGTCTGATTTATTGTTTTGTTTCAAGAAATTAACAAAACTTCAAAGTTCATTTCTTAAAATAATTAATCTGCTTAAAATAATATATATTTTATTATTTTACAACATATTTTTAATAGAAAACTAGAAGCGAACCCACCCGTTTGTATAATCGGGAAATAACCCATTGTTAGATAACTCATTGTTAGATTTTTTCTTTGTTGTGACAACGTCCACCGTCGCTGATTTTATATAAATGATGATGTACTGATTTCGCCGGCAGATGACAGGATTTCAGGATATTATTTTAAAACGCTCGTGTTTCCATGTTTTTATACCTAATGCAGAGGCCTTTTCTCGTAGGCCATGGTTAGCTCCAATTAGTTCCAATCAGCCTGGTTCCAATACATGCCGCACACGTATATTAGAGCACTAACCTCAATCCTAATACAGTGCTCTAACGTATATGCTGCAGCAGCGCCACTCCGTTATTACGACGGCGAATATAAAATTCACTTAACTTTAACTTGCTGTAATTTTTGACCCATTTGGTGAAATTTTTGCTTATTATTCAAGACTCAACCTTACTCTTTCCAACGAGATAATGACTATAGTTGTAGGATATAGCGATAGAAAGATATAGACTGAGATATGTACATCACTTTTTGAGCGAAAAATCGCGTCTGAATTTTTCCTCGGCTGCACCCATGATAGACGTAGTTCTACGTCAAAATGGTTAAGGGTACATGAAATATTCATACCTCATCGATAAATCGAGGTCTTTTACACGACAAAATTTGGATTATGATAACGACAAGATTATAATTTTTGCCGCCAGGTGGTGATAGTAGCGCTTCTGGCAAAGCAACCTCTTCCAGCACCTACCGATCCAACGTAATTGATCGCTGAATATCTCGTTTCTTTCTTTTGTTCATAACTCCTGCTCAGCAATAAATAAATTCCTGTAAGCCGTTACAACATGATTGGTGAAATTAATTCATTTTGCTCCAAAATATTTGGTGAGGCAACATTTTCCTGCCATTGTGAAAAGCCTTTGTGGGTGCATTGGCTTAGTTGAATCAATCAACTATGGAAAATGTGTAGAGTTGATCAGGTTTATAAGAACGTGTGAAAATACACAGGTTCAAAATATTTTAGTGAATCATTTTCTGTTAGCGCTATAAATCTTATCATAATCAGAATTGTAATATGACAGGGTATTGGTGGTTAATGCGCTGGTTGATCCTTTATATCCGCTTACAAATGGTCTGTTTTAACATAATGCGCCTTCACTCAGACTACTGTCACCTAGACATTGAGGAACACTCGTTGATGCAGAACCAATCAATGGTTGCAAGATGTTCAGGATTCCAAACTTGAATTTTGAGTGAAATATCCGAGCCAGAGTTAACAGTTCAACAAGCTTGGCTGACACTACATTTTGCAACGCTTCCAAGAAGACTAACATTGCTAATGTTTTGTCCATTTAGTTATGTATAGGGTGTTTATAATTACACTGATAGCCAAAAATATTCGCACCCATGTGAGTTTTTATTAAATACAAAATGAATGTTTATTACCCTATTTTGGGTGTCAAAGCTGAACACAGGCAAAAGGAAATCATCAATGACAAAAGTATTCACACCCCGTAACTTAATAATTAATATGGCCCCCTTTTGCTTGAATTACTTATCGTAAACATTTAGGCATACCGTGGACAAGTCGTTTGCACAGTCCTGGGTCAAGTTTTGTGCATTCTTCCATGCAGTATTGCTTCAGTTGTTGGAGATTAGATGGTTTTCGCTTCCTTATCATTCTCTCTTCAATTCACACCATCATCTCTCGATAGGATTTAAATTCGGCCATTTATTAGGCCGTGGTTCAAGAAGATTGATTTTCCTGGACTTCAAAAATGCTTTAGTTGACTTGGATGTGCGTTTGGGATCGTTATCGTGTTGGAAAAGGTAACGGCGACCAACCATTTTGTAAGCAGAGGGGATCAGCTTTTCCTAAAGGATTTTCTGTTTTTTTTTGTTTTTTTTTTTTTAGAATTGATTTACAGAGAGCCCTGACCGGAGCCTGTATGGCCAGCTGGCCGATTTTATCAATGATTACTAATTCTCCTGGTCCTGATGCGTTCATACAACCCCACAGCATGATGCTTCCACCTCCATGTTTAACAGTTGCAGTTAAGCAATCGTCCTTAAGCTTTTCACCAGGAAATCTCCAAATATATTCTCGGCTATCACTGTCGAACAAATTAACTTTGGTTTCAACTGACCAAACAATGTTTTCAAAGTAACGTGTGGGTTTTTCAACAATTGCTTGGCAAATTGCAAACGATTTCTGTTGTGTATTGCTTTCAAAAGTGGCTTCTTCTTGGCAATGCAACCATAGATACCAAGATGGTTTAAATTGTTTTAGCAGCTACAGATGCTGATGACACTTTTCTTTGGCTGAGAACAGTCCGTTTAATTATGCGTTTTGCTCGAATAGTTACTTTTGATGGTTGTTCGTGCAGGAACCGATTTTGTTAAACTTTTTGATAATAACTCGTGCTGTAGAGACTGGTAATGTCAATTTCTTGGCTACTGTCTTATATTTATCGCCCTTACTGTGGAATATAATCACAAGTTCACGTATTTCAGAGGAATGTTCTTTTGTTTTATCCACTTCGAGTACACTCTTTTCTTATTTTCTCTGTCTAAAGAATATTTATACTTAAGATTACCTCTACCTTACCCTTCAAGAATAAGGCTGAGCCAAAATTAACATCATTGAGACTCTAAACCGAGATTACATTCGCTTTTGCATAGGGTGTGGATACTTTTGTCGCTGATTTCCTTTTCTACTTTTTTTTTTTATTTTTTCTGTGTGCAACTTATGGGTAATAAACATTAATTTTGTATTTCATAAATGTAATTACATTATACTTTTTCTGCATAATTGCTTTATACTTCATTTTCAAAAATTCACATGGCTACGAATACTTTTGGCCATCAGTGTAAAATTTCCGTACTCTGAGCAGTTTTGCTCAAAAACGGCCTATCCGAATTTGGTCAGATTTTCAGGATATCTTAACGAGAGTTTGGGAGTGGAATGTGCAATAAAAAATAGTTCGCTATTTCGTCGGTGGGTGGCGCTGTTTCAATCAAAATACTCAAAAATATGACATACAATGGATAGAAATCATTTCAAGAGATATTTTTGCCACCATTTGAAATCTTAATGTAGCGTTTGCAATGTGTTTAAATAACGATAAGAACGGATTTGCGTATATTCTTGAGTATTTTGATTGAAGCCGCGCCATCTACCGACGAAATAGTGAACTATTTTTTTTATTGTACATTTCACTCTCCGATACTCTCGTTCAGATAGCCTGAAAATCAGATCAAATTCGGATAGGCAGTTTTTGAGAAAAAACTGCTCAGAGTACGGGAATTTAATTATAAACGCCCTGTATTTCAAACCCGATTAATTTATATCGATACGTGTGTGATTTTTAAAATGGAATTGAGAACTACTTCATTGTTTAGTATTGTTTTTATAAAATTTTTTATTTACCATCAGATTGTTTGTTAAAAAACTACAAGACTAACTTTGATCTATCTTCAAATCATTTGATCCCAACAAAACACACTTTGATCAGCAACAGCATTTATTAGACGGCTTTTTATGGTTTTCAATGAATGAAAAAAAATCATCTGCGTAGATAACATTAACCATTTCTAGGAAATAACATTAACCATTTCTCAATAGGAAGTTGGATTCTTTTTTTATCTTTTGAGCACTTTTCATTGTGTTTCAAACGGTTTATAACTCCAATAAAAAATTATTTTCTATCTGAAACTACACTTTCAACAATGAAATTTATAAAAAATAGGTTTTTTGTACATTAAAGTTTTAAGTCTGGTATTACTAAATCGTAGTACTTGTCGTTGGTTACTATAATACAAATATAAAACTTGAATGTTATTAATATTAACATTTTTTTTTCTAAAATATATTTTTATAAAATGGTTAAAAATAATAACAAAACTTTTTTATTATTAATTTAGTATTCCAACCTCCAGTTTAATGAATATTCAAATACAAAACATACATAGGACTCGTTTAAGTATTTTGCAATTATCGGAGAGTTGACTATGGACGGGAGGTGATATAGACGAATCTGTTATACATGTCCTCTGGTATATACTCATCTCCCATTAGCCTTGCTTAGATTTCCCTGAGTGAGCAATTCCGGTTTTGAGCTGCCAGACGGTAGTACATCTGATTCGCACCAGATGTGACGTTCATTAAACAATGAAGTTGGATTGTTACTGATATGTAAAGATGTTCACTTTATTATATAACAACTTATGAGCAAGGAGGGAGAGAGCGAGTTGATTTGATGTAGGTATCTTTATCAGAACAACTTCCGTCGGAAGTCGAGATAAGATAGAAGTGGAGGAACAAAACGAAGCCATGATGAGGCGACCATTTATGGTTGATTTTTTTTTTTTTTTTTTTATACTAGTCCTCCGATAACTGCATTGTTGTTGTGCACCTTTTTGTGTTTTGTTTTCGCCTTTTTTTTTATATAAAATGCTTTACAACAATTCTAAACCAAACTTTCTTAAGACTATGCGAACAACTTTCCACGTTTTTAAAAAGTCTTCATTAAAAAAAATAATAATTCGTAATTAGTTATACATAATAATATATGGTATCTCGACAATTATGTAAATAGGGTTGAAATTTTTTATCGTAGTATATGGATATAAAATACATAAAAACAATATTATTATTAGTAGTAGTAAACTTTATAGTATTATCATCATCATCATCATCATCATTATTAATATTATTATGCAAATGTTCCAGCCTTAAGGCTTTGTAATTTTTTTTAAAAATAATTAAATTTTTTTCTTATAAGGTATATAATTTCCCTCACCAGTGCTTATAAAAAATTATTTAAAAAAATTGCATTATTATTATTAATATAGGTAATATTATATTTCAAACCAGTATATCCAAATGTAATAAAATTAAAATAAAATAATTAAAATTAACAATCCAATATTTCAGGGATTGGTGAGATTTTATATAACGTATTAAAATTTTTATTATGTATTACGCTTTCTAGGTTATAATTTTTTTTTTTTTTGAAATGTGAAATAATTTTTTATTAATGTGGTGAGGAAAATTATAAACCACATAATATATAATAATACATTATTGCTTATCTTTTAAAATTAAAATAAAAATGAAATAAAAATTGACTCCTCGTTAAAAGTGAACTTCACATTGAATAAAAACCTGAAAATGAAACGTAATACTTATGTTTTCCTTACATTTTGGAAGTAGATTAGACGGTTAGATGGTTCATTTTGAGAGGCAAGTTTTGCTTCTTCTCGTAAAATATTAGATTTATTAATAATAAAACTTGGCCCGGACTCGGGGATCTCCAAACTCGGGGAGACCTTCCCTTTCACTTTGCACAAGTCAACATTCATCATGAATAACGTTCCCGACGTCTTTGTTCCTGAGCGGAAGTAGTTAGGCACTTGAATTAGTTGAAAGGATAGTAAAAATAAGAGTTAAGGCACTTATCATATATTGCTCGTATTAAGTTCACGCTAGGCAATCAATTCTGTTTAACTTTCAATTGTATTAGTTAGCAGTATAACAGAACAAGTCTGGTTGGCGGAGGATTTATTTATTTATTTAAGAATAGCCTCCTTTGTTTTGGTCTTGTAACTTATTATAAAACTGAAGTAACATCCACTTAAGTAATTTCAGAATTGGGTTGGAAAATTTTTATATATATTTTTAACAACTTGGAAGACATAGGGTTGACAATTTGGTGTCGAGTCTGTAAATAGCGGCTGCCTGCAACAAATTCTAAAATCCTCGGATATTACTTTTTTATATATTCCACTTATTGTTCATTTATTTAGGGTATATATTCTGTATAAATTGTTTTCCAAAGGCACTTCGATATCACTTTTGTTTTTTTGTTGTTTTTTTTTGTGGACGGAAGACATTTCAAAGCCATGTGAGTACATTCTCTATTTTGTTGTTGCTTAGTAGCTCTTCGACATCGTCTAGCATATCGGAACTAAGTTCCTCCTGTGAGATTAAATATAAAGAAATGTGTTTAATTATCTTGGAAACTAATAAAAAGAGTTATAAGAAATAAAAATATTGAGCAAGTGAGCTTACACTATTGCTCTGTTGTGCCAACAGAAGGAGCTGCAATTGCCCAATATGTTAAGCACTAATTCAGCTGTAATTCTTCAACATTTTGAAGTAGTGTCTCCTTGTTAACTAAGTAAAAAATTTCTTCATATTCTACCTGCAAACTTGGCTCTAAGTCATCCGAATCCATATTGTTAGTGTCGCCCAAGCTAGTCAAGTCAGAACCTTGTAAATCCAAGGCACTCAGATCGCTGGCATGTTGCTGACCACACTGACTCCCATCTGTAGGTAGTATGATCAACATTAAAACAAAAGTTTGATTAGCTAGATATTAGGAGAATAGGAAGTGAAGAGTTAAATTTAAAAAGAAATAGAAAAAAATTGGTAAGCATTTGGGGAACTTAGAAAAGGATTTTGAGTAATGTCGATCTGTTCTTGGTCTTCATAAGCACCATAGAAAATATAAGGCATAATCCAAAAGTTTGAGATTAACATGCACGATCTCTTCGCTGACATAATAAGTGCACATTAGGTAACATCTTTGAGTTAACAAATGAAGTTTCAACCAAATAGTCTAGCTTATTTTAAATGGACAAGCATTAAAGATAAGAAGCTATGATTGGCAACCACCTTTGCAGAGTGGATATTCCCAGATTAAAGTCATGAAGTTATGAGAGTAAATAGTAAATATCTAACAACAGATGTAAGCACCCAATGAGCAAATGGTGACAGCCCTCATGGCATTAATAATTAGAGTTTACTGTCCAGGCTCACGTATATTTACAGAAGAACAATATCAGATGACATTGAGCTTTAAGCTCTGTTTGTGAGTGAACAGTGCTGTATGCATTACTCTGCTTAAATACCACTGTGGGCTACAATTTGCTTGGTGCTGAAAATAGCAAAACTGAATGCTTTAGAGTGCCAGTAAGTTATATGGTCAGATAAGCCACATTTCATATGGTCAGATATTTATATAGATGACCAAGATGACTATAGATGGGATGGTGTGACAGACATGTCAAAGTCTTCCAAGATGGCACTATTGTTGGTTTTCTGGTAGCTTGAAAATCTTTTTCACGGAACGCATTAAGTCCCTTAGTTTGTCTGGAGTTTGATGCTTAGTTGGTTAAAAACTGCCTGCCACTAGAATGTGCTGGCTGATTACTTGATGGTGCCTTCTTCATGGATTTAAACCCTATTTCCATTTTTGTGAGATGCCACTGTATGACATTAATCCAGGACCAATAAAGGGCAAAGCTCTTGGAAGCAATTCAGTAATTACTGTACAACTTTTGCTTCATAACATTTGGATTACCCCTTGTATATATGCAGTTCAACATGAAAAATAGGACCCACAGAGGGGACAAGTTAGTATAAGTAAGAAGTGATCAAATTAAAGAATGTGGTTTTTTGGGAGATAGAAGGATGAGATAAGATATGATTGCTGTATGCTTACCATCACTGACAGGGTCCATGCTGTCATCCATGGTGGCAAGGAAGTCTTCTGGTGTGTGGGGCAGACTGTAGTTGGTACTCATGCCTACGCCACTGTCACCACTCTCCTGCCTCGAGTGGTAATCGCTGCCACCCAGAAACGGGTCAATGTCTGTCGTGGTGACTGGTGGCAAATCCGTCGACGAGGATGACGTGATCGCTTCGCCCAGAGACTGGCGAATGAGCATTTCCTGCAATCGGAAAAATAAATTATAAGTACAATGTAAATGCAAACAGCAATGTTTTTGCAAAGAGAACGTTTACGTTTTTCTAAACGATATTATGTTTGCTATTGATAAATTGTTTTTGTATATTTTAAGTAATTGTTGTTTATTACGATTTTATATTGTAGGTTTAAGAAAGGCATATTTGCAAGCGAATAAAACTGATCTTTGTAAATTTTTGATATTTTCTTTATATATATTATGATTTTAAATTCAAAAGAATTAGATTTACATATAAAATCGAAAACATTATAAATTATATAAATTTTCTGTTTTTGAACCAAATGAGTGGAGAATGGATTCAGAACCATGCATATAATTTTATTAAAACTCTATTAAAATTTCTTTTTAGGTACATTATACATTTGGGCCGATTATGAGAAGGTATTCCAATGGTCATGTTTCTTTAAAGTTATTATAATAAAATTTTCTTGATGATGTAAAACTCTGCCCCTCTCCACACCCTTCTAACTGATATACAGGATGAAAAAATTCTATTTTTTCTAAATCTGGTATTAATCATTGAATGTGTCTTGAATCCCTGATTTTGACCATCTATTTCAGAACCCCTGTATACACTTGGTCTTACCTCCTATGGAGGGCTGTAATTAGGACTATATCTAAATAATCTGACCGATGCCGATGGCATCTTGCCAACTAACGTGTTACGTTCACGATTGATCATCGTATTAAGATTGCTGATTTTGTTTACTGTAAGCGTTTTAAAAAAGCCTTTAAACTAAAAACGACCAAAATCTTGAAGTCAGTTATGGACTTTTTAGATAGGCTTCTATCAAATAGAACAATTTCGGAATCTAGCCCCCACCCCCCGCTCGCTCTACATTATCTTCGTCGCCCTCTTCTGCTCTTCACAGCGTTCCCTACAAACTTTTGTAAACAGCCCCCCCCCCTCCCCCTCGTTATGTGTCCTACTAATATCTCAAGAACAAATCAAAGATAGGTATTTAGGTTCCTTCTATATAATCAAACCATAATTATATTTCAATACAGTAAGTCAAATTTTATTATTGAAAAAGTCAATGTACAACATCAATTTAAAATTTATGTAACACTTTATTTTTGAACATCTTCCTTTCATTGCGTCCGTATTTCTCGTGGCTAGAATAATCTAAAATAAGCACTCCAGCTGCAGCTTGAGATAAAAACGATTTATAAATTTAACATCAGGCCTTATTCTATATTTTATCATGTTTCTATGTTTCAAGTGATTCTATCTAGATTTTTAATGACACGTTTCAAGTAACTCAAGTCGTTTTGGACATTAGATTCTAATGTACCAAACCTAATCCCCTAGATCGTGTTTTGACAGATGAGATAACAATAACACGCCATTCTTCTTCCATTTAATTTACATTGTGTGACGAGAAATTTTTTTTTTACTGGACGAACAATAGAGGCTCAGAAGAAGGGTAAAGTGATAAGAAGTTTGAAAGACAGAGAAAAAAAAATAAGTTCTGGAGTTGAAATGTCATCCAAAAGACTCAACAGATGTCGCTACGAGGCTTTGAAAAAATTCCTTTGATGGAAGGATCGATATCAATGGCCGTGAAGAATGAAGTTATTCAACATTTTTTTTTTTTTTTTTTTTTTTACATTATAAGATTATTTATAGCAGCATCAGGATTTTTATTATTGTTGCTTTTCATTTCATTAACATGATAATAATTTTACGAGCAACTATTACGAATGCGATCGCTGGCGCCAAGCTTTGGATTTCTATATAAGTCGCTGCACGCTTGCGACGTCTAGTAACAGAATTGCGTTTCAAGCACAACGTTGTTAGAAAAGCAGTTGGGTTGATGACGTTTAATCATTGTTGCTAAGACTATGAACAAACCTTTAACGATCTTAGTATGCAATAATTTATCAGTTTAAACCGAATGTATATTTACGAAAAGGTATAAAGTAAAAAGAGATATTGAACGAGGACGGATAGAGTGCTATACAAAAAACATAAGGAGAGTGCTTGGGCAAGATTTATAAAAATATAAAAATTTTGAAATTAAAAGGTTTTCAGATGAGGAAAATAATAAATTTTAAAAAATGATGGATGAAAGGTATTTTGTAGTTTACCTGGTGGTTGAGGACGTCTTGCTGTTGGAGGCGAGCTTGTTCTCTGTCCATCTATAAATATGGAAGGGAGAGGGAAGGATTGAAATGAGTGCGGAAAAGGGTTTCTCATGACAATAGTTATAATATATATATAAATTAACAATGACGTATTTTTGCATTCATTGTCTTTAAATTAATTCGCAAAGCACAATTTTGTATGGAGAGCTCAGCTCGGCCTCAGAAGCTGAATTGTAAATTTTACGAAGATTGCTCCGAAAGTAATGCCTCGTTTTTTTCCCCTCTCGGAAATTGTATTCAAATGTATTAAAGTACTCGGAATATAATTTAATGTTTCCTTTACATGAGCTATTTTTTCTACATAATTACCATCAATTTACAACGAGAAACTAGTCTGTGCCAACTCTTCTCTGTTAGGTCTAAATCCGTCAACCGTCCATCGATTGCTTTCCATACGCAAATGTTTGCGAATATTCACTGCGGTTTCTTTCCTAACGAGCACGAATTTAATTACCGCTTCACAACTGCCATTTTAAGAGATTACTACAACTGCACTACCTGTCGGAATGCCGTGCAATTCCTCACCCAAACGCGGGAAATCTTCAAATTTAGAGCAAAGAAAATTTAAAACTTTTGCATTTTTATTACTAGCTGAGAAAAACATAGTGGGCATTACTTTCTTGGCAGTCCTTGTACATAATACAGAGTTATTCTAAATTTTACCTAAAAGGAAAAACAGAAGACAATTTGGAGCCCCCAAGAGTATTGCCCGTCTGCAAGCCGGCCTTGAAGGCCTGCTTGCACCTTAGCTGAAATTCTGAAAACGGCAGTTAAAAATTCTTCAATATTCTGAGAACAAGTGCCGTATACTCAAATTTTGTGTATAAGATTTCCTCGGTAAGATTGGTTTTTAGGTTGAGGTAATTCTCAATGAAGGTACAATTAATTGCTTGAGATGCTCATGAAGATAAAATTGAATGGGTGAGAGAAATAAGGAAAGAACCACTAAATTGGTCATTATATTTCTCAAAGGTATTATATATCTTTTTAAGGATTATGAAATTTGTATTGATTAGGAAAACTAAGCAAAAGCCTCAGTAGATGATTCCGTATGGAGTTAAATTGCAAATAGATCCCATAGTTATATAACATCCTCTCAACATCGAAATGGTAAAAGAGGATTAAAAAGATGGAGAAATTGATTAGGATGGTTATCTTTGGGTTTTAGTGTAGCTTCACGATAACAGGGCGCGTTGTTAAACTGAGCGAAGGTTTTGCGAGCGCTTAATCGATTCTCGCTGATTCCCATGATTCGTTTTCTTCAAAATTGTTGATGTGGTCAATCATTCTTAAAATACAACAAGGAAACTGAGCGACCTTTTTACCTGCTCAGTAGTCTCGCTTTAACAGCAACAGCTTTTCCAGTGAGCGCTCACTTTAACTACGCACACTTGGTATTTTTGAAAAATAATTTTATCCCACAATTTTTTTTTCTATGATATCATGAAACTTAGTAGAGTCATGGAATAGTATAATAAGCTGGATGTTCCTTGCTGCTTTTTGCTATTGTTTAGGTTCATAACCAAACATTTGTCACTCTGTCCTTGATGGCCACAAAGGGTGCCAATAGCATGACCCCTCTTATAACCAATCCATTATTATACATATTGGACTTCTCCCACGTTAGCATGGTTACTACTGCATGAAGGGACAGAAAAGCCGTTTTGTGGACGGGAGAACTGTTTCGCAGAGTTCTCGTTAATTGCGAATTTTAAGAGGTCCAGAGTTCATGGGCCTCTAAAACAAATTAACTTTCTAGAACCAAAGTAAGCTGATTTCATTTTAAAGTTAACACACCTTTTGTAACGTTGATGGTTGTGTGAAAAACCTTTACGCTTTTTTTTTCTGTCATTATGATGCAGTAATGAAAATAAGTTACAAATATAGTATTCTTTCTGTGTTATTACTATTAGCCACCCTGTAAAACAATGTGGGGACCGCAAAATATAAGCTCGCATAAGTGAGTGTTTTATGCCCCACTGAAATGAATGAATTCTTTTTTTTTTTCAGGTTAAAAAGTTACGTTTCTCCAACGAGTCATAACTGATCGATTTAGGCAATCAGAAAAATCAATTTGTGTCGTTGATGACAAAACCCATACGATGCCCGGCAAAGGCTGATCGATTTCAACGTCCAGTTCAACTTTTGCCGGTCAGGTTTAGATTCCATGGTTATAGCATTGTATGGGCAGAAATTGGCCTTCTGAGAATTATGGTGCAGGAAATAAATGTATACTAAGTTATTAAATTTTCATTTTTAGGTAATTTAGAATAACCCTGTATTAAAGGATCTCTGGTTACTATAGCGTGAATTGGGCTCGCATGGCTTAAAAAAGAATGAACAATTAAAAATTTCTTCCTTTTATATATATAAGACTCAAAGTATGTCTCCTGGAGAGTTTTCCGCGAAAGTGAATTTATTAATAGTTTTCTGTAAGAAAAAGACATTTCATAAAGATATCTCTACATTGCAACATTTGTAAGTTAGTTAATGATGATGATGGCGGTCGGGGGTTGGTTCGCATGAATGAATCGATGAATGAATGAAGAAGTTTTGCAGATGGTGAGTGAGAAGAATAAATTACAAGATGGATTGCGAAGGAAGAGAAGTCCGCTTCTTAAAATAACTTAGCAAGCATGTTTTAGGGATTAGTCTTTAGGAAAAAAAAAGAAGTTAAAAAAAAGAGCCATGTTTCATAACACTTTGAGGTTTGTTAGAAGGAGGAGAGGAATAAGGAAGACATTGAACATATATATACACAAAACATACATAGCCGTATAGGTTTGATTAGTATCATTCATAAGAATAAAACTCGCAGGCGTTAATGTTGTTATCTCCATGCAATGTAAATCGAAAGGAGAAGAGTAAGAAAGATATTTACATAGTTCGGACGTCCTAAATTGTTGATTAGATTCAGTTGTCCGTATGAATTGACGCCTGAATGTTTGAGCTGAAATAAGGAAATGGCTTTATCAAAACTGACCCCATAACACACCAATAAAAAAAAGAAAAGATTATTGAAAAGCACATCTTTAAAAGAAAAAAACTTTACGCTTCTCTCTTTTATCATCTGGAGCAAGTTTATTTCTTCAAACGTTTAATTTTAGATCGTTTGAGTTGTCAGATCACAATGTGTGGATGTGTGTAGGGAGTTATTTTTTGCCTCTTCGGTAATAACCTTTCCTCCCTCCGATACTCGGATCAAAGAGCTCTGTGGGGGTGTTTCCTTGTTCTCGGAAGTCGTATTGTTTCGACGTAAAGATTCCAAATAGGAGAAGGAACCCGCTTCCGGTCCCCCGAACTCAAAATAAACTGGCTTCGACCCTGAGGATGCTGGAATTGGTTTGAGGTGATTCATCTTTTATGTAATCCTCGAATTTGATCTTATTCAACGACGCTGTTCCGTTTTATCCGTCCCCAAAATATATCAATTTCCATACCCGAAGTTATAGACGCTCAGAAAGTTAAAAAAAACAAAAAAACTGTGCTGTCACCAGATGCCGCTGATGAAAATAAAAATAAACAGCAACGCCATCTTGAGACAAGATACCAAAGCAATAGGTTTTTCTCTTACCTGCCGCATGATTTCCTGCTGACGCATGCGCAGTCGCTCCCGTTCCATTTGCAGTCGCTGGAGGCGAACGCGTTGCTGCCGTTGCTGGAGGTTGGACGGCTGCGAGGACGGTTGCTGCTGGGCTGTGGCTTGGGGGCCTGTCGCCTGAAGTATACTGGGCGGCTGGGGGTTCTGCAGGGCCTGCTGCAAGACGGCTGGGCGCTGCAAGTGCATTGCTGCGGAAAGAAGAAAACCAAAAGGAATACACATTATTGAATTGTTTTTTCCCCCGTGGAAATGTTATTAACAGAACTGCTAACAATTCAAACTGGCAATCTTCTGAATCAGATTCTGGAATATTCTATAATTCAGAAAATCTAACAGTTCTCACTGCGGAAGCCTGAAATTAGTTTTTATCTTATCTTATTTTAAAAAATCTTTTCTTATGTCGATCATGGATAGCATTAACGAACTCGTATTTCTTGCAAAACTTATAATGATCAGTTAAGTGTGGAATATTTAGCTTACATAAGTTAATCCGAAATTTTAACATCTTTAAACTGCTATTAACGAACAGCGTCTTGGAACGGTCTTTCTTGTTCTCCAATCGAGGAAGTGTCTGGACAAGCGAATGGTCCAGAGGCTCCAGAGGTACATTAGGGAACATTCGCACGGACCGTTTGGGGAATCCACCAATTCCGGATTTAGAAGCAATTATATTCCTGCTTGGAATGACCATCCGGTACACGTAAGAGGGTTGTTCAGAATAGACTGATCAAATGAGGCATCTTTTACAGTTATTCGTAACGAGGAAAAAAAGAAAGAAAAATATCACAGGCGCTAAATCAGGACCATATATATGGTGGATGGATGTAGATTAGGTTATTTTGGGCAAACTGCTCTCTCACAGAGGCGTTGGTCATGCGAAAGGTCTAAGCACTTTCATGGGCTACTATGAAACGGTGGCAGATTGACTGCTAGTGATAGGACGCCTTGATCATAATTACTTCCAGATATTAGACACCTATATCCGCAAACTTTTTAAACTACTGGAAACCCAGCGGCAAGTTTGAATGATTGTATCTTCATAAGTTGCTTGTGAATAAAGTGTTCTGTTCTTTGTTGAATGTATCCATTTATAATTATGCAATTACAGCCAAATTGTGCACGATAGAACAAAAAGTGTTGGAAAGGCACCCTGAAATGAGGTAATTAACAAATAGTTGGTTGAAATGTGTTTAGTATTCGAATGCTCCATTTGTATTCAATAAGTTGCACTTTTTTATTGTAAATTGCTCATTGGGCACTTTGAAGACCCTTAAAATGCCATTTAACACAACTTGCGCGAAACTTGCCATCTGAATCATCATTACAGATGAAATCCTCCTATGTTCTGTTAATTACTTCAGAATTAATATTATAATCGAGTTAAGGTGGGGGGGGGGGCGATAATGCTGCTCGTTTTGTGCGTAATTGTAGCTTTCCACGGTGTGCTCTCCCATTGAGTTTTCGATTGAGCGGACAGGAGGAAGTGGCCTCTGACGGGGCTGCTGTGAAGTTCGATGAGTGAATGGCCGGCAGTCGGTCGGTCGATTCTCGGCCAATAATTGCCCGTCATTAAGTGATTTCTCTCTCTCATTAAGGCACGAGAGCGTTGCCTCCTCCTCCTTATTGGGCACCAACACATCCGCTTTCATTTTTCTCTGGCGACATCGTCCGAGGCGCTTTTTTAATTCATTTCCCTTTTCTTGGATGAGATAAATAAATTCATTTGCTCAAGAAGACACGATAATTGCAATCGGAAAATTTATTTAATTATTTGTGAACAATCGCCATTTCCCCTCCTAACCTACCCCCTCTAAAACGACTTCTTTATAAAGTTAAATTGTTTATTTATGGCCTCCTCTCTACTGCTCTGTTTATTTAAAAATCCACGGGATATAAATGGATACTTCCACCGACTAATTATAAATGGCGTCTCACGTGAAATTAATGCTCTTAAAAAATTCAAACTGTTTAGGCTTTACACTTTCAAAATCATCTCTATCATCTCGAAAGAGAGCAAAATCTCAAGACAAGTAGCGCTTCTTGTCTCCCCATGACGTCAGCAGGCGTTGCTCGTGACTGCTCCGATTGTTGAATGGGGAACAGTGGCGCCACCGCGGAGTCTTGGCAGCGACTCAAGCGACTCGATGACTCTGAGGGAGGGGGAGCGAAGATAAGAAGGAAATATATAGAAAGGAAGGAGAAAATATATAAAGAAGCAAAAGATTGGTTGTTGCCATTCCGCCCACTACTACGAAGACGACTCGGTGCTTACTACGGGTAGCCGAGCGCCTTTCTTTCGCTTGGATGAGGATATTAAGATGGCGGTTTCGGGTTCTGTAATTTTACTAAATAATGTTTATCATCTTATACCATCGGAATACATTTCAGTTGTAGGGTCGGAGGAAATAATGGAAAGCACTCAAAGTAAGGAAAGCTTTATTAATATGATAAAGGGCCATCAATAGCATGCAATACGTGCTTTCATCTACGAATGGAAGCATACAAATTCCTTTAACGAGCAGTCCAGAGCAAATAGAGGGTATCACTACTTATTGAATCCATTGGTTGAGAAAGCTTGGACTTGCCAATGACATGGATCTTTCTTGAAAACCTCATCTCCTTACGGGAAGCAATGTCTGTGTTGTTCAAATTTTGTTCAGAGCCCTTGCAAATCATAGCCTTTCAAAATGATAATTGAGCGTGCAGAAAACTATGATACGACGCAAAAACTATGACAGAACCTCACCGCTGCAATTACAATATAAGTTGAGGCTTTGTAGGCGTTCTCCAAACATAAACCATTCAATGGTTAGAAACGGTGCGAAGAGCAATTCGTCAGAGCTCATATGTTAAGGGTATTCATTTCTTTTAGGTTAGATTGGTGTACGTAAGGTTAGAGAATATGTTGATTGGGTTAGGCAAGTTAGATTAAGTTAGGTTAGGTGACAGCGCCGGATTTATACTTTTCCTTAGTATAGGCCACTGAATTTCTGCCGCTACTACTTTCGTGATCACTTGTAAGTAATGTAAACTAAGGCTATTTAGGCCATAAATAATACGTATTTAAGTAGATAAGTAAGTATTGAATAGAAAAGTCAAACTAATGAAATCCACCGCCCCCTGAAATCTGCCGTCCCTAGGCCGCGGCCTAGTCGGCCTATTGGCTTGTTTAGGTTAAAGCAGGTTAGGCATGTTAAGTTGGGTTAGATATGATTACATTGTTTCCTGAATTTGGCTATCCACTAATGCAACTTTGCTACAAATATTCCGTTTATGAGGTAACCTACGCATTGTTTTTTTACTACTGGGATTATGAAGATGCATATTCTGAAAGCACCTTCTTAGTAGTTTCAATCTTCTTTAATGTCTGTCTCTTTTTCATTAAGACTACAAGGTCTAGTATGTTATTTAGAAGGAGGTCTTGGTATATCTAGAATTTTATAGGATGAATTCAGCGGCCAATCGACAAGTAATAATTTTTCCTATTTGTATATCGTAAGGTCGGGCAATGTAATCATCGCAGGTAAACAGTAGACTAGATACTACAAGAGCAGTAAATGGGCGGGGATCGACAAATTATTTTTGTAGTTGTAAACATTTGGCTACAAGGTTTTAAATTCTAGTAGCCCAGTAACAAAATTCAGTATCCGAAAAAGTAGTGTTACTTCAAATAGAAAGAAATTCCCCAATTATCTGCAGCCCTTTCTTTTCATTGAGCTTATGCGCATGGGAAGTTCTTGGCAAGTACCCCTGACGCATTACTGGTATTTTGGATCAAAGTCATTATAGAACAATAATGATTGCAGGTCCTTTGACATGTTTTGATTGGTTTCTGTACAGAAAATGTGCCTTCACAAGATGAAGACACAGCAACACTGAAAACTTTACAATACTTGAAGGATAAAATTCCCTGGAATACTAGCTTTTCTTTGTAGTTCTACCTCTCCAGTCTGTCAAATGGCCGAGCCGTAATAGCCAAATGACTGCCACGCAGTACATTTTAGTAGCCTCTTTGAAATATTTAGTCTTCCAGGTTGCAGGTTTTGTCGAGCTCCGAATGGGTTCTGCCATTTCTAGACACTTCTATCCGTCCGTCCCCTTCATAATTTCTGCAGTTTTTGAGGTAGAAGGTTGAAATTCAGAATGTAGCTTACTATGAGCACGTCCACCTTCACTACTTTCTTTGGTTTTGATTGACCCACTGGGGTCGGAATTATGGGGATGGGAGTTAGAGGGGACCAAGTGAATTTAGGTATGTATAGGAGTGAATTTCGATAGGCGGATTCCTCTACATTACTATTATGTCTGGGCCAAATTATCCCAGTAGAGTCGGAGTTGTGTGGGGTGGCAACACTTGGTCTTTAGAACTGTGGCAACATATGGCATGTGATATATCAATCGATCGAAAATGATGAAAAAGGAAAGAAGATAGAGTTCTTTTACATTTTCTAAATACTACGTTCGAGAAAATCGTTAAATTGTAGATGAAGGGTTAAAAATAGATGAACTCAGGGCTTCCGCTACTTTCCTATATCTTCCTCGGGAGGATTAATTTTTTTGGTTTAAAATAGGGATATATTTAGTATTATCTCTGGAGGAAGGACTAACTCAATCACTTTTGAGGAAAGCTCTTGGAAGAATCTAATGCTTGAAATAAATTACGATTACTCTGGACAAAATTAATGATTTCAGAGAATATTTGTCATTTGGGGGGGGTAGGGGGTGGATAAACCTGTATGATTTCATTTTATGCTACTCCAAAGTATAAATTATAAGAATCTATTATTTTTCTTATAAATTAGCTTGAAATTGTATTAAAGCCATCCTCGAATAGCTACATATAAGGACTACATATGAGGACTTACTTAGTTGTGTATGTATTAAAGGAACTTAATGCATTCAAAGGAAGGAATATAAGAAATAAATAATTCGATATTTAATCTATAGGCCAAAAGCTTTTATTAAAATAGTTAGTTTTGGCTTTCAATACTGCATAACAGGCTATTAAAATTTATATGCAATGTGAAATTCTGGAAAACATTCGTTAACAAAACAACACTCGTGGCCTCGAAAACGCGGATGAGGGCTGGCAAATCAACAGTTATCAATGCTAATTAATTCATCACGGGATAGACTGCATTGTTAGTATAATAAATAAAAAATATATAATCAATTGGAGAAGGGGAAAATAAATAAAATTCCATGTTTTCATTTCTTGGAAGTTCATCCGAAGCGCTTTTTTATTTTTTTATTTAAATGGAGTAGGATGGGGGGGGGGATGCAACGAGCAGCAGCTTTCGCCCGAAAATGCGCGTCTGCTTCATACACGTGGTCGTTTGTGAGAAACGGCAGATGAGCCGCTCAGTTATCTGTGGCTCGTACTCGCGCTCCTGCTCCACTTTTATCGCCTCGGCTACTGAATTAAAGGTTGCTCAAGCCATGGCTGGAATGCACAATAGGCATACCACAGCCGTGACGCCGCCTTTGTTAATTATACACGCAACCTGAATCCTTGCCTCCCTCCTCCTCCTCCTCCTATCAATTCAAAAAGGCTCGTGAAGATGGAAAAAATGTTTAATTTTCTTTCATTTTAATTAGAATAAAGCCTTGTTTTTAAGTAAAATAGTAAAGCTAGAAACCTAATTCTAAAGAACCAATCAGCTTTCTTGGAGGGATCCATCGCTTTTTGATTAAGCCAATCCAATTGCATGTTAGAAAGAGCAATTCGTTAAGAAGTCAATCAGAAGACTCGACTTTCAATGTCAAATCAAGTGCAACCAATTAGACTCGAAGACGAGACTCTAGCCAAGAAAATCAACATGACGCCCAAATTGATTAAGAAAAACTTGAATTAGCTAACTAACTTCGTTAAAATCTAGTCAAATAATTAATAAGTTCGATTGATTTTAATGAATTTCAACGAAATATTGATAAATTATTAACGATAAGAAGTTGAACTTCAATCTAATCATGCGTACACTGGCTTAACATTTCAATTGGAATCCCTACTGGTAGTAAGTATGTAGGTCTTCATTTAGCATCCAATACAGCTTGAAGTGAAAATCGACTCCACGCTAAGACCAAGTGGATCATATAATCCCTCATGGTGAAGGCATTTAAAAAAGTCCTCTTTAGGTCGTTCAACAATAGTACTATAAGAAATGATCTTTACTCTCAGTTCCATAAACTTTTCTGTAACTTTATGAGCTTTGTCGCATGACTTATTGATAAATGCCTTCTCCAGAGGTGTAAATAGTAGCCATGAATGGATGAACTTGGTTGAGTTGTGCTGTTGAGGGACTGTTCTGCAGTCAGTTTCCAATCATGAATAGTCCAATGATGACGTTCCGAGGCTTACAGAAGGCGTGCTTTGTTTGTTTTTCACAGAGAGCATGGTACTTAAGATATCCGTCTGCACACCAATCAACGATTTCACTGCACAAAATGAAGATTACTACATTACGAACCACTTTCATTGAATTGGTAAGTCAGTATAAAAACACGCCTTCTTATCGACCAGAAGAAATAAAGGATTATATTCAATTCATTAAAGCTAACATTAACAATTAACAAATGAGTACAAGTTTATAAGCTTTGTCGTGTGATTTGAGAAACTCGTGCTCAATGTGCTTGTGCACGAGTGTAGCGTCACACGAGTTTACTCTACGAGACCTTGAGCACTGGTAGCATCATGGATGAGGACGGCTCCAGGGACTCTAGTGAAGATCTCGATTTTTGAAAATTTTGTTGTTATTAGCATTATTAAAAGGGATATTACAGCGTGATTACAAACCATAACTCATGTAGGTGGCTATGCGAGCTATAATGAATTTATGCATTACCAATGCATAAAGTGCGAGTGTAAGGTCGAGTTCAATGCCTCACTGAATGTAATGAAATGGTGGAAAGCCTGAACACCCCTCGGCGAACAATTGATCGTAAACTTTTTGAACATTCCGCGGAAGTCAAACAAATGCTTCCTCCGAGAGAGAGAGAGAGAGAGAGAGAGAGACAAAGTGTGGAAGAAGTGGGGTCGGTGATTTTTATGGCTTATTCCACGAGATCATTCACTTCCGCTGTCGTTTGACCATTAAAACACAAAGCGAGTTTATTATTATTATTATTATTCTCAATATGGGTCGTAAAGGGGTGAGAAAGTTTAGTGAGCAACCTACGATTCGTTTTATGGTTCATTTGATACGCTACATTAAGCTGAGGTGTATTTCTATATCTTATGTGTTTGTATTGACTTACGTATTCGGGGATCGAACCAGCTCGTCGTTCTCGTTTGGTGGTTGATGAAGTAAATCTCTCCTTCGGGCGTGGATGCCTGCTCCCATCCGTCGGGAAGAGGGCCGAGGTTCTGCGACGACAAAGGGTTAATGGGCGGACTCGACGACGAACTCGACGACGAGGAGTGGAGGTTGACGGCACTTAAGCTCATCTTTTTGCGGGGATCCTCCCACGTTGTCGTTTGCGTGATATGACTGTTTTAAAAAAAGAGCAAAGAAAAAGGAAAGAGGATCGTTAAATAGGATATAACAAAGAAATTGGTGGTGATCGATCTATGATTACTACATTTACAGGGTCAGCATTTAAACTTTCATAATTGGCCTCTCGAGGGTGTAAAGTTTGCGTTTGTGAAGGTTTTATGTCTTGATTTATGTGCGAGTAAATACGAATAAACACAACGAGACGGTTATATGTGGAAGAGAAAAATCAGGTGGTCATGTTCTTGGTCAGTATATTGCTTGGTAGAACATTAAGACATTGACTCGAACATTACCACTCGTTAATAGAATGTGTGTAGTCTAAAGTGAACGGCTTTCTTAAGCAAGCACTTCAACATTACAAGAGGAGGAATATACACGATAAAATTCAACCGGAAATTAATATTAGAGTACGTGGATGTTGATATCTCTTTGTAGTACAACTTTGTTCCTTGTCTACAAAAATAACAACAACAACAGTCTGATGGTATTATCCTTCCTAATCAAACGACGTCAAGTGTTTTCACACATTCATTGCATCATCAACTGTTAGTGTTGCTTCTCATTCAAGTTTCAAAAGCATATAATCCCAAATACTGCCGTGTTTCCTTTGGCCTCCCTCTAGGCAACATAGCATTCACACGCCCAGCATACGTTTAGTCAACAATTCTTCACTCAGTCATTCCACAATTCATTCTTTTGCTTTTCTTGCAATACCTCCCATACATTAGCACTGTTGCGGTAATCCGAACTAATTTAGGCAAGCGGCTGCTCGGATTAACGGATCTGCATACTGTACTGTACAAAACGTTAACACAAAAATTGTGTATAAATGAAATGTTTAATTTTAAAATGAGAAATGCATTAGGCGCAATAAACTTAGCATGCCGTATCATTATTTTTGGTTCAAATTGGCAGTAAATAATGTAGCAATATACATTAACTTTTACATGTCAAAAGGATTGCCCCCCTCCCTTAATTCCAGATGTGCAGTTCATTTACGAGTATTGTATAAAACTTTGCAGCAAAACTAAACTGAAAGATTCCTGAGCTTTGGAATTTTTCTTGTTGGATTGAGCTCATTATGGAACTTGAGAGCAAAAAAATATATATATTACTGTAGGCGAGACTCTATTGAGAGGAGCAGTCAGGATTATAAGGGGTACGGATTACCGCGACCGTACTGACTGTTTTTGCACACAAAATTATTGCTCTTTGAATGCTTCTCCAGAGAACATGCATCCCAGTTACTCTTTTAAGTTTCGCCATCAAGATCATCTCTCTTCAACAACCATCCTAAATATACAAATTTATTCACTTGCTCCAGTAAAATCCTAATCACTTGTATCTTGTAAATTCATTGGCGTATCCCCCCCCTTCCTCAAAAACAACATACGCAAAGATTCCGTTTTGCCTCAATGACTTCTTCAAGTGAACGCTACCATTTTTGCTTTTACTATTTTGTAGTTCTTATTCGCAATGGGCAGTTTCTCAAATATCATTAAGGAATGAGCTAAAATTAAATTTAATTTAAAATTATTGCTTTTTATCAATTTATTGCTCAAAATAAATTTCTCAATTTAAAAACATCAAACTGGACTTATATCAATAATCATTCATTCCCATCTTTTCTTCTGCTTCTGGAAAAAGGACAATAATAACATCTGCATAGAACAAACAGAACGTGCTTTCATCAAGTGATATATTTCAGTTGACTTTACAGAAATAAAAACTTTGCAATAAAGCAGTATATAGAATCAGGCCAGAAAATTTGATTCGTAATCATTCATTTTTGTTTTTGGATAGAAATTATGAGATTTTGGGATACCCAAGATTAGTGCACTTTTAATTATTATTAATGTTGTTGTAAAGAGAGAAAAATCAGTTCAACTCCGGAAGCCAAGTCCCAGAGACGAGATGTTGATGCTTGAACATTTTGCAACCTGAGGTGAAATGCTGAATGCTTTTTATCTGTAATATGGTATTTCCTGAAACTCTCATCGATTGAATTCTTAATGAAGTGTTTCCTGAAGTTGTTTTTTTTTAATATGAAAAACCTAATTTTGCTTGGTCCCAGAAGAAGGATGCTTTCCTGTCGACATGAGGATGGTCAGAAGGTCTAGCATGAGTTTCGTTCCCAACCATGATTGAGAATCTTGAATAGTGCATGTTCTAGGGACATTATCTGTGTTCAGTGCGCTGTTTAGATTTAAAGGTGCGTATTTTGTATTAGCCAATCAGAATTGTTCGTGCAGTTTGGAAGTGTTCTTTTCAGAGTGACAAGGAAGAGTGAGACTTTCAATTCTGAAGTGTGGATGAGGTTTTCCGTTTTCCGTTCAATTCTTGAGGTTTTCTATGGAATTTTTTATTATTATTTGGGGTGTTAATCTTCAATAAATGTTGTACTACCAAGAACCTAATAACTTAAAGCACTGGAGTATTTGAGAAGGAGTTCCAAGCAAGGCAGTATATGTTTATCGGGCTGGGCTTTTAATCTTTGTTTTTTTTATGAGTTTTTGTGAGCTTTTGTCCGCGACTTCGTTCGCGTGGATTTCGGATCGCACTTTGATCGATTTTAAACGGAGATAGTAAAATTGGTCTATATATGATTTGAAGAGTATATACCAAATTTCAAGTTGATTTTCCCATGCAAACTTCAACACCCCATTGCACCCCTTCTTAGGGGTTGTTCTGAGGAATCGTAAAACTGTGTTTTATTATTTGTTTTGAAGAATATACTAAGTTTTATGTCCTTAAACACAGGGATTCAGATTTCCCATACAAACTTCAGCACCCCATTGCAATCCTTGCTCTGAAGATTCGAAGCTATGTTTTATTATTTGTATTGAAGAATATTTATACTAAGTTTCAAGTTAATACACGTAAGAAATAAAATTTTCCATAAAAAGGTGTATACCCTATTTCACCCCTTAGGGGTTGATTTTCCAAAAATCCTTTCTTAGTGAGTCTCTACATTATAAAATAAAACTACGGACGAAATTTCATATTGACAGCTTCAGCGGTTTCTGGTCGGCGATGATTAATCAGTCAGTCAGTCATGTTATTTTATGTTTATAGATGGATCTCAGAAGGATTTATTAGTATTATTCTTGATGATAAGATGGTATTGGTTAAGAAATGTTTACTTTATAAGGTATGAAAATCGAGTCGACACATTTTCTTAAGTTTAAAGAATTTAGATTGTTCAGCTCATAATCCAGCTTTGAACATTCTTGGGTATAAAGATCGTTCGCTGTTGATTCAAGATTGAATCTTTACTATAAAAGGAATATTTAAATAAAATGATATAATCCTCCCATAGTATGAGATTTTCCGTGGAATTCTGTCGAATAGACTTTTTCCACTCAAGAAGTTTGTTGTAGTGAATGGTTTCGTAATATCGTAAGATAACAGGGTAAAGCCTTGGAACCAATAATGTATTAAGCAACTTCCGTCGATAGGTAAGTCTAGGCAGTTGCACTTGATACATGTAATTTGTAAAAGCGAAAATATAAATTGACGTTTTAATTGCTGGAATAATTTTCGGGTAACAGGATGTATAGGATTGTTTATGAAGCCTTTATGTCGCTTATAACTGAAATCGAAACTTGCAAAATTTAATGGCCTTTTATACTGGGAATTTTCAATTAACCGCGAATTACGTTTAGTTTTGTTATTTTATTTATATATTAAAAAAAATGAATTATTCATTTTCCAGTCATGATTTATTTATTTTTTAATTTGTGGCTTATTTTCTATGGAACATTGAATGTAATAATCATAAGCTTTAATAAAATAAAATAAAAAAAAAACCTAAAACTGAATTCCAATGAAATTGTGAATCGGATCCCAAAGGCGCCTGCGAACAAGATTCCACGGAAATTCGAATATCGGTTTGTCAGAATAACAATAATGAACACTTTGGTTTTTAAAAAAAATATTAAATATTTTCTTATCTTGTTTGATAAGAAGATTGCCAATTAGGTAATAAATATACATATTAAAAAAATGAAAAGTGTATTCAAAGAAACGCATTACGAGCGCACAATGGACGGAATTGCTGACATTCTTCAATTTGAATTAACTTGATTATTACTAAGAACCAACCACAGGTCTCGGTGAAATTTAAAAAAGAACTTTTTTTGTAATTCCATGAAGGTAAAAGAGTGAAAGGGGGAGCAATGAAAGTGGATTCTGGGAAACGACTCCGCTCAGACACTATCGCTCCAAGTCACGTGGAGTTTTCAGGTGAGACATTGAACTTGAGTCGTTTCTGGTCCTGAGTGTGTTTGTGTGTGTGTGTGTGTGTGTGTGTGTGTGTCTATATATATGTGTGTATATATCTGTACATCTGTGTGTCTAAAGAAGGGGTGGACAGTTCCCAACGCTCAAAGTCAAACAAAAGGACTTTCGGTAATGTTTTATGCAAGAGATCTGAGAAATACTGAAGGAAGAGGGAGGAGGGAATAATAAATAAAATAAATTAATGGATAAATATTAAATCCGGGACACGAAGAAATTGGCTTCGTAATCGTCATTCATCTATGACAATAGATTGAAAAAAATTTTTTTTTCCTCCTCGACCTCTTGTCTTCTTTTTGCTACTCGCTTCACATACTCGTTTGTGGTCCTAATCTTACAGCTAAAAAATGAATATAAAGCTTTCGATTTTTTTCATTTGTAAAATATATATTTAGCTTGTAAACCAGTTTGGAATTAAAAAATAAAAATAAATAAATCAATATATACATAAATTTATATAGTTTTGGATCTAATAAACTTATATAAAAATAACCCATAGAGTACAAATCGATGACTTATTAGTTTAACAAAGTCATTTCAATGTGGAATTCCACAAGATTAATAATGTAAAAAAAAAAAAAATCAGAATTTTTTTATTTATGTTTATACATTATGAAATGGAGTTGATGGCAGAGTAGAGAGAAATACTTGCAATACTTAGCGGGAAAGAAAACGCAAAATTCCGACCAGTTTCGCCTTTTATTCCTAGCTTACAAATGAAGAGGAACGCAAGGAGAAGTTGATACTGGTGTCCGATCCAAAAATAAAAAATTTGGAGGAAACCCCTTATCATTTTGTTTATTATTGACAGCAAGTGAAATTCAACTCATTCTATCGATGATATCTTTCTGAATTTTCACGTTATTTGCTTGGGATATCTATACATTTGGCTAATAAATTATGCAAAAGAAATTTTGGTAACGCTTGTGCTAATCATGAATATACGTGCTATTCTCATACGGATCACATCTTTGCTCTAAGGCAAATCTTTGAGAAATCCTGGGAGTATGCAAAAGAGGTCTACTCTTGCTTTGTAGACCTCGAAAAAGCATATGACAGAGTTCCTCGGGAGAAGCTCTGGCAAGTGATGCAAGAGTATGGAGTGGATGGGCAATTACTGGTTGCTATCATGTCTCTGTACGAAAGCTCTGAGATGTGTGTCCGGATAAATGGCATTAAGTCAAGACCGTTCACCGTGGGTGTTGGACTCCGCCAAGGGTGCGTACTGTCGCCCCTCTTGTTCATTCTCTTTATGGACTGGATAGACAGGGGCAGCCGAGGCGATGAGCGTGTTTGTGTGGGTGACTGCCTGGTGGAGAGGTTGCTCTTTGCTGACGACCTTGTCCTATTGGGTCTTCTCGCACGAACCTTCAGGATGCACTAAACCGGTTTGCAGCCAAATGTGAAGAAGCTGGGATGAAGATCAGTGTGGCTAAAACTGAGGTTCTGGTCCTTTTAAGACAGCCTGCTCAGTGCACTCTCCATGTTAAGGGAGCCTCATTGAGACAGGTGGAGAATTTCAAGTACCTCGGGATTGCATTCACGAGTGATGGACGGCAGGAGAAAGAATTGGATGCTCGGATCGGTGCAGCAAGCTGTGTCAGACGCGAACTGTGGCGATCCGTGGTAACGAAACGCGAGCTAGGTAACAAAACCAAGCTCTCCGTCTTCAAATCTATCTTTGTCCCCATTCTCACCTATGGTCATGGCTTGGGTAATGACCGAAAGAGTGCGATCGCGGTACAAGCGGCCGAAATGAGATTTCTGAGAGGTGTGGCAGGTGTTACCCTACTAGATAGAGTGCACAGCAGCACAATAAGGAAGTCTTTAGGTGTTGAGCCGCTACTTCTCCGCATTGAGAGATCTCAGTTGCGCTGGTATGGCCACGTGATACGGATGCCGCAAACTGGTCTTCCTAGGCAGTTGTTATTTTCCAAGCCGGTGGGTAAGAGAACCAGGTGGCTAGACTACATGGAGAATCTGGGTTCGAGTCGCTTGGGTATTACCAGGGAGGACATGCACCTGATGGCGGAAGATCGCGATCGCTGGAGATCCTCCATAGGGCTGCTGCCCCCGCGACCCTACCGGATAAGCGGGTTTGAAAAGTAAGTAAGTCAGTCTCATACAATTGAGCACAGATAAGTAAAAGAAGCCTCATAATCATATACTACAGCTACAATGCATTTCAAACATTATTTTTTGGTTCACTTTGTTGCTGAGCCTTCGGGACAAACCCTTCTCTGAAATATATGAGGTGTAACATGCTCTTTACAGCCCTGAAGTTTCAGGATAACGTTTAAAGTGTCCGATTACAAAAGTAGATAGTGTATATCGTTATTGTACTAAATGGTTTTTCTAAAAAATATTTTAATAAAAAGTCCTATGCTATATAAAGAAAAACCTATATTCCAAAAATTTTGAATACAATTCCAAGATGGATATAAGCTGGCTATATATAATATGACTATATTAAGGAAAAACTATTGACTTGGAAAGATTATGTATAAATTATGAGGATTGAGAAAAAAAGTTTTGTGTCAGAGATATAAATCTTTCCTTATTCTTGCAATTAGTGTTATAATAATATCATAAAATCTTTGATAAGTACTATTTTTTGTGTAGCTAAATAATTTTTGATTGTTTACAAATGTTTTATATTTTATAAATTGATCAACTTCTTTTTATCTTGAATTTTGTATATTTGTTTATGCAGTATAAACTCGGCATTCCAATCTAAGCCAATAAATAAATAAATAAATAAATAAATAAATAAATAAATAAATAATAAAAATCGTGTCGCCTTTTTTTAATACTTGATTTCAATTTAGAATTCTTCCGGGAATGTAATCCATTAGATCATGTTGATTATAAATAAAAAGCTTCGACTAGGCAATAAATTAATTCGCTTAAAGCTGAAATACTGCAATCCACAGAAAATAAATTAACTACAATTCTGCGTAATTCTGATATCCGGAACTTCCGGATTTTCAAAGCCTGAACTTTGATATAGAGAATCGATGGCGGGTCCTTCACTTTGAATATCAATGTCAACTTAAAAGTGAATCTACTTAATATTCACTTGACATTCCAATAAAGAGGGTTGACAATACTTGACAATAGCGCGGTGTCGACGAGTGTCTCCATCTGACGGTATTCTGTTATGGATGGCCACTGAGATTATTAGGAAGATCTGGTTTGAAGTGGGGTTTTGTTTTTTTTTTTTTTTTGGAAAAATCTAGCTTTGCACCTGTACGATTTAATTTATCAACTTAAGGATTTAAGTTATAATAGTTTTAAGTTTTATAATAACATTCGGGCGCCAATTCGGTTATGTTTGAAACATCTTTAATTCATTAAGATCGCTTATATTCCAATAAGATTAACGGACGAAGGCGATAGAGAGCATCGGCCTTTCAAGGTTCCCTATCGGTTTCTTGAGGAAGGAATTATTCTTTAAAATATGAGTCCAAACGATATAGAGGCACGACATAGGACATGAATTATTATTATTATTTTGAAGCAGTATCACAGAATATCAAATATTAACTTGATATCGATCGTTTTTAATTTTCATTAGATTTCTCGAGCATCGAAGCATTTCGGGTTTCTTCCCGGGTGTTTGGCCTTCGAAGCAACTCAGCGGAACAAAACGAATATTAATTCCATTTTTTTATCTTAAACTATGACTTCAAGGGAAAGTTGATGAGAAAATTTATTTATTTTTTTGGGATTGTTGTTATTGTAAACCGACATCACCTGAAAACTTGTTTGGGAAATCTCTGAATTTTAACATTATTTGGAGGCTGCGTATAGCTCGATTCTAAGGTGGATTTTTTCTCTCTCTCTCTTCAGAAACAATTATTTTCAGAGCTATCCATTAGTTATTTCTACTTCAATGTTTTCCATAAAAAAATCAAAAAAAATCTGAACATTATAAATGGAGACAGCCAAAACTTCAATCTCATTAACCTCATCGCGTCCAGATGATCATAAAGAGCAACTTTATCCTGAAGTAGCTTATGAAGTAAGCTTTCTGTTACACATCGACACGATTCTCATTATATCTTTTGTTAATTATAGAAGGTGTATGGGCGTCCACGTCTTCGTGTAGAAAAGTAACTAAGTTTAAACAACGCCGTCTCACAAGGCATTCCAAGTTCTCTCAGGGAGGAATTTCCCATTCCAAAACAAACAAAGGGAGGATGTATTTCAGTCGGAGGTCACTTAACGTCTATATATTCTCCATTCCCAAAGAGGAGGCTCCGTCCACCTGTCACAATAGAGAGCGAAACATGCGACGGTGTACATACATTATGCATTTCACGATAGCGGGCAAAAGGTTTTTGGATTTTTAAAAACGAAAGAAATGCCTTTAAGAAGATAAAACGCATTCAGTTTCAGGTTCTTTGAGTCAAGGTTAAAGTCCCTCCTCGTGCCATTTCGCACGTTGCCCTTATTTTCATCGACGCCTCGAATCGAAACCATGGACTGCTCAGTTTGTTTTTTGATTATTTTTTTTCTTCCTCCCATCAGCGCTGAAAGATAGAACGCGAACGCTATTGGCTGGGAGATCGTGTGACGTCGGCCGCGGAGAAAGGCTTCATCCCCGTTCGTCTTTCTTGTGTGGAGGCGAAGTGAGCGGTTATGGAAGTATTTTTAAAGCAAAACTTCGTTAATTTGTATTTTTTTTTTTTAATCTATGACATAAATTTGTATTTTTTTTAATTTTAGCGTTTATAATTTACAAAGATAGTGGATTAAAATCGCCTTAACAGTCGTATCTTCAAACGCCATTTGCAAAACAGAATCTAGGACGGCGAATTTAAGATTTTACAGTCCATTTAAAAGATTTTTTTAAAGTAGGTTTGGCAAGACACTTTTGGCTAGACTAGCTTTTTCTAATCAAATGGTTAAAGAGGTTTTAAAAAACTGTAATTGTCAATTTGTATGTTATTATCAATCAAGGCTGCTAATATTTTTTTTACTCAAGAGAGTAGTTTGTCTCGTTTTATATATAATTTTAGGTAGACTCTTGTAAACTTAAATTTGGAAATAAATGCGATAACTTCAAAATTGATTAGACATGAGGATGTTGTTAATAAGTTGTTGTTTCAAATCAGAAATTCCGATATTGCCTTGCTGCTTTCTTTGCTTTTGCCATTGAGCGCTTTCTATTCGAAATACCTTGTTTCTCAAGTATCATTAAAGAATGAGTTGAAATTAATATTTAAAGTTCTGGCTTCTTCTAAATTAAAACTCTCCCTTTGTTTCTCGAAATACAATTTAAATACATAAAACTTGGTTACGAGAATAAGGAGAGGTAATCATTTGTTTAATTAGGCTGTTCTCCGCATTCACGGTAGCAACAATTCTACTTAAAATTCAGGTATAGGCTACACTTATTTTAAAGATCATCAAATAAAAATTTTTTACTCATTAAAAAATAATGAAATCTTTTCTTAGAATGTCTTAGAAAGTTGTTTTTTTCGTTAAAGAAAAATTGGTTTCTTCCGTTGAGGTCGAGCAGTTCACATAGACGACAATGCTAGCAGTTACATAAGAAAACATTCAGACACCATTTATAAATTCGAATTTTAATCGTACGAATGTATACGTTACACCATTAGAAAGAGGAAATCTCAGCGATTGCTGGTGATATCTATGAATATACTCTTGTGAGAACCTTTTAAAATCGTATTCCCATGTTAACGAATAGAAGAGTCACGCTCAACAACCTCGGAGGCAGAAGTCCAAAATTTCTAAACATGTTATTTAATAAACTGGATGTTATATCGGATAGTTTTATTTATGAACATACTAGAGCTCAAAACAACGTTCAGCATCGGATATGAAGAATGTTATAATGACACGCTCTCTAATGTACTCAATAAATTATTTGTTTCATCATTTCCCTCGTCATTTGACTCTCCCTGCAACAAGTTTCGAGTTCTTTAATAGTTATAAAATTCGTAACATTCTTCTTGGTACGAATCGTGCTTGGGAAAAATAATAGTAAAAAGCTCTTCAGTTGTTTATTTTTTTTTCATAGCAGGTGAAACTCAATACCTTTCGTTACGTAACCACTATCTAATATGCTTAGAATTTATTTTTTTTTATATTTTGGATGTGTTTTTTTTTTATTATTATAATATAAAATCAAATATCAACGCGATTACGTCGCTAAGTGAATTCTATTCATTTCAAAGTTCAATTAGAATCGATACTTTATTCGCTTCTTAATTGATCATAAAGAGCTTCCAATGGCGGATTTCAGATGAAATCTGTTCAATCAGTATGGCGACGGACGGACGAAGGGATTAGCTTATCCTTTTGAGGCGCCTAGAAATGAATCAATAGAGATGATAGTCAATTCGATATACTCTTTTATTTGTGTAATTTTGTCTTTAACGAGATCCATAGTCTAATTTGATAGGACATTATTATTATTATGATGATGATCATCATCATGTTTGAACTTCAAAATGCATGGAATTCTTGTTTACCAGAAGGCTTGATTGAGCTATTGTAGGTTGTTTTTTAATGAAATCTACTATAATAAAAAATATAGGCTCTATAAAATGATCATATGCATTTTACTTTCATGGTGATTCACGCAACTGAGTTTTGTTTACCGGAAGATAGTATTGAAAAGGAAAATCGTGCACGTTTGAAAAAGCCTTGACATTTATCCATCCCATCAGCAACAGATGAATACTAGTTAATAGGATGGCGTATCAATAGTACACTAAATGATGATGATGAATTTTGTCCGAAATAGATTATTATTCATCGATGAATCACGGGAAAGATAAATGTTATTGGATAACGTCTGGGGAATCGCATCTGGCGCTACGAAATTGACGGCACTTTTGAAATTTTCATTTGAAATCGTGTGCACTTTCAGTTTTTTTGATATCAAAGTAATATTAGCAATAGAATGCTTTAATGTATCTTCAAAATGATATTAAATTTATTAATAATAACAACGGGAGTTTTACTAACTTTTTTCATTGAGAATGAGGAAGCTGGTGATTTACTTTTTAAAACTACTTTTTCTTAAAAACATCAACCAAAAATCCAATACATTAATATATTTTTGTAAACATTCTTTATTATTACAAGCCATCTCTCTAGTTATTTAATTTTTATAAATTTGTAAAAAAAAAAAAAAAGTAATGTTTATTTAATTATGAAGAATTAATAAGACCAGAAAATGTGTCGAATAAGAAAACCTGAAAAAAGCATAGACCCGCTCATCAGGAATGAATGAGCTTAATTAAACTAATTACCATCTTTTAACTAGTTTATTACAAATTTTCTAATCACTTATTTAATAAAAAATTTGATTATCAAATTTTATTAAGAACTTTACTCCTTCATTCAGAGTGTTTTGGTTATAAAAAAAAAGTTCATTGTAAAATCGCTGTTCTCTTCCGTGTGTTAATAACTGTTTTCTATGGATATAGAAATACTGCATAAATTACTTCAAAGTAATAAATTATTCATTTATTCTAATAATTTCCTTTCCGTATCAAATCTTCTATGCAATTACCATTCAAAAGGCATTTTGATCTGAATGTCCATTTTATGCATATAAACTCGTATTAGGAACTCTCTTTACCGAATATCAAATATAGATTGTTTTACAATATAGAATAAAACAATGGCATAAAGACACAAGCATGACTGTTTATTAGCTTTTATTCTAAAATCCAGCCTAAATTTTAATCGTAACGCGTGAAAGCAACCTGGATGGATGTCGGTCATGTTCTGTGATAATACTCTCTCTATGTTTCTACGTACGTGCACTTAAATCTTTATTGCTTGTCCTTTCAAAACTCATCGTTTCCATCAAATTGAAACGGAACAAAGGGACGATGGTGCATTTCCCGCCAAAACGACCTTGGTGGCCCCGGCTAGATAACCTTCACTCTCCCGTCTTATCAACGTTTATTATACTTGTTGTTCCGCTACGAGAGGTTCCTTGCTTGACGTCCCCTCTTCTCTCTTTTTTTTTATTTATTTATTTTTTTTAATATTACTATTATTATTCGTCGGCTAATTCAGGTCAAGACCTTCTATCCAAAGAGCGAAATCTTATATTTAAGAACCGAATAGAAATCTGTATAAATTCATTTTCACGTACAATGACTCAAACTGGACTAACCAGTGTAATCGGAGTTGAAAGGTCGCGATGACATCAAAGGCCAGAATACATAAGAAGGATGAGAATTTTAAAAATATTTTTTTTATTTATATACGTATAGTTAATAACATCCTTCATATTTGTTTACATCAGAAAAATAAATATTAAAAAAATAAAAAAATAAAACCAAAGTTCCGTTTGATAGCGATGGTTAATTGCGATGAGTTTGCAAGATCGAAAGACGGTGAATCATGTTTATATATGTATATATATATTTTATGTATGAAAAAATAATTCTACAAAAGAGTGGCTTCAAATATAATATATTATTATATGTAACTAATAAAAAGAAATTATCCTTCCACTTAATCGCCCCCCATTTCTTTTCTTTTCTTTTCCCAACGTTCTAAATCTCTCCAGATTTGCTGGCGTTGTGATGAGCATCCTGGCCAAGGAACCGTTTATAAATAGCCATTTATCCCACTCTCTCTCACTCTATCTTCCTTCTCTTCTCTTTTTAAAAGATTTTTCAATGAGCTTTTTTTTTCCTCCCTCTTTTATAATCTTTTTTTCCCAATTCGAATGACCCACAGTGCAAGAAACTCGTCTAAAAATACGAAAACGGAATGAAATCTGGAATCTAAATGAGGTGATCGCTTAATACAATTTATGCTTAAAAGTTCATTTTACTATTAAATAATCAGAAAAATTTTGAATAAGGCTTCACAATTTGATAAATAGAAAAAAATCACGTAAATAAACAGTTTATGAAGTTTATATGCAAATAAACTTGGATTTTTTTCCCCTTAAAGCTTTTTATTTTGACGATAGATGGTGCCACAAAAAAACTTAAAAATGGCGCAGTTTTGCTAACTGGTAATGCAACTTAGAAGTATCGAATTATGAAATTGTCACTCTTCAATCAATGAGCCATCTTTCTAGGACAGTTTCAATTTTTCGTACTTTTCCTAATTCATTTTAAGAGTGCTGTCTTAAGTTGACGATTATAAGACTTGCGATGTATGTAGAATTTCAAGCTGATTACGAAAATGAAATCCATTTATTGATATCTCGAAGAATTTTGATTTATTCTATTTTAGTTGCTATAGCCTGCAATCTGAAGTTCATTATGGTAATTTTAGAAATTCAATTTTAAGACGACGTTTTTTCTTAAATTATTAAAAAAAAAAATCACAAAAATTGTTTACAGATAATGAATAATCTGTTAGAAGTGAGCAAAATAGCGTTGGAAGCCAAAAACATGAATTTTCGAATATAAGACGCGATGCTTGATTTTTATTTTACGAATAAAAGTTAATGAAACGTTCCATGCCAGATTAGCCGAATACACGAAAATGAAGATTTAAGTAATAAATATTCGCAAAATGGAAATGACTAATTTAAAGTTTAATTATGCGCAGAAAAAAGAATTAACAAAAATGTTTATGGAGTCATTTTGTTAATTAGGAGATTATAAGATATGATCTGCAATATTTGGTGGTGCTTTCGTTTATTTGGCATTATGCCTTTACAGCTTTTTAATCGAAAATGAATATAATAAAAGAGTATAGGAATATAATTATTTTGAAAGTTATTATTAATTGTTATTATTAAATAAGGTTTTACTATCTTCCTTGGATGTTGTGTTTTCAGATTTTCCTCAGAGGATTTTGTCGAGTGCAGGTGCTGGGAGTTCTAAATATCCATATTTAAGCTCTTAAGCTTTTTTACAAGTTTTTTGCCTCTTCCTCTATTTTTATTTTTTGCTTTTTCTGTCTTAAGGGAAAGAGGAGGAGGAAGAGCGAGAGAGAAAGAAAAGAACTTAATGGTGATTAGAGGGACGAAACCTCATCGCCCAGATGTTGCTATTACAGAAAGGCAGGACACGTGTTCAAAAAAGACTCACTTCTTTGGGGGGTAAAAAAAAAAATACTTTTTTTTTTTTTTTTTTATTAATGAGATGAGGCTGTCTACTTTTTAAGAGTGAAGACGAAGTGCTCTCTTGTGGGATGAAAAATATGAAACTTAATAATAATAAGAATATCACGGTGAAACGAGTTTATAAATGTGTGGATTTGAAGGACATTTATTGTATGTATTGGAGCCATTGAAATAAACGAAAACGACAACGAACTCGAATTTTGGACGAGTTTCAATTTCCAATTAGGTTGCTCTCCTGTCGTCCCTCCCAAAAGCTGAGTTATATGTAGTTTATTTATTTTGTTTTTATTTATTTGTAGGAAACGAGTCAAACTGTGTTTAGCGTGTTTTTAGCTTGTTCACAATTAATGTCAACATGACCCTCGTCATGAGGGAATTAAAATTAAAATTTATTTATTTATTTATCATTAATTTGTTGTGAATTAGAATGAGATTTGAGAAAATGTCTATTTTTTTCAAAAAAAAAAAAAATCCAAATCTCTTTACAACAAACATTGATTTTGCCAAAAAAGCGTAGAGCTCCGCTGACCATAATCGAACGATGTGTATCGCGCTTTTGTTGTTTAAGGACAACCGGAAGCGAGGAGCGCAAGAAACAAAAACGATCAAGGAAGAGGATCTGCTACACAAAAGGCAAAAGCGTTGAGTTAATAGCGAAACAGATCGAGTGGAAAAGGGAGAGGGGATGCTATTGCTTTCTTCCTTTCTCGGATTTCCAGCCCCATCTCGATTGTCATCATCGACATGATTTTTTGAAAAGAGAGAGAGAGAAAGACAGACAGACAGCGGAAGTGAAGTCCGAAACCTAACCGACCATGTACGCTACTTTGGCCTAACATTTGTGGAAGGAGCGATTCGCTCCAGCTGAGAATGGAAACCGACGATTAAGGCTCAGTTGAAGCTTTTATTCGAATTTCAAAATAAAAACTTATTTTATTCGATTATAATCTTGTAAGCTATGTCAATGTAGGATCTATTTTTAAAAACATTTTTTTTAAGTGTAAAAGTATATCACTTTTTTGTTGTACATTATTCCTATTTATAAGTCGAAAAGTCCAACATTAATCTTGCAAATACTGAATAGTGTATTATTAAATAAATAAATAAATAAATAAATAAATAAATAAATAAAAATTGTAAAAAAATCGTCCAATAAACTTCCACTTTAAACCAATCGATAATATATTTTAACAACCCTTAATTATTGAACATTTAATGGGCGACATAATTCTAAAATATAAAATTTTAAAGGATTATAATTAAAAATTTTGAAATTGTAGATAATGACTTAAAAATATTAAAATAGTAATTTTATGTTCTCAATAAAATCGTAAAACAAAAGGACATTAATTATGAAAACTCAGAAAGATGAAAAAAAATTTAATATCTTGAAATTAAAATTGAAAAAAAGTATTAAAAAAAAAGAATGCGATTATAAAACTTGTTAATTTTACAATGATTCGAAGATCCAATAAAGAGATTATAGAAACAATTCATTAAGATATGCTTTAGATTGCTAATTTTGTAATGGTGAAAAGGTAAGTTGCCTGGAATTTGGATGCAAAATTCTAGAAATAATTTTATAGACGAAATCCTTTGTTCTCATTCAAAAGTTAGAAAAACATCCTATAAATGATTCATTCGATTTCAAAACACTTTATTTCTTAAGTATTGCCCTTACAGCCATATTTGATACATAACTGAAACCGTTCACTAAGCTTGCTTCGCTATACACCAGTTGGCAGCACGAGTACAGTGCCTTTACAAAATGGAGATAAAGCAGGAAAAGAGTTTGTGTTGGAACATTGCAGTGCAGCGTCCATTCAGAAGAGAGTACAGAAAAGAGTAGTAAACAGAGTATTTTGCAGTGATATCGGCTGTTTAAGGACACTTTTGTGTAAACGGAAACGCACTAGCCGACCAAGTTTGTCAGCTGAAGCACTGGATAAAGTGACGGAGAGTTTGGACAATACTTTCATGATGATGCAATGAGAGAATGTTCTGTTGCCATAGTAATGTAACATTGGTTTCCAAGTATTTTTAACAATGGGCAAGACTTCAGTATAATAGCTGAAATTGTTAGGGCAGTCTCTATCGTGGAGGCAAAGGGCACACTTGGAACATCCGTAAAGTGTGAGGAAACTAGAGTCTATAAAGTTTTCATGTACAGTCGGACCTCGGTTGGTTGGTTTAGTTTGTTTGGTATTAACGTCCTTTTCAACTGCCATGGTCATTTCAGGACGGCGTTATAGGGGCCGCAAATTTTGCCTCTCAAGGGTTCTTTAACGTGCAGCCGGCAAACGACTACACGGGACCAACGGCTTTACTTCCCTTCCGAAGGAAGTGCGTGATCTCAGGATTTACCCCTGAAAAATCCTCGTCGTCCTCGGCCGGGATCGAACCCGCGTACTCGGGCATCAGAGGTCGGACCTCGGACATAAGCGAGGTTAGGTTCCGGAAGCTGTCGCGAATGAGGAGGATTCGCGAATGTTTGGTATAGTTACTAAAAATGGTAATATATGCTTATTTCTATATTTGAAACACTAAATATGACCCCAATCATGCTCCCAAACACTTTAATTTCATTAAAAGATAGCTTAATCCATTACACTTAAAAAAAACAACAACAAATGTTTGATGTAAAAATAGAGTACAGCACCGCCTAATGCATATTTGTCACATTACAGTATACTAATGTTGCCCCTACTAATTCATAGAACAGGCATTCATAGAAAGGTAAAATGAGTAAACGAACGCGGATGTACGAAAGAAATCGCGGACGCAAGTTCAGTTTCAATGAAACTTTCGCGGATCTGTGATTTCGAAGCGCGAATGTCCGAGGTCTGACTGCATCAATCATGTCTGATGTATAACACTTTGGAAATCGAATGAATCATTTATTAAAGCCCTGTACTTTACAGAATAGTTTTTTCTCCTGTAGAACAGAACTGCTGATGTCGAAATGCAGATATAAACTGTGGATAATACTTGCTGACTCCATATATAACATAATTTTCTTTTGATACATAGTAAACTTTGATTTATATTCTTTAACATGGGTTTGGTAAATTAAACAAACACAGTAAGTCATTATCAACGTTGTTAATCCTGCTATTGAGAATGAGCCGGCCAGATGGCCGAGAGGGCTAGGGCGTAGACTTTCTAGTTCTCGAGTCCACCTGGTCGTGGGTTCGAATCCTCCGTGGGCATGGATGTTTGTGTTTGTCCCGAGCTGCGTACAGATATAACTTGTGTAAAAGGCGCAAAATGACCTTAGAGTTGATGCCAAAAATTCTAATAAACCAACCAACCATTGAGAATGAAGGCATAGCCTTCGAAATGCCTATTCGGCGTTTCATGTCTCGGCTGTTTTTTGTGGTAAGAAGTCCTTTACAGGTGATATCAACATTAAATACAGTAGCAAGTACATTATAGCTAATTGTACAGTACTCTACTTCTCTCCCTCTCTCGATTGAAAGGGATTCTAGCGTTTCAGCATAACCATCGAAACACGATACTGCAAAGAAAATTAAGATTTTATACTCCTCAAAGACAAAGGCATTATGCAAAATCGTGCTCTTACAGTTCATTAAATGAACAAATAAATATTTGATAATAGCTCTTAATTCATTACTTCATTTTGATGGGGGCTTTTTTTTTTATTGACGTTGAATTACATAATTTGGTTTGTCTTGCATATACGCCGTAGAATAACAAAGAGAAATGGAACATAAATGATACAATACATAAAGCAGGATGTAAAAGTTATAAACGTGTGTGCATCAGACAATCAAAAAGAACATTGAAAAGCCATAAGGTAGATTAGCGGCATAATGCAGTGAAAGAAAACGATACAGCAAATTGGAAGAAGTCAAGTAATCATAAAAGTGATTGCATTTAAGTATAATAATAAAAGAGGCAATAGCCATAAAGTTAAATAAATATAATTTCGCAAAAACAAGTAATGGTTGGCGAAATTGTTACAATACTACTAAATCATGTTTTGTACCTATATTTATCAAGGTTTCTTTATTCTTCGTTTTTACCCACATTAACCACGGATAATAGCAGATATGGGAGACAACTGTACTTTAGAATATATAGATTATCATAATTTTTAATATTATGAGATTCTATAAAAGAAAACTGGCAAATAGGTTAAAAGATGAATTGCAAAAACAAATCTGCTCCTATTTATAGGTTTTTATTTACCGAGAAAATAAAAATCTCACTTTCACGAAAAACAAAAGTGAAACAAAATAAAAATCACTTCCTGAAATATCAATTTCTATTCCTTCAATGTCCTAAAAAAGTTTTCTTTTTACTTTTTCTCCTCTTTTGTAAATAAAGCAAAAGTAATAATTAGCGCTTTCCAAGGGGAATAAAATAAAAAAAAAATCTTTTTTTTTTTAAATGTTCCTATCTTCCGCAATTTATATTTGTAGATCCCCTAATTATTTTTCAGCTCCACTTAATCAGGGTTTATTCGTCTTTGGAAGCGAATTTTATTTTACTCCACTCGTGTGTGTATGTGTGTGTCTCCCTTTTCTTGTTCTTAGTTGACTGCCTGTCAGCAGCAGCAGCAGCAGCAGCAGCAAAGTGAGTTTCTTGGCCGTTTTCCCGAGCGGCACAGCGTCGCCATAACCCTCCAGAATTAGCCCATTATGAAAATAAGAGGAACGGTTTCTTTTTTGATTTATGTCTCACCACTTTCACACCAACTGCCTGATTACGGGGTTAAAATATAGCTGGGAAGAGGAAAGGTCTCTCTTTCTGTATCTCCATTGAGAGTATGAATGGCCACACTCCATTAAGCAAACGTTCTTACAGGTGTCTTGTTGTTGTTGTTCGTTTGTTGTCTAAGATTTCAAAAACATAGATATCTAAATAGGTTAGCTCGTCATCGGTTTCGACATTAGTTCATTGATCTCAGTCGGCGGCCATTTTGATTAATTTATTTCTTTTTTTTCTTTTTTTTAATATTATTCCCACCTTGCGCCTCGGGGAAACAGTTTTCACTTGGGCGTGAAAAATAGTGACGTCACTCGTGTGACGACATCGGAAAGGAAGAAGGATGAGGATTATATGTAAATGACTACTGTCGGCTCAACATCTTAACCTTTGTCTTCCCAATCCAACACAATAGGATGAGATTGCCAATATACAATGGTCTTTTGCGCTCGGCACCACGAAACAATGTTCAAGAAGCGAATCCCACGGGAGTGGGCGGTGGCACGCTGCTTCGTTTTGACAGACCTTTGGCACGAGCTCGCCTTCTGGTCGAGAGCCCAGTTTCTCGTTAAGATATCACCGGAAATGAGGAGCACGTGCCGGGCACGGTGAAGAAGAACTGACAACCTCCTCCCTCCCTCCCTCCCTCCCTTTCTCCTTCAGAGTTTGAAGTTTGCATCGGGGAGTTTAGTGATTGCAGAGGAACAAGGTTCAGAACCCGGGCTCCGATTCTTGATTTGGCTTATCCGTTAATCTAGCGTGATAAGCGGGGAGGGATGCTCTGAGCGCGAAAGGTCGTAGGTTCGACTTCATCAAACTTTAACCGTTCACTGAGACGGAAGCCAGGGTGCGTCCTCCATGAGAGTTTCTCATAGGAAGAAGCTCCTCTCTGGATGAGTCTAGTGGGAGTCAACTCGATGTAATCAGTTAGTTAGTCATAAGGGTCAAGGTAACTCGCTAAAGGAACCAACCCTCGATGACATCAGCGAACGTGACAAGGAGCAACTTTCTCAAACCTCTTGACAGCTGTAGCACGTTGTTAAAGCCGTTTGTCGATTGTTAGGCTTAAGTAGGAGCTAAGTTAGGCTTAATGAGGAAAATTAGGCTTAAGGAAAAGCAAAGTTAGGTTTAAATAGGGAAGTTTAGTTTAGCTACGAGAGTATAGAAGAAAAGCTTCAGTAAGAATAAATTTGGCTTATTAGGAGTGCTAGGCTTTTAATGAAGAAAATGGATGAAACGGGAATAGTATAAATGAAAGCGGTGTAGGATAAAATGGTCCCGGATAAAGGGTCCCTGGAGGTAATGGTCCCTACAGGAAAGTAGCAGAAATCGATCCCATATTTAGCATAAAGTGTAATATATATATAAAAAAAAGAGTGTAATAAGACGAGGAATTGCAGTAATAACAATATAATATGGGACCATTTTTTCCGGATACAAAATGGAAGCGTTTAATTTCGTGTTTGATTGAACGAAAAAGAAAAAGTTAAAACCTGATCCATCTAAGGTAGAGGATAAATGAAACCACTTCCTCTTTATTTTTTTTTAATTAAAGTATTTTTTATGCATTGACGATGATGATATCATTCTCGGCGATGATGTCATTTGTTGTTTGCTGATGGGTTTCCTTCGCGTGGTTCACGTTTCATCAATTGGAAGAGATCGTCTGAGACGATTTAAATGCGCGGGAGGCTCAACTTAACAGGAGAAAACTGGCCTCGTTTTGATCATTTTGTCACTATTAATGAGTCGAATGTGACGAAATGATTAGGAACCGTTTCTAGTTCTTGTTACTTTTTTTTTCTTGTTTTAAATTTTATTGGCTAAGCGAAAACAGTTCCGTTGTTATGTTCACCCCACTCCTCCTCGGTGACCCCGTTCTGCGAACGACCACCCACCCACCTTGGATGATGATGGAGGAAGTGGTTACCGCAGTCTCCTCTCCCCTCGATTTCTCTCCTATAAATTTCAAGAGAATACGTCTTTCTCCAGCTTTCCTGGGGGATAATCCCTACCCCCACCTGTCTCCATCCACTCAGAGCTTTATCACGCGCCCGAAATTAATGGCCAATGGAAACAAGAACGAAAGAAGGAGACGACGGACGACGACTTGTTTCTTAAAAGCCCCATCTATTTTCTAATCCCCACCCAATTTCTATCCCCTCGGGATGCCCTGATGCAATCATCTACCGCATTAACTTTTTTTTCTTCTTCTTAAGAACCAATCCTGGGTTCCAGGAAACATGAACCGAGGGGTTAGGTTGGTTCGGATTATTTTTTTTATTTTTACGTGCATATTGAGGTCGCCCAAGGATCTAGTTTAAAAACTCTTGATGGCGATAAGGTTTGGGATTATTTGTTGTTGTTGTCTTTCTTTCTTTCTGTTTTTTTTTTTTTAAGTTGAACAAAGACAGCTGAGAGATGGAACTGTTCCTGGAAGTTTAACCTTATTTAGCTTTGGGAAAAGGGAAGTAATAAATTGATTAACTCTAGAGCAACTGTTTTGACTCAGCTTATCTATAGGTTTCTAATAGGAAGTGCTGCTATTGTCTTTTAGGTTTTATACAGAAATGAGTAAATAATAGGAAAACACGCTGAAGAAAAGCGCGGCACTCTATTCAATAACATGGGAATACAAATTTGAAAAGCTCTTACAGGTATCAGAAATCCATTGAAAACGCAGAAACAATGGACTCTTCTCTTTCAAACAGTGCACCTCACATATCTGTATGATTTAAATTCAGTTTTTAAAGTGGTGTCTCAATGTTTTAAGTATATTATAAAGCTGCTAGCCTTGTCGCGATCACAAAATTACATTTATTTATTTATTTCCCAGAAAAAGCTTACCAAGAATGCAGACAAGTTTTGATTACTTATTGACGTTCTAAAGAAGAAATTTTTATTATTTAAAAATGGATGAAAATTGTCATTTGACAGGTTCAAAATAGGTTTATCCTGAATTTTTAATAGAATTACTGCTACTAACTTGTAAGAATGTGCAGTACCGCCTATTATTAAGCAAACGATTTTTGCTCCTTTTTCACGTAGTCAAGTTTGATGTCTTTTGGAAGCGCATTAATTGAGAAAGAGCAAGAATTTTTAATGAAAGTTAATTCCGCTTCATTCTTTAATAGTATTTGCGAATAAAAATACTAAAATATCCGAAAAATCTAAAATTGCAACAAAGCACTCTAGCAGTCTCCCGAAGAACGAGGCAATGGCGAATTTCTGCGAATGAGTCTTCGTAATTTATTGTGATGATTTGCGTAAAGGAAAATTCCGCGACCACGAGCATCTGTCTCGCTCTTGTTACGGAGTTCTGCTCTTGTTACCCACCCTCTTCGATCTGAGGTCGCTGAATTTTTCCTTTCGTTTTGCTTTATTAACTTATCGAATGTTAGAGGATTCTCTCTGGGATTTTCATGAGAACTTCGTTATACGATGGATGTTCCTAGGAATTTATCATAAAATTTTAATTTTATTAATTTTCATCTATATTCCATTGTAATTTTTCAATATAATCTCCATTTAAGTATATAGACTTTAGGCCATCTTCAAAAAAAATTCAAGAGCCCTGTTTATCCAGTTTACAGCCCGGTTTTACATCGTTTATGTTTTGAAATCGCTCATACCAAATCTGGCAAATAAATGGATGTGGGAGCATTTTCCAGCTCAAATTGCTTAACATTTTCTTAGTTCTACGGGAAGTTTGTGGTTTTGCATTATCTGGCTGTTTGAGTCTTCTATAGTTGCAAACTTAGCACTTAGAAAACAAGAATACGCAAGTAAATTCTACTGATGGCATTGTTAGAAAGAACTTGTCAGGACTTGCCTGCGCGCGACAGCGTTAGTCCTTAGTTCTATATTGTACAGCTATAGCACAATTCCATGAACTTTGGAAACGCCCTCATACATACAAGAGCATCTTTGAACATAGGCTGCATAATTAATGATAATTAATAAAATATTTGGTGAAAAGAAAAGCGAGTATAAAAAAATTGCAATATCGAAATTATGACCATAACCGATAAATTGTTACGTATTATGATTGTTAAAATGGGATTGTTGATAAGCTGCGGCGAGTTTATATTTATTTCATTGCATTTCTTTTCTCACATACATCGTGAAGATCTTGAGTGAAGATTTCAAACTCGCGCCAATCATTAAATATTACGTCTAGGTAGCCTATATGACGGAATGGAATATTTCCTAAGTAAGATTGTAATTTGGGACGAGCCAAACTTCCACTTCATTTAAGGTACAGTTAACAATCACAATATGGGACTCATAAATGCTGGAAAATACAGTCTTGACTCGTGGAACTATGTTTCTAAGTAAACTTCCTGAAATTATATTCTTCTTTAATGAGGTGGGTGATTGCCATTAAAATTCAAAACCTTGTGATGCGTAAGTGCCTGATGCCAGACAGTAAGATATGGATAATAATTGAACATCTATGAAAGAAATTAATGTTCCGTGAATATGAATACGGAAAATAAATTACGTAAGCTTAATGCTAGGCTGAGCTATTAAGTGTTATGTATGACCTTTTAGGTAACATAAAATAAGTATTATAATACTTAGCAAAGGAAGCGAACTGAATGAGTGACGAAATATTTCTGGAAGGAAATTGAGTGGAACGAAATAATTAGCTAAACTCCGATATCGTTATGTACAAAAGCAATCGTATTATCTCACAATTTTAGATTTGAATCACGTGACTTCATTATACTAGCTAGGGTTACCCAAAATTTAAACTAGGGTCAGTCAGGGGGCTGCTCTCTATCGTTCCTCACGTGTTGAAACAAATCGAATCTATGACCTGCTCTTGGCTCATTTGAAGAAGAAAACGGGTTTAACCGAAAGGAGTCAGGGAAAAAACCCGGTCCCTGGCTCCTTGTTGTTGTTGTTGTTGAAAATGATGTTATTTAAGGGGGGATGGCGGTAACCGCTAGGTCGAACGCTTTCACTTGTCTTGTTCATCAACTCATGAAGCGCTCCGACGTGTGCAAAAAGCAGGTTCTACGAGTCACTCCTCTTTTGTCAGAAAACTTCCAATTTTCCTTCCATCTCCCTCCTCCTGTTTCGTCCTCCTGCATCCTGCGAACAGGATCCCCGATTGGTTAAAAAGGAGGAGGGGGGATAGAAAAGTAAGGAGGGAGATAAAGACTTCTCTCTATGGTGGAAAACAGAAACGGGATATCGCTTCGGCTTTGAGATTTCTGTTTCAAGTGGGTGACAGGAAAGGAACCCCAGAACCCCTCCTGTCACTAAAGGGATGAAAAAAGGGGGAAAAGAGGATTTAGTGCAATTTACAGAATCCTCCTCCTGACGTCTGGCTCACAGAATTTATAGCTTCGGCTGAAACGATGAAAACAGACGCGAACACACTTTTTCCCCAAAAACTGCAAAAGACCTTTCTCCCCCTCCTCTCGAAACCGAAAAGGAAACAAAGAAGAGAGAACATTTTATTTATGGTTAACGGGGTTTCTAAATCTTGTCTATGTTCGAGGTAATTCAGAGACCCCTTTTCATGTAATTATACGTATAGAGAAACACCACTCCTCTCTAACCTAAATTATCGAAAGGTGATTCGGTTGTTTGAAGGTTGGGCCAATTAAGTTCTACCTTTGATCAGCTTAATTTCTTCACTGTAGCTCGTTCTCTATTCAAAACAAATGTTCCTATTGAATAGAGCAATCTAGTGACGATATTATAACAGGACAGTAATGAAATTTTCTATTCAAAATTGCATTCAATTTATGGATGGGTCAAAGTTGAAGTTTAAATCCAGATTGATTATCACTGATACATTATGTATAATGGCTCTGTTCATGATGTATGTTCGTTAATTAGTATCCTGTTATATTGTCTTTCGATGCATTAACTATGTTATTGGCAAAGTATCTCTGTAATGGAGGAATTACTGTATTTCAAAAATTCATTACTGATTTTCCGACATCCTTAGCTCCAAATTCTTGTTGCATTAACCGTTTCGATGGACCAAACATACTCGCGTAATAGCTCATCAGCATACTTCTAACCCACAATTATACGTCACCTGAGTCTGTAGAAATCGTGAGAGACTTGTAGAAACTTAAATTAAGCAATCATTAAATGAAATTTAGTATTAAATGTAAATTCTCCATTGTCTTAGAGCTTTAGTTCCTATATAGAATTGAACAGATAATGGGCCTTCAGTTGATGGCAAATCGATGCTGGCTTGCATTAGTAGCCTATAACAAGGAATCGCGGCTATTCTATAGGTTTCTAAGAAAAGCTAAATCTTGTTCATTTCGAGTAGTCCGGTTGAACACAAAATGTCATATAAACCTAGGTCCTTATTTCATTTCGTTACAGAATTAATACAACAAATCAAAAGTTGCATTGGTGTAGTAGCAAATAGGTAAACAAAACATATTTTATGAACTTTATAATTAATATTAATTTAAAACCATAAACGATTTAGTATAACCAATGCTCAAAATGTTCCTCTTGAGCCTGAATGTACCTAGGACAACGTTATTAGGAATTTGATATCAACGCTGTAGGTTAGCTGTTTAGGTAACACCAAAGGTAAAAATCTAAAGATTTAGATCGGGGGACCTCGGAGGCCAAGCGACGACCAAATCCATCTGTTGGGATAATTGTATTAACTTTGACTTTGTCAACAAACAAGGATTATCAATTGTTAATGGACTTATTTTGCTTTTTCAAAATAAGCATGTATGAATTCAAAATTGGATCTCTTATTGTTCTCTAACGAAGTGAAACAGGACCAACACAATACAAGGCCGAAGTTTGTTACACTGCGTAGAAACTAGTAACTTCAGTGTATAATAATAGATGAAATGCTTTAACTCAAGACATCATGTCATTCTAATATATATTTATAATCATACTTAAGCAGTATTAGCATATAAAGAGGTTTGTGAAATAGCGAGTACTCTAAATGTCAGGAGTTAGTGACTTCAGGGTTGGGCAGAACTGATTCACCGTTATTCCGTAACAGAAATTTTGTTCTAAATGCTCTAGATAATTCTGTTCTATAGGAAAGAGGTTTTCTATTTTAACCTCCTAAACAATTTTCTGCTAATTTTTTTTACGGACGATTAGCGTTCTAATCCCTAAGAAGGTGAAGAAAATTTCTGAAAAGAGTATTCTGAGTGAAAACGAAGAAGAAACTAAAAGAGTTTAACGACCTCAAACCCCACAAGCAAAATCCCTTTTGTTCTCCACCCTCTGGGGACAACACTTTATGATATTATTGCTTCTTTATCCCTTCTTCTCGGCTAATCCTCCTCCCCCACAACCATCTTTCACTCCTTTTTCGAATGCTATTTTTATCTTTCCAACAACAACAACGGCTCTCCTTGTATCCCCACCACCAACTCAAAAACTCCCTTTTTCTCACTCCTTCGCTTCACTTCGCCCCCCCCCCCCCGAAAACGAGTTTAGCTACCCCTCTTTCACGGAACCGTCTCCTCTTCTACCCCGGCAGGTGGTCTTGGCACAGGTGAGCCGACTAAGCATCAAACCGTTGGCCTTCAAACTGGCCCAGGAGAGACAGAGAGAGAGAGAGAGCGAGACAGCCGCACGCACACATACATGTACATACAGGCAGACACAGGTAGATTACTCTCGGTCGGCAGAACGACCCACATTTCACCTTGAATCTTTCTCTCTCTCTCTCTCTCTCTCTCTCTCTCTCTCTCTCTCTCTCTCCCCCTGAGCCTCGTGTGCAGTCGCCGCCCAGCTGAAAGGCACGCAAAAGGCACCTGTCGCTCGCCGAGGGACCCACCGTCCACAGCCCCTCTCCCCTCTTCACCTTAACTGCGCTGAAGACCTCCGTGCTAGCTCTTGATTACGGACCCTCGGGTGTCTTTTTAGAGGGGTTATTATTATTTTTAAACTTTTATAATTTTTTATAGTTATACTCTGCTCGTTTTAGAAAGTTTATAATGCAGAGGATGGGGAAAAAAGTGTAGTGCGTTTTATAAAAATATTAAAAAAAAAATTCTAAAAATTCTATTTGCAATGTATCTTCTTCTTGTCCAATTGTTGTCCAATGGTATAACAAGGTCTTGTTTACCATTCGGATTAGTATCCTTTGCAATATTCATATTTCCAGTTTTCCGAATTTCCGATTTTGAATTCAGTGATGATGACAGTTAAATTTAACTTAAATTTTGGAGAAAAATTAAGTAGTAACATTTATTTGTTATTTATTAGTTACAATTTATAACTAAGTCGCTTTCGTGGTAAATCCTAAATTCGATGACGTTTCCGGATTTTCCATGAAAATCGCGCTTGTTCTCCTTCACTCCTATTCTGACTTAGCATGGATGCCATTAACTTAGCCGTTGGCAAAATTTGCATTTTATGAACAGATAAAGATTATTAGTGAAATATTCATGTAAGGTACATGCTGTTCATGTGACATTTTCTATATTTCAGGCATCCTTCGCATTCCTAAGTTACCTGTTTGAAATATTAAATTGCTGGATTGCTCAAAATTATTATTTTGAGGTACGCGAGAAGACATTACTTTTTAAGATAAATTTTAGGAACCAGATTTCTTGACTTAATATTCCAGCAGGAAAGGAAATATTTCGTGTGGATATACAATGAGTTATTCTAGGTCAAAAAAGTTTATATAACCATGTAGTCTTTTATTAATGGTTTCTGAGATAGAGCTATAGTTTGATGAATGCTGATAGGCCCCGTTGTATGACAGGGCAGTTACCTCGAATTTAAAAAAATACGCTTCCGGAACAGGTTGGAAGATATTCTTCTGGCTACACGAATGCTTACTTTTCAAACCCGCTTATCCGGGGGCAGCAGCCCTATGGAGGATCTTCAATGCTCGCGATCTTCCGCCATCAGGCGTATGTCCTCAATGGTAATACCCAAGCAACTCGAATCCAGATTCTCCATGTAGTCTAGCTACCTAATTCTATGCTGACCCCTTGGTCTCTTAAGCGTGGTTTCCACATCACCAGAAACCGGAATCAGAAAATCAAAACGGAAATTTTCCGGTAAGAATGATCCGTTTCCATTCTGGTGGCGTGAGCTGTTCCACATTAACAGAACAGTACGTCGGAAAATTAGAACCCAATCGCCATCTGCCGTCAATTTACTGTTCTACTGGTATCCCTGCAACTCCAAATATAAAATAGCAGTTTTTCCCTTGGAAACTCATCCAGGTGAATGCAGAGCAGCTTCTTTTCAATATTCTTTTTATTTTTAGCCATATTCTTCGAAGTTCGCCAAGGGAGATGGAGAGAATGCAGACTCGATTCGATAGAGACAATAATGGCGGCGAAGCCCTAGACCGACATGATGACGTCATGGCGATGCTGCCTTCTTATTGGTTTTCTGTTCTGTGGCGAAACGGAATGGAAATTTTTCTTCAACACAGCTCAACAAACTTTCCATCGAAATTCTGGTGATCAAAAACGGAATGGAAAGTAAGTGACGTCATAAAAAATTTCCGTTAGGGTTCCGTTCTGGCGTGATTCCGGTGATGTGGAAAATAGCAACTGCCTAGGAAGACCAGTTTGCGAATCCGTATGACATATACCAAAGCACCTGAGACCTCTCAACGCGGAGAATACAGCTCAACACCTAAAGAGTCCCTTATTGTGCTGCTATGCACTCTGTCTAGTAGGGTAACACCTGCCACATGTGTCAGGAATCTCATTTCGGCCGCTTGCACCCGTGATCGCACTCTTTCGGTCATTACCCAAGACTTATGACCATAGATCAGTATGGGACAAAGATTTGAACACGGAGAGCTTGGCTTTGTTTCCTAGCTCACGTTTCGTTACCACGGATCGCCACATTTCATCTCCTAATAGCATGATACATGTGCAAGAACACTTAAATGCAGTTCTTCCTAATCGCTGGATTGGTCGCGGTGAAAGTTAGTTGGCCACCAAGATCATCCGACCTAACTCCCGTGGATTGGTTGATAGGTGTGAGTTTATAAAAATACACTCAATATACGAGGCGAGCTTATTTCTCGTATAACAGATGCTGTGGACCAAACAAGAGACCATTAAGGTGCCTTCAGACGCGCAACTCGCCACGTTCTTACAAGAACTGAAAAATTGATTATGAAAAAGTTATTAGAAGGTTTATTTAAACTTTATGACTTATAAAGACTCAATCGAAATCTTGACCTCCCGGGGCACCCTGTATACGCAAATAATTATGCAAGTTCTCGGAAGCAGTTTATATCAATTTAAAAGTTCAAATAACGTTTTTTGCATTTTTAAAAAGTGATTTTTGACCTGTCACAGGTGTCCAGATAATATTGTCGAGAAAGAAGTTCATCAAAAGTACTAAGAAGTAATCTAAAGCGACTAAGAAACTTGTCGCATCGTCTGGTTAAAAAGGCGCAGAAGTAATACAAATGAAATTTCCAATATATGTATCTAACAACCCCCCTTTTATTAGAAAGTGATAATAAAAATGTAGTATAAATAAAACTGCAAATAAGAAGACATAAATTATGAACCGGAGACAAGTTTCTAAGAAAACCTCCCCAACGGTCTAAGATGTTGTGCGTTTTGAATTCCCTTCTAATTGCAAGAGTTTCTCAGAACCGGGCACGGGTGGGTTGAAGAGGGTTAAAAAGCCAATCACTCTTCATCACCCCCTTTGCTATTTAATTCCTTTTTAATAAGGGATAAAAACGAGACGAGCAATTTGGCGCATGCGTAGTTTTCATTATTGTGTATCTTTAAATTGTTTCTTCTTATTTTGGTTTCCATTTTTTTTTTTCAATCTTTCTCTCTCCTTCCCAAGCACACTTCAACCTCAACCTGTTCCACATGAGCAAGGCAGAGGGGTTTTGAGCCTTCTATTATGATTTTTATTTTTCTTTTTTTCCTTAATTCTGGAAACGAGCGCAGTCTAGCGGTGACTTTTAATTCCTCGCTCTCGGGGTTAAAGAGATTAATGCGTCGCCACGGCAAGGTTAATGCACGTTAAGTCTAACGTAAAAGACGTTCGTTAAGGTCTACATTCACCAAATAGTATTAGTCTATTATTATTTTTTTTAGTTTTAATTTGATTTTTTATTCTTTTTTACAATATCTATAATCCTTAAATCCCGGAAAAGCAAACTTTTGCTTTGTTCCTTCGTTTCAGTTCCATATCACAGACATGCACAGGTGATTTCTACAAAAGAGCATAACGCGTTTATACTCGACACAATTGAAGGCGGGTTAGGTAGAAAGGAATCGAAATTTCTTATATTACAATGTCCAGCAAAGAATATTTTATTCCTATGACGTATATGCATCATAGGAAAATTTCTGAATTCTACCTGGCTGCTTGTTCGTCTTTGGATTGATATGCATTCTTACATTATAAATCGTCAATTAGCATGTCTGATTTCTTAGAGATCTCATAAATCCTTAAAACTTAATTTTCAGTTAAAATTTATAATCACAAAACACCTTATAATTTTTTATTACAAAAATTTAAATATAATAAGAAAATTTTGAATTTATTATAATTAGGGGGCAGATTTAAGCTAATTGGCGCAAGTATTTGCAATTGAGTCTGCAATGAATCTATACTACTCTTGTCAAAAACACACAAAAACACATTGCAAAGTACAACTGAACTCTTAAGAAGTTAGTATATTTCATTTATATTGTTTTCAATTGGGCCAACCAGCTCTTAATGCCTAAAGCTTAGAACATTTACTTTATCTAGGAGTACAAAGTCTTTCTCGGGGTCTGTTTGGGCCCAGGTTATGACAACGTTTAGCTCTAAAGTTGGATATTAATTACGAGCTCGTATAACTTTCTCTACTTTGATGCTTTCCCATAAATGCACTCCCTCAGCTCTCTTTAGACTTTCCTGGGTTGAATACGATGCAACACTCCCCCCTCCCCTCCACCTCCTTGCATCCTCTTCTCAGAGGCCGTATCTATAAGGGACGTATCAGATTCATAAATAATAGTAGGTTAAGTGAAATTTATTATTTGTTTTGTTGATAAGTGTATGTGCAAGCTGTAGCATGTGATACAAAAGCCATTGAACATAGGCTGAGTTGGCATCATCTTCTTACGTAATACATTTGTTAAAATGAATTGCTGTAATAAAAAATTGTTTATAGGCGTGGCAATAATGATAAACCTCTCTGATAAGTTTATGAACACAACCTATGTTCAGCGACATTTGTGTCACGTGGTAAAATCATAATTTGAATACTGTTTAGATGCTAGCAAAGAAATCTATTGCATCCATAGTGAGGTAATTCCAGTGACAATTTCATAAATAAATAATTTTCCTATGAGATGTGCATCTAGGAATCCTTATTATATTTCTTATTAACTTTTTTCCTAATTTCTATCAGAATTCCTCAATGAGAAGGCCCATCAAGACCCTTCGCGTCATCACGTGACCAAACAACCTCCCCCTGTGTCCGCAGGTATTTCTCATTCCCAGGGGGTCAATTTTGAAGTTAAAATAAAGGCAAAAGCTCTATTATTAACACCCACTTGAGTTTTGTGAAGATGGAAATGGGTTCTAAAAATAAAAATATTTTTTTGGAGTCCAGCTCCTGCAATCTTCCACTCATTTCCTGCTCCCGTTAGTTTGAGAAGCGGGGTAGGGGGGGGGGGGGGAGAAGGGAAAAACTTTTAATGAAATTTTAACCATAACGTTAACTATTTTTAGGAGATTCGTTTAAAAAAGGAGGAAGTCGTATCAATCTGTGTCGAAACGAGTTTGTTTTTTTCTTTTCGTTTTTTTCTTTTTTTTTTTTATAATCTTTCTTCTCCGTTCCTGTTTTTCAAGATCGTGATTACCATTGGTTAACAGAAAAGGTGAAGTGGGGGAGTGTGTCACGATTGTCTACTTTTGTAACCTTCGAGTTTAACTTTCACTTCCCCGTTTCACTTTTGTGCCAGATACTATACAAGCTGGGTAATCCATTTTATGTAAGTTATTGGCGTTTATTGAAGTATCTAAGAATTTATTTATTTCATTTCTTTTTAGTCTTTCATGCTTGGTTGAATGTCAGGATTTCTTGGAGGGTCCACGAGTCGAGTTGTACGCTCCAATTGGTTTACAAGATCCATGATGCGAGAGAATTAAAAAAAAATTATAAATAAATAGTCTCGAAGTAAATTAAAAAGTTTCTCCGTTTTAGATTTATTTTCAACTCTATACTAAATTCTGATTCTTAAAGTAATCAACTATTGTAGGCTCAGTGCTTTCTGTTACGAAAAAAATAGGTCATATTGCTTCTTCACTTTGAAATTTATTATTATTATTTTTATACCAAAATACTAGCTTAGCTCGATAAATTTATTATTATAATTTTTATTATTAATAATAAGAACAAATTGTATTGTTTGTAATGCTGTTGTTCCCCGAACCTCGTCCTTTTCAACAACTGGGTGGCTTTGCAGCACTTTCTTATCTCTTTTTCCTTAATCTATCAAACAACACAAAGGGCCATAAAACAATCAAAGTGAAAAAGGTGGGTTTATCTATCGGTGAACACCTTTCTTTTTTTAGGCTTTCCCTGAAAGTCCAGGGAGGTTGAATGGAAGGGGAGGGAACTAACTCTCTTTCAGGTATTCTATTGGCAACCAGTTCGAAGAATGACTTTACAGAGAAGGTTATTATGCAATGATCATGGTAAACGAACTTTGGAATGATATTTTTGAATTTACAAATTTATTTTTCAGCTTCGATTGAATGATTAGTCAATTGTGTTACCCACTCAACCCCCCCCCCCCCTCTATGAAATGAAAGAGGCTAATCTTGAATAGTTTAGTTGTAGTAATGGAATTTTTCATTATAAAATTTGGTTCTGGAGAAAGAAATCGCAGTGCTGAACACCGAATTACGTTTTTATGAGCTAAAATTCAGGAAGAGAAGAGATATATTCAGAGATCTTCAAGATCGGTCGCTCACAAAATATGCAAGCAACTTGTTTCGCGCTAGCATAAAGGATACAATCATATATATTGTCAGTAATATTAATATGTTTTGGAAATGGAATGAATAAATTGTTTCCATGGGGAGGGGAGGTGTAAGGCAGCCTGAGCAACCTTAGAATAATAAGAAAGCCTGATGTAATGCTTATTTAGTAATACATATGATAACACCAAGGCTTCCCTTGCCTCTTTTGGAACGTACACGAACATGATGAACATTTGCGCGTTTATTACATTCGTGCTTCACATTTTCTTATTCTGTGATATCCTCATGGATGAAATAATTTCTCTTAATGTTCAGACTTTAGTTCCCTCCACCCGACAACTGACCTGATTTTAAGCTGATATAGGATGTAAGGGTAAGGCTCTTCGTATGTCAAATACCCTACATGTATGAATACTATGGATGAGGGAATTATATAGGGCGAACAGACTTCCAAAGTAACAATGCAAACCGGGAGTAGGTGTAAAATAGTGATGGGAAGTTGGGTTTTTTTTGTACTACAAAAATTATTCTATATTATTTATAAACAGAGTAATAACTATTACTGAAAATAATTACATATAATTATATTGTGATATCATTATCATTTACAACCATCATCTATCCACTGATGAGATCTCCAAATTTCTTCACACACAAAGCATGGTTAATTTTTAACAGAGATTGGCCAATCATACGCTGGCCAAATGTAAAGTGGAGGTTATTAGTAGGGATTAGAAAGAACGAACACAAACATCCCATGCCACTCCAGGATTCGAACCCTCGACTTGATGATCACGAGAGTCCACCTACATAGGTCGACTGATTGTAATACAGAATACAGGGTGACGAAAAACAAATGATAGATAATAATAATAGATCATGGTATAGTGATGCATTTTGTCCCTATGAACATGGGTCCGAATTTGAACAGAAATAAAAATACCGCCACCTAGATCAACAAGTTAATAACTCAGGTTCTGCAACGCCTAGGATAATGAATTTTGGAGGAGTAATAGGGTACATAAAACTGTATATACCGTTAAAATTTGATCGTATTCCAATGAGTAGTTTCCGATTACGCATTCAAAATCGTAACAGTGCTCACATGCGAGTACTAACCAGCTCTTGTTACGATGTTGAGTGCGTTACTCGGAAACTACTCGTTGGAATTCGATCAAATTTTAATGGTATATACGGTTTTGTCTACCCTATTATTCCCCCAAATTTCATCATCCTAGATATTATAGAACCTGACTTATTCACAAGTTGATCTTGGTGGCGGCATTTTTATTTCTGTTAATATCTCAGCGTTCAAATTCGGACCCATCTTCATACTCTTATGTGTATCATTATCCACCATTTGTTTTTCGTCATCCTGTATATCTTTCACCAGTTTATAATAAAATTCGATGTTGGTGCTGTGCTCATGAACTATCACTTCGTATCAACTTATGTAATGGGAGTGCTAAAAATAGGCGTGGCAACAATGACAAGTGTCATCGTCTAAAGTCTTTTGGTTATTTTACGGATCTCCTTTTACCTTGTAATACAACACAATAAAACTCCGATTATCCGAAGTGACTGAGTATGGAAAATGGAGAATTTCGGATTATAGAGAAATTGAAATTAGACGTCAAGATCTGAAATTCAGACTTTAATTTACCAAATTTATAAAAATTAAGTAAGACTTTCGTTTCGATACGTCGGGAAGTTAAAGTCAGTTTGCAGCATAGCTAGATTGACTGAATTAGGATAACCAGATGCTTTTACATTTCCAAGATATCCCTATTGCTGTATTCATAAACCTACCAGAGTCGAGTTGATGACGTTTTCCAGTGTTGCCACGCCTAAAAACACACCTTTAACAATTTATTTTAACAATCATATTACGTAACAATCCGTCAGTTGATACTAAATGGATGTTTATGAACACACCTCAGCGACTTTTCTTATCACTTTTTAATGGATAGATAATCTGAATTTGTATTATTACTCAGAAAATCTATAAAATCAATGTAATACAGATTGATATTATGTTTGAATTTTAATGGCATAGGTGCAGTTGAGCTTCCCAGGGGCTAGCAACCATTTCGCATATAAATCACCCTGTTTTGCTAAGACTATCGTCATTATTACAGACTAATCCTTTTCGTCATATTCTTTGATTGCATTGTTAAATAAAGACATCAATCTCTTCACAATTCTGTCTCTGAATAAAGCAGACCGAATGGGAACCCGGATGGGAAGAAGGGCGGCGACTCTCCTCTCTTTCTCGCTCTCTCCCTTGTGCGCCTCGGGCACTCTTGTTGCGGGGCGACATTTTCCTTCGATATTTTTTTTTTCACCAATGAAGAAAAGTTTGCTCTCGGGAAGAAAACCACTTTCGGTTGCACTTGCTCAAAACAGGTATTGGGTTCAAATGTTGTGACGTCGATAACGCCCTTGTTTAAACTCGAAAAAGTTTTTCAATAATAAACACTCGGAATATTCAAAAATTTGGTTGTGCTCATTTTTGACAACTTTCTCCTCACCTTCTGAAGGCCGTGTTGTTGTTATAAAATGTCTGTGTAACGTTCTTTGATTATACTTTTTTTGAGAGGTGGGAGTCACGTGATCACCTGAGGATTGCTCTCCTACGAAACTGGGAAGGGAATTCGAAAGCTTTAAGAGAGTCTCGCAAAAACAAAAGATAAGATTTAAACACAAACAAAAGCGATATTTGCGTTGATGAAGCAATATCTGTTTACACGATTCTCACGTCCTAGTTACTTCGAAAGCAAGCTAATGTGTGTGTGCGTTATAGATACACGCGGACATTAAAACTTTATTTCACTTTGAATAAATCATTAACAAACTTTAAGAGACGGTTTAATGAACAATTTTATAGAAGTTATTACGATTTTATTACTGCAGTCGACTCATAATTTCCAATGCACTACCGTCACAATAGAAGAACTTTTCTAATCAAGTTGGCGGGCTTTTTCCTCCATAAAAGACAAGTTCCCCTCTTTCTGAACAGGTGAGGGGGTAGAGGAGGTAAAAGACGGCTTGACAGGTAGAAGAACCTGATGTTTGAAGGGGGGAAAAGAATATTCACCTACCCTGTCATTTCTACCTTGAATACAAGAACTTCCCTCCCCCCATCAGAAATGGGTTTCAGGAACACCCCTGTCTGCCTGTCCCCCTTCTTAATACCCTTACTTCAAGGACTCCTGAACGTGTTATGATTTGAAATATATTTTTTTTGCTTTTCCAGTTTTAAAATTTATATCTTATAGAAGTAGTTCAAAAAACATAAACCGAGCTGGATGAAGTTCTTCCCCGAGCCTAAGTGGAATGGCAATCAGGCGTGATTAACTAAACAGATTTAAACCATTTCCTCCACGACGGTTTATTAACCTTTAAAGTAAATGGCGTTCTTACATTACTAAATATGAAACCATGAGATTCTTAAGAATTGGTTTCGTGCCTTGTTTATTACTCAACAGGTGCTTTTGAAGGAAATTTGGAGCGTTAAATATTGTGTATGAATAATGAAGGAAAGTGTATATGTGATTCATGTAGTATACTGGCGGTGGTGTTGTTATTATTGTATGTATTGAATAGCGAGATACGTCATTCTTGGCAGCCGATTCGATTCTGCTCTTCAATTACCGATGCGTCATTGGAATACAAAACTTGATCCAAATGACACTCGAGTGGTTTATTATTTATTTAACCAAAAAAAATTTAATTTTTTAATATATTTTTACAATAATAAGGACTTAGAATTGAATAATAATAATAATAAATTTTTCAGGGATATTAAAGAGGGACCCATAAAAAAAAAGGTCATCAAGCGACGACAATTGGATGAGAGGGTGCCAGCCAAGGCTGTCCAAACTAGAAGCAGACGAAAAATCCCTTGAATCAGGACGATTCCATTTGGCGGGAAAGAGGGTTTGGGTATAGATAAAATGGAGGAAGGTAGGGGGATTGAAGTGAAAAATAGGGCGAAGTTCCTATTCCTTTTCCATCCAAGTATACAACGCTCATGTACCACTACTGCTACTAATCCAAGCAGCGCAAAAGCTCATGACGGAGTTTTTGTGTTGAGGAATCGTTTCATTGTGGAGAGTCTCTGCACCTGATAACGCCCTCTCCACAGCGAAGTGGAGAGAGGGGAGGCGCGCATACACATATACATACAAAAAAAGCAGTTTTGATCACGTTACTCGGTTCGCTTCAACTTTCCTTCCCCGAGCGTAGTGCGAAGTGAAAGCGAAGTTTTTATTTGGGCGTTTTTAGGCCTAACGAAGTAGTAGTTGATGAGACTCGAGATTAGAGGTTTCGTGGGGAGATATATCAAAACGAGCTGGCGCCTTTCTAGTTTAGCGTCCCTTCGTTTTTCGAATTAATTCTTCTTTTTAGGAGGCTTGCAATGAAGCCATTCATTATTAAAAATCTCTGTATAAAACTATTAATAAACATAAAATAAATTTTAAGCATTTATCATAACTTTTTCCAAAAATAAAAGCGACCTAGGCGGCCATTTTAGAACAGCAGACTATAGTTCCTGAAACTGAAATTTTTTAAGTGAATTTTGTAACACTAATACTAATAAATATATCCATTATTGCTATTTGCAAGTCTGTAACGAGTTTCCACTTAACGCTTTAGCAAAGTTTCAGATCTCTAACTGTATTTGTTTACTCAAGTTACTCTGTGTCCCTTTATAAAAATGTTACGAGCTTGAAATTCGCTATATCGAAAACTTACTGTCAACAATAAGCAGCTGAACAAGACATGACTGGTTAACTTCGTTGTAATGAGGGTTTGACTCTTGTGTTTTGTTTATAGAGTTTGAAAGGTGTACTGTACTTTTAATGATGGCTGGTTGTGTGGAGAAAAGGGACGCTAAAGTAGAGGTTATGCACTAATGAGGCGTACTAGCATTAGAAGTTTTGTTTTTGTTGGTATTGTTACTTACTTGAGGAAGTATCGCTGTCCGGATTGGGTTTTGGCCATTTCCCATCCTGGCGGAAGGGGGACGTCGTCGGTGATGTCGTAGCTTTGCTGCCGTAGGTGCTGGTGCTGTTGTTGTTGCCCCGCTCCGGCGGCCAGGCTCTGCTGTAGGCTAGCGGGACTGGAGTGGGCTCTTGGGTGGTGCACGGGTAGCCCAGTTGAGGCGGCCGTCGCCTGTTGTCTCGCTGCCGCTGCTACTGCTGCCTGTTGTTGTTGTTGTGGAGCTGGAGACTGAGGGCTGGGGACCGAGCTCTGTTGACTCGCGGTGGAGCTGGGGCTGAAGCAGGTCGGCGCTGAGGTGGAGTCCGTGCTCGATTCGCGACTGTGGGACACCGATTGCGACGTCTTCGATCCCGTCTCCGGAGGCTTGAAGAAAGAATTAGGCAGTTTCCTTAACCTCATAGGCACGGTGAGAGGAACCTGCGAGTCCGTAGGGTTGATGATGGCGTTGAACAGGGCCTCTAAATCGGAGTCCGAGTCGCCACGGATGTGGACGATCTGGTTGCCCTTCTGCTCGACGAGGTCGCGCGATTGAGACATTTTAGAGCTCTAGACAAAGTTTTTTAAAAAAGTCAGTTTATGTTTAAGTTCGATTCGTGTGTCGGAACGCTGTTCTCGTCGGAGGGTCCCAGACACGGATAGGCACTCGCTCGAAAAGTGCGTCCAACTCCTCAAATGATCTTCTTATTGGTCCCATACATAGTTATGCCTCTTAAAAACTCGTGTTTTTTTCTGCTTTTCACTCGAAATCATTTAAGTCCCCACCGCCCGTTGAACTATGACCCCCTCCTCCTTCTCAAAATCTGGTTACGTCCGACAACACCTCAAAGGAAATGATTCTCTTGGCTGGTGAACTCGGTCCTTCTTACTTCTCGTTACGGGCGTTAACCGTCCGCTTCAAGAAAAAAGTCCCATAAAAACTCTACTTTTTCTAAATCCTATAAAAAGTAGTTTTCTATTAAGCCATTGAAAACCCTATAAAGTTCATATAAAGTACTTTGACCAGGTAAATGGCGCTTAATAATTAATATTAAGTACGTGAGCAGGTGTACGAAAATAAAATGACGTCGAAACAGTTTTGTTTTCTGGTATGACACTCGATTCTTCCGCCCGGCCCAAAGTACCTGCTATCGCACTTTGTCCCGTTTACTTCTCGCGCGATTCGAGACATACGAGATCGAGGTGGATGGAAAGAGTTGACGCGTGGTAACTCCCTGAAGGGATGACGTCAGATAGACGCAAGTTTTTACGCCGATTATCGAAGATAGGTTCGTGATTCAGAGTAAATAGAAATCGGAAGAATATCGAGCAGTTGCAGAGTTCGGTGTTAAAGAAATCCAATGAAAGGTTTAGAGAAAGACTATAAATAGAGATTTTGTGTGAAAAAAAATTTTTTGCGGAAAGCGCTGAAAAACGGAGAATAGAGGACGACGATTTGTTTTCTTCCCACATCTCTTTCAGAGAACCCGGGGAAAACTTCCTTATTTGGCTTAAAAGCTAAACACAGGAGAAGTTTAGCTAAATTTAGCCTTCTCGGGCAGCTGCTTATCTAGGAAGGTTATGGCTATGAGTCGTCCTCGCCGTGCGTTCACCGTCCTAACTTCATTTGAATATGTAGACTTCATTCATCATTCAGAAATGATAATGAAAACACTCAAAAACTCATTGGATTAGACTATAAAAAATGGGGTAAACCCATATTATTATTATTTAGAAGTGAGGATGTCGTTAACAATATGTAACAATAATTGAGCGAAATTATTATGAAAGTAGATTGGCCCTCCTATACAACCCCTTGCCAGTAAGTAACCTTGAGTGGAACCACAAATTGTGCTGTGACGGAACTGAAAAGAGGGAAAATGTAAAAAAGAACTTAAAATAAATAAATTATAAGAGATACAAACGGTGGTGTGATATTTATAAACATAAACTGGGCAACGCGCGTTTTCTGTCTCAGACCTTGGATGTCGAGTTCGAACCTGTGAATCATCGCGTGCGTGTGTGCGTAGTAAAAAGCTTCTCCTCTAAAAGAACTTTTTTTTTTCTTTTGGATTTATTTTTTTCTCTCTTTCCTTTCATCCATCTTCCCCTCGTCTGGCCCACAGTTGAACTACGATCCCTTCTTCTTCATCGACCGATCCATTCCAATTTATTCGTCTAAATATAGCGCGGCTCCTCCAGCGACAGTTGCGAGCGAAATTTGCTCTTATCAATGAGGTTTGTTGCCCTCGGACTCGCTTTCACATTGGAAAAGTTTGGTTATCTGTATCAATACCTTACTGCAGCTTAACTATTACTTTTTAAAAAGACTTTGTCGTCTGTTTCGATTGTTAGAACTTTTGAAATAAAAAGGCGCCAATTTGAGGTATAGGCGCCAAGTCTGAGTTTGAAATCTGTTTGGCGAACTTATTTTATTATAACGTAACTAATTCATTTTAATAAAGAAATTAATCTATTAAAATGATGAAAATAAGTCTAATTATAATGTAGAATACGATGAATTTGATTAAGTTAATTCAAATTCAAAATAAATGATTACGTTAATCAATCAAAAGCAGCCGCTAACACTGATCGGCGCTTATGTAGTTGCGCCATCTAGTAAGCTAAAAGAAAAGAAATTCACTTTCGATTTTATTTACAATTTATTTATAAGGCTCATTTTTTATGTTGAAAGTTTTGTTTATTAAGTTGTTATTATTATGAATAAAAAAAATTAAAAACTTGAAATTTTTTTTAACTATTTTAAAAATAGTTTTCATTTCTTGATTCAAATTATTGCGATTGATAATTTTAAGATTCATCAAAAGATGGCGAACTTCAATCAAGTTTCTGACAAGGTCTATAATCTTTTATAGACCTTGGTTTCTAATTTTATTTTATTTTTTTTTTTGTAATATATATATCAGGGGATAGAAAGAATATGATACAAGGTAACAAAACTGTCCGAAGGAATATACATAAGTTGAAAATTATTATGAATTTCTTTTTTCGGAAACTGTAAGAAATGGCTGATATTTAGTGTCAGTGTAAATTGAATGTCATCGTCTGCACTTCCATCATCAGAGCATACAAATTTTTGTTGATATTCATCACAAAATTTACTTGCATTGTCTGTAACGCACCATTTTAGCGGGTTACTAAAGTCAGGGGTATGATCATTTCGCAGGGGAGATGTAAGGATTCAACCATGCTAAAAAAAAAATTAAAAAAAAGGGGGGGGGGGGAGTGAAGGGTCTTGGTCCCATGGAGGTAGGAAGACTCTGAAGGGGAACATGGGTTGATTCTCTTCCTACCTCCATGGTTGGTCCTCTTCCCATAACCCCACCTCTAACGGAAAGTTTAAAAAAAAGTCTAATTTTGTATGTGGCAGAATGCTGTACAATTTCGCATACAAACGCGGGAATCTTCAATTGTGAACCATAAAAATTTCATTTTTCTAACTCGTTTAAAAAATAAATATGCGGGGCAATGATTTCGAATATAACCCTGGTATTTCGAACAAACGTACACGACGAATTGCTTGCTAACACCCTCTACAATGTTACAAATAATGTTATCTACATATGTTGAATTGCTTGCTTGGAATATGTGGCATGGTCTGCAGATCGGATCTTGAGCCCCCGTTTCAATTTGTTTCTACCAGTGTTGCCAATTTAGCAGGGCTGTGTATCCTATTAGATGGATCCTGTCAAAATTTGACGGTAAAGAACCCATCTCCATCTCTTTAATTAAAAATCTATTTGCCTGTATTGTTGTTTATTGTTATCGTTGTTAATTGTTTATGTATTTCTTGTTGATCAATTTGATCATCAATGAAGTTGATTAATGAAGGGTGGCAAAGTAGTTGATTGTGAAGTCATTATGGAGAGGATTGTTTGATTTGCCAGCGTAAGCAATTTTGAATTGCAAACTACGCTAATTAATAGTAATTATGGACACAAAAACTAACAGTGACAAATCTCTAGACTGAAATCTTTCATTTAAGACCAAAATGAAGTTTAGAGATGCAGTAGTTTTCTCCAACGAAATACGTATTTAGATTTTCATTATTTTGTGCATTGTTTAATTTTTATTAATAATGCCCAACAAAGGACAAGCGCATGAAAAAAAATGCTAAATTGGCAACATTTGTTTCTGTGCACGACATCCCGACGCATCATTAATTTCGTTTTAAGGCTTGAGGTCATTCTGGAAAATGCGTGATACAAAATCCGACCCAGAAAAGCGTTCGGAAACAGAAAGAACAGTTCAAAATCTTGCTTTATTGTTTCACATTTAAGCATTGTTGGCGCCAGCTTGAACCATGCGACGGCACTGAACATTGTAGTCTAAGCAACAAATTTTATTTAAAATCTTTACTGCAAGAGATATTATTAAATGCACAGTCCAGTCACATTAATAAGACCACCTGTCAGTAGCCAGAATAACCACCTTCCGCGGCGCGGACATCTGCGAGACGGACAGGAAGAGAGTCATTAAGGTTCTGGAAGGTATTGACAGGGATGTGAAGCCATGCCAACTCCAGTTCTGTGGCGAGCTGCTGTAGGTTGTGCGGTGGAGGATCTATGGGAACAATCCGATCGAGGTGATCCCACTAATGCTCTATGGTGTTTAAATCCGGAGAGCTTGGGGGCCAGAGGACTACCGTAAACGCATCCTCGTGCTCTTCGAACCACGCACGGACACTGCACGCTGTATGGTACATCCAGCGCTGAATCTATACATAAGCAAACTAAGCACGTGCTTAGGGCCCCGTTAGACTACGCAAGTGAATAGGGGCCCCCGAATCCTCAGAAAAACAGGATTTATACTGAGGAAGGTGTGCAGTGCTTAGGGCCCCTAAAGATACTAATCCGCCCTGGGTACGTCGCATTGTCCTGCTGGAAGATGGCATCGCATGTAAGGGTGGAACATGGTCCGAAAGGACAGATGCGTACTTCCATTGATCCATGGTGCCATCCACAATGATAAGTGCACCCAGAGAATGCCTTGAAAAGATTCGCCAGACCATAACTCTGTTTCTTCCGACCTGAACCCTTGCGGCACGTGTTGCAGGGTGTTTGTTATCTGACCCTGAACGTGGTACACGCCATCGCCCATTTGTCCGATGGAGCATAAACCGTGATTCATCGGAAAGAGACACTTTTCGCCACTCTGTTGCTGCACAGTTGCTGTACTGATGTGCAAATATCAGTCTTTGTCGCCGATGAACAGCCGTCAGCATTGTGCACGAACCAGCCGTCTGCTGCGGAGCCCCATACGCAGCAACGTTCGCTGAACTGTCGTTGAGGATACACGTTTGGTAGACCCCTGGTTCATCTGGGAGGTCAGTTAGTCCACGGTTGCACGTCTGTTCGCTTGCACGCATCTCCGTAGCCGTCGTTCACCTCCGTCATCTTTGGCTCGTGATGCCCCACACATGGCACGTCGCTGGTTTTGGGTATTGCCATTCTGCCATGCACGGTACACTCTCACCACGGCGGCACACGAACACTTCACAAACCTAGCCGTTTCGGAAATACTGCCACCCTTGGCTCGGAAGCCGATGATCATGCCCTTTTGGAGGTCGGATAAATCGCTACATTTCGCCATGACTCCAACAATTCCAGTGTTTTCTGCTTCCTCTGATACCCTACCTATACTCCCCCTCCCACCTCTGATATTGGTACGTACCTTCTGGGCGTAACCATTTTCCGATTGTGTTGAACCACAGCCTACTATATAGATAACTAGGTAGGATGTGGTTGAACGTAGGAGATGGTCACATTAATGTGACTGGACTGTGTATATTGAAAGTGTGGTATCAAATAACGCCATTGTACTTCGCTGTCTTACCTAGCTCAATTAGTTCGTTAATTAAAAACAAATGACGTGCAAATTCGTGAAATGGCGTAACGTTTTGTTTTAGTGCATTGGAGTAAACTCTTTGCCATTACAATATTTTATTACTCAGTTTAATTTATAATTTATTATTTTGAAACATTGAAGAATCAGTTAAATGTTCATTTAGGTCTTAAGATGTTTTTCGAAATCTTCATCAAATTTATAATCTATGTGCCTCGAAGTGCTCAATGCATTTCTACAGATTCGTTCCTCTCAACAATTAAGAATAATGTTCCGACCCAAAAAAGCGTTACGGGTGATGAAATAATTTTAATTTTCGTTTTGCGATTTTGGGTATTGCGAAAAGCTTGCATATGCTGTGTTTGTGGCCCGTACATTCGAATGTGAGCACAGACGCGAGTAAAGAGACGCTATGTTTACTTCATATATTGAGAGACTCGATACCTGTGCTTATATCTCGTATTTCAGTTAACATAAGCCATTACTCACCATTACAAATAATTCTGTAGACTCGTCCGTTGATAAATAAATAAAAGGTTTATGTACTGCATAAAATATTTATTTGTTGCACCTAAATGTTTTTAGATTTGGGTGTTCATCATCACACTTGTTTTCAAATTGCAGAAGTTACAGCTGTAAGCAGAGCAACTGTAAAGCGGATTTGGCGTGAACTGCCTCCTCCGAACTTCAGGGAAGTCGCGACAAATGCTATTAGATTTTGTTCATATAATGATATCAATATAAAAGTTAAGAATAAATATACATATTGTAATAAATCAATACATACGAAAATAAATAAATAATTAAATACAAAACTTTCAAAACGAAAGAAAAAAAAAACTCACAAAAAATAGCTAAGCGATCACTATAAAAAATAACTTTTTTTATAGTTTTCTGAATGCGTTCTGGGCTCAAGATCCGATCTGCGCCAAAAACGTCACGCGTTATGCAAGGAAAAATTTATTTCATTTGACAGGTGCTAAATCTGTTTGTCTTAACTTTCAGTAGAATTATCGTAATAGTCATGCGCAGTACCGCCATTATTATTCGCATAGTCAAATTTGATATATTTACATTGGATTTTTGAGAAATATATCAATTCCGAAAATGAAATTAAAATTAGTTCTGTCGTTAAGACATTTTCGAAACTCTTGCAATGGTTGCAAATAATAACTGCTAAATCGTAAAACTGGACACCGTCGGTCGTTTGAACTATCTAATTCGGACAATATTTGAATTTTTAGGGCGCATTCTAGTCGTTTTAGACTTGCAATATAAAGATGGTGAATGTAAGCCAAAAGTGTCTTCGAAGGTCTTTTCTGTGCTTATATAGCGTCTGCTCTTGATGTAATGTCCGACAATGAATATTCGCTGGTCCAATTTGTACAGCTTGGCTTGGTAAGAGAAAAAAATTATCTCAGAAAGTTGCATTTGTATTAATTCCCTTATAGTTTTTATAATAAAATGGATTTTATGTGAACTGGTAATGACAGTGAAGCCCAATATCGTTTAATGGAATTTTTAATATGGAGAATTCTTTCGTTATCATTCGACATCCTGGTGGAAAAGACAGAGAAAGTCACTTTAGATAAGACTCGGTTGCGTCATCCGAAGAGGTGGGACAGGAAAAACGCATAAAAGATAAAGAAATTGATAAGAAATAAACGTATTAGATTTGTACATTTCGATAACATCAAAGGAAACGGATGTCTTTGAAGTCTTAATTTTGTAAACTGAATTTAAAGTTGTTGAACAAAACGATTCGTTTGTCCGGTGTGTTGGTAGATGAGTACGTCTCGTTTTAAATTCGCGAACTTATTTTTAAAATGCCACCAGATGGCAACGGCTATTTGAAGAGTTTTTTCCTAATTTGTTCGGTATCAGCTGAGTGCATAGGCATGGTTATTAGATGAAGTTTCAAAGCCGTACAGTATCAGAGATGCTTATTTACAAAAGAGTTGACTCAATAAAAAAGTTTGCTTAGCTATCAAGCTTTCCCAGTGTTTACCTAGGTAGTGAATGCGGCTAATTATAGCCGAATGATGACGTGAGTAAATATTAGTAGACATGATAAGCGATATTTAAATGTACGTCAGTCTGATGGTTTATAAAATTAGCAAGTTTTATCAGTTTGACCTGATTGGCTCAGAGAAATATAGAGTTGATATATTAGTTTCACCTTTTGGATTCATTCATTATTTGAAGTGTCTTGGTGTAATGTTAAATTTATTTAATAAATTTTATACTTTTTTCAACGTATTAATACAAGTTATCTAATAAATTGTTTATTTTTAAAATTTATTCACGTATATATGTAATTTTATTTATTATAAATTTTTATTTTGCTTTTTCACCTCGACCGACAGTATGGAAGAAGTTAATGCAACGCTAAATGGAGAACTGGTTCCTACCAACGAGAGTGGAAAAGGTGCCATATTTTCCGATAAAAATAGTTGTATTCCGAAATTCAAAAAATACAGTCTTCTTAAATGTGCAAGGGGTGTTTACATGGCGAAACGTAGGCGCATACGTACATTGTAAAAGTAGAATGTGCAATGAAAGTTACATATAGACAGCCAAAACTATTGTTACACTTACTGATCCTTAAACTAAATCGGACAGATTTTATTATATTGGAGGCTTTTGGAATAAAATTTTGGGTTTCGCTAATGTAACTTAACCATATTTTGCCTCCTTAAACCACAGTACCAATGCCACATTACATATAGCTTGTGTGGATTTCTTGTTTGTTTTAAGGCTCCTCCATTCTGCAAAGGCCTCCTGCACCAATTCATACGATTACAATGGAACTTTTGTTTATCTGGACTTTTCTAAATGGGAAAATATTTAAGTGCGGACAATGGTCTGGATTCTACTGCAGTTTTTCTAATCCAAATTTTTCAACAAACAATTTTTGGTTCTAAGAACAACGTTAAATTGTGAACGTTCTTTCACAGGACTTTCATTTTTTGGCAGCTATACACAATTTCTTTAAAGTTGCACAATATCCTGCTGCTCTTCGGCAGTCGTTTACAGTTATCGTAAATGTTGACGCATAACAAGCTGTGAATGCTTCACGTCCAATGTTTTCCGTTGTTGCCATCGTTACGTGAGGCACATTTTATCATCGGCATCCATGACAGCTTCCAAACAATTTTCCGAAAATTGCGGATTTGTTTATTCATCCATTTTATATAAATGTAGTCTACAAACCGGGAACAGGAAATTGAGACAAATTTCGGGAGATGATTCCTAGCTGCTAATGAAACATGATCCTACAAAAGTAGATGTCTGGAAATGCAGAGTGAATCCACAATACAGGATTTATTACATTATATTAGGCCTACATTATACCAAATTGCATGCATGAAACACAATATAACCTCTGTATCGCGTCAAAAATACAATAGATGCTTCAAGTGGGCTGGAATTTTGTCATACTGCAACCATATGGCTCGTCATTTGCCAATGAAACATCATCTTTATAATAACGTGCAGTATGTCCTCCAGAAGCTGCACAAACAGTGCATCAGTGATGCTTATGGAAATTACGATGGGCCCGAAATAGTTGAACATCGATGGTGCCATCTATCGCGGAGCACATGCATTTTTGTTTTCTGTCGAAATTTGATCCTTTGTTGGTAATTTTATGAATTGATGTACGCCTGTCGGTTTTGCTGAGGCTACAATAATTCAGCTCATCTGGCACCGAAATCGAACTCGTTCATAGACCTATTTAGAAATTTAGAAAGTGTCTTCCGTAGTCGCCAAGCGCGACTATCCTCCTATTCTATGGAAAGAAGATTTTAAAAGTTTCAGACAGCCTATCAGAAAACAGTGGCAACATTGGGCTTTCCTTTTTTACAGTTGTGTAACTTAGATATCCGTACGATTAAAATTCGAATTTCTAAGTAGTGGTCTGAATATTTTCGTTACTTTTTAGCCCGGCAGCATTGTCATCCAAATGAACGGCTGGACATTTTATTTCTCTTCGACGAAAACGCAACGCCAAAAAACGTAAGCGTTAATGCATTGTGCACATTCTAGGAAGAGGCTCTTTATTTTTACAGGTTCAAGATCTATTTAACCAAAATTTTCAGTACAAAGTTGGCGCTATTGCGGCTGCGTATAATCGGTTAAAATTAGCAAACGATTACACTCCTGATTCACGTAGCCAAATTTGATATTTTTTAATATAATTTGAGAAGAACAGAAAGCGTGTTAGATAAATCAAAATTTTCAAATTAAAAATTAATTTGTAGCCATTCCTAAGTAATATTGAAAAATGGTCCACTACGATGAGAAACCGTTAAATGGTAAAACAAAAATGACAGAAAAGAGTTCTGGCAAAATAGATAAGAAGAACAAATTGAAGGCATTTCCGGACGTGTTTGTCTTTCTTGCTTGGCTAGTACTCCGTTACAAGAATTGTACTAATAAAATATCAACTGATTTTATTATCCATTCTTAAAATGCAAGACTCAGTGGTTACCTTTCAAGAACAGAATACAATACTGCGATAGTACGTGGCGCCTGTTCAGAAAATGTATGAATGAAATGTAATGAAAATTTACATTCCTTTGTTGATTTAATCTTCCACTCGTTAATTATGTGTTGCAGAATAGATTGAATATCAAAAGCCTTATATGCAAACACAAATTATCAGCGTAAAATATTTATTCCAAACGCGTTTCAACTTGTCATCATCGTCAATGGACATCGTTGTCAGTTTCTTTCTGTTTACGCCGCTGACGATAACAAGTTGAAACGCGTGTGGAATAAATTCGTATTATTCAACTTTGATCTTGTTTATTTTCTTTTTAGATTAAACTTTAAAAATTTGTGATATGAGCTTGTATATCTGGATAAAAAGTTGGAAGCGAGCTAAATGTCTAAATAGAAACTGTTAACGTAACGTTGAACTATTAAAATGTTGAAATTATTAAAATCTCAACAGAAAAAAATCGATATTTAATATATAATTTTTATTAAGCTTAAAATTAAATAAATAGTTACTGAGTTTGTTTTTTTTTAATTGTGTTCAGCTGTTTTTCTTCTTGCTAAACCAACTAATATATGAATGTTAGTGATTTTTACCTTCAGTTATTTTTACTAGGGAACCCGTTTTATAAAAATTGGAATATATGTTTAGTAACATTTTTGAACCAATATTTTCTTCCAAAGGGCGGTTCACATTCATCGATTTCGCGTCGAATTTGCCGTATCTGGCGCATTGGACGGATTTTAGTTGCCGGACCCGTTTCACATTCAGCGAATTCGCGGCGGAAAGCGGGTTTCGAGCCTGTAGAGCCGCCAACGGCGCGGGTTTTCGAATTCCAACCGATGCCTTCGAGATTAACAAGGCCTGAGCATGCTGCTCCGTTTCAATGCTAAAATGCGTGCGAGAGCGATTTCCCTAATCTGCCGCCCAGATGTCCTTCTTTCACTATAAAATCTCTGTAAAAGCATGTTGAAGAACGGAAAAACATCGATGTTTGCGAGGCTTTTTCAAATTCAGTGAGTCTTCAAATAAAACATAGGTTTCATATATTGCTTCCATTGAGCACAGAGCTAACTAATGTACCTTGTTTATTGGGTTGAGGCAAGAACACATGAAGGGGGAGGGGGGAGTTTCTTCCTTCATCTGTGGTGGTATATTGGGTTGAGGTTTACATCGCTAATATTTAAACGTAGCTCATTTAAATTTCGTAATAAAATACCTTTTCTTGATATGACTGTAGTCCACTTGTTTTTTATATTTTAATCCGATGAGAAAAGCTGAGAAAAGCTTGAATTTTTTTTTATTTAACCCGATGGAAAACCATGAAAACTTGTTTTTAATATATTTTTTGCGTTAGAAGTGCACTTTGGAACGCGGCAATAACTCATTTTGTTAAATTTCGCGGTGAAAGACTTTTATTTTTTGCAACTTAAATACATTTATACACGTGTAGCATTTTTTTTACACAGTAGTAATTTATTTTAAAAATTTAAATGAGTTTAGTCTCCTTATAATGGGGAAAATCGTGAATTAATAAAAACAAAAACTAAAATTAAAGTCACCAATCTTGAAGAAACTTGTGAGATGAAAGAAAACTCGGAAAAACTTTACCATCTTCCCTTCACCGGAAGCCAGAAACATCTAAGCGATTATCTTGCCGTATGCTGGCGCCGCCTATTGTTGGTTTTCCTGCCGTCTGCTTTTACTACTGAATTGAACAAACGCGAGCAAGTCTGAAAGTAGTTCCAGTGATGAACGACCTGCCGTGTGTTGAAAGAGGTTACCCAAGGAAAAAAACTTAACTAACTGGCTAAATTGAACTATCTGACCACGACGTAATACTAGCCGCCACTTCTACAATACAAGTACGCGGACGCCATCGCTCATGGCGACCCCGAATTATAAACATACCCCAACCTATTTGGTTACAGGGGGCAGTTGGTTTCCCCTCGGCTGGTTACAGGAGGCTAATGATCCGTACTTTTTAGTGGTCACAGAAATGGCTGCCAGAAAGTTGCGGGAACTCATGTTACGGTTAAACCTAAGTTAACCCAACCTCAGTTAACCTAACCCAACACCAGAACGCTCAAAAAAATGCTGGCTTACCTTTAAGAAATGGTTCCTTCCGACAATGGCTAATTATCCAGAAAGCAAAAAAAGAACATCTGAAATCCACAAATAGTTCGAAACGACCGCGACATGCCAATAGTGTGGTTGCTATGGCAACAGCTAGCGCACCACGGGAAGAGACAGCCAAAACACGCCCTCTAACGTCGGAATCCACAATGCAGGGGGTGGGGGCAACAGTACTCGGACTAAATATTTTTATTGGCCAAGAAATGGCTCCCAGAAAGTCCTGGGAGTTCATTTTATGGACCATCCTAAGTTGACCCAACCTCAGTTAGCCTAACCAACATAAGAATGCACAAAAAAACTCTGGCTTACCTTCAAAACATGGCTCCTTTTGGCAATGCCTGATTATCCAGAAAGCAGGAAAAAAAGCAGAAATCCACAACTGGGTCGACAATAGAAAAATGCAAAATGAACAGTTCACGATTTTGGCCAGACAATAGAAATTAACCATATGGGCACTACAGCACATTTAAAAATATTTTTTTTATTTATTAAATTTTGCTTTCTCACTTGAAACAATTCATAAAAAAACGCCCTTCAAAACAAGTCGCCCACTTTTAGAATCTTCTCTACAGATGGTGGTACTGTACTTCATACAGATAATCGCTCAGACGTGTCTGGCTTCCGGTGAAGGGAAAACCATAAAACCATGCCGAAAACTCAAAGGATGTAGTCTATTGAAGATGTTGTTGATAGTAGAAATAAAACCAGTCTATTGAGGATGTAGATGAAGTTCTTGTGCAGATAATGTTGATAGGGGAAAACGATAATCTTGAAGTACAGATGAAATTTTGAAGGGGTGATCCAAATATTTGGGATAAATCTATCTATATATATAAAGAAGGATGTTTGTGGGTCTGTGCGTCTGTGGGTCTGTGTGTATGTTTTTTATACAAATCTACAGTTTTATTCCGATCTTGATAAAATTTCGCATACATGACCTTTAAAGCACGAGGAAGGTCACTGTCTACCTCAGATTTCGGAAAAATAATAAATATCGATAAAAAATCGATATTTATGGTTATGGCAAGGCATATTAATGAGAAATATCTCATGACCAACAATGCAAGGCAAAGTTGGTACAACAATAGGTATCAACAATGGTATCAACACGCAATTCACAAACGCTCTGCATGGACCAACAATCAATATCTCATGACTAACAATGAAAGGAAAAGTTTGTGCAAGTGTAATTATCCCGGGCAACGCCGGGTACCTCTTCTAGTCTATATATATAAAGAAGGATGTTTGTGGGTCTGTGCGTCTGTGGGTCTGTGGGTCTGTGGATCTGTGTGTACGTTTTTTATACAAATCTACAGTTTTATTCCGATCTTGATGAAATTTCGCATACATGACCTTCAAAGCATGAGGAAGGTCACTGTCTACTTCAGATTTCGAAAAAATAATAATTATTGATAAAAAATCGATATTCATGGTTATGGCAGGGCATATTAATGAGAAATATCGCATGACCAACAATGCAAGACAAAGTTTTTGCAACAATGGTATCAACACGCAATTCACAAACACTCTGCACGGACCAACAATATATATCTCATGACCAACAATGCAAATAAAATTTGTGCAACAATAGGTATCAACAATGGTTTCAACACGCAATTCACCAATAACAATGAGCTCAAAATGATGATGCAATGATAAAGCAATCCTTTCCAAGAATTATAACAATGAACATAAAATGATGATGCAATATGGATAAGTTTCAATTTGTAACAATGCATAGAATTCCTGTTATTCAGGTTTTTCTTAGAAAAGAGAGTTCTTAGTACTTAATAATTTCTTGAAAAATGATCAGTAGCTGGAGATAATGAAGAGTTAGCAGACTATTGAGAAAGAGTGGAAAGACGACAGAGAAAGCAAACCTTTAGCTCCGTGCTGTATTGAGCAAATGGGAAGCAAGTAAATAGAAGAATTGGCGACCGCTAGACTACCCAAAGTGATGAAAGGCCAAATTTTGCTTCAACACAACGAGAGAAGAGTGGAAATTGCAACAACATCAAGTGTACATCTGAAGTAAGATTACCTGAGTAAGAAATTATAGGAGCGGTCCATCCATTGTGAGCCTTTAAAAAGATTTTTTTCGAATTTTCATTAAGAATTTTTACTGTATTAATTCTAAGCATTTTCATGTGTTTACACTACTGTTTATAAAAATCGCAACACCCTGATGGAATAGCCCAATCTGCATTAAATTTGGAGCATTTGCATATCATGGGTCAGAAAAAAACCCATTAGATTTTCAGGTCAATACAATGCGTTTTATTGTCACATTAGTATCGGGTGAAACCACCGTGGGATGCAATTACAGCCTCTAAACGTCGTGGCATTGAGTCAAACAAGCTCTGAATAAGGGCCTGGGGAATGTCCTGCCATGCTCTGTCTACACGGGTATACAGTTCATCCACAGTTGCTGCTGCAGGAGTCTGACGAGCCAATCGATGAGCAACCCTGTCCCACACATGTTCGATTGGGGACATGTCTGGTGAACATTGTCCTGCCTACTGTAGCACCCCCCTGTTGTGCTAACACTGTGGAAGTGGCTGTACGATCTGCTACACACATGCGATAGAGGTGTCTGTCATCTCGCGGTGTCGTCGTGCTGGGTCTTCCTGAGCCTGGTCTTCGGTGTGCCCTGTTCTCTTCGCTCCACTGCCTCCATGCACGCATAATTGTCGTTGCATTACGTCCTACACGAGCAGCAATGTCACGATACGACCATCCCGCTTCACGCAGACCAATTATGCGTCCTCTTTCAAAGTCTGTCAGCTGTTGATATGGTACCCTTCGTCGTCGTCGAGGCATGGTGTTCTTTCAAGCAATTACTCTGAAAATCTAATCATTTATACTCTGACCCATTGTATGCAAATATTGCAAATTGCATATGGATTAGACCATTCCATCAGGGTGTTGCGATTTTTATAAACAGTAGTATATTTTTAAGATATTGCAAAATTTAATTTAATTTTTTGAGATTGTTCTGTTTACATCCAAGTGTAATTATCCCGGGCAACGCCGGGTACCTTTGCTAGTCTTCTATATATATAAAGAAGGATGTTTGTGGGTCTGTGGGTCTGTGTGTATGTTTTTTATACAAATCTACAGTTTTATTCCGATCTTGATGAAATTTCGCATACATGACCTTCAAAGCACGAGGAAGGTCACTGTCTACCTCAGATTTCGGAAAAATAATAAATATCGATAAAAAATCGATATTCATGGTTATGGCAAGGCATATTAATGAGAAATATCTCATGACCAACAATGCAAGGCAAAGTTTGTACAACAATATGTATCAACAATGGTATCAGCACGCAATTCACAAACACACTGCATGAACCAACAATATATATCTCATGACTAACAATGAAAGGAAAAGTTTGTGCAAGTGTAATTATCCCGGGCAACGCCGGGTACCTCTTCTAGTTTCATATAAAAACGTTTTCGAGCATTTTTTTCTCATCATCAGTTGATTAAATATTTTTGAATGTTGAAAACGGTTGAAATAAGAATTTAACAATTGATATAAAGGTGATGAAGCTAAGTTGATTGTAATTGTTGGTTATGATTGTTGGCTATTGTATATTAGGGTGATTGTTGTTAAAAAGTAGTGTCCATTTATTGTTTATCTCTATTGATG
>JAHWFO010013591.1:4339866-4373204 GCA_023313115.1 Rhysida immarginata
TTTTATTAATTTATTTATATATGAAATAATGAATTTTAAATTGCCATTTGATGGGAAACCAAGAAAACGTCGAAAGATTTTAACTTTTTGCATCCGAAATACGTTATTCAGCTGTATAGGGAGAAATATCAAAACATAAACATTAAATATCCGCCATCTTTTGAGGGCATCGAGACCCATGGCTGCCATGGCTCTGAACTTATCCCATTGTTATACATCCAAACACGCAACAACTCGTTACCATCGTTATACAATAACAAGTCGGGCAAAAACGGCGCATTTCGATGAGTAGCAGTATAGGATTGCCTTCCTCTTGCCCTCAAAAAATGGCAGCTGTACCCATCATTCAATGCGAAGGTATTTTCCCCTATAGCATTTTTTTGACACAGTAGTACTTTATTAAAAAAAAATTACATAATATTTTATTTATTTTTGAAATTATCATGAATTTAAATTGTCATCTGACGGGGAATAAAAATCTTTCGATCTTTTCGTCGTTTAACCATGAGAAGATCGAAAGATTTTAATTTTTTGCATCTGAAATTCATTTATACAGCTATACAGAATTTTTTTCATAAGTGATGGTTTATTTAAAACATTTGCTTAGTGGTATTTTTTTATTTTTGAATTTATCATGGTTAAGGCCGGATCACATTCAGCGACTTCGCGTCTAAATCGCCGTATCTGAATCGAATGAAAGTCTCACCGCCATTTTGGTTTATAAACAAATGAACAACAATGAACCTGTTGCTATGCTTTTCCAGCGCCGTCTGGTTCATACACAACAAACCTAATATTTCTATCATTTCGTTGCTGAGTTATAATGTTTCAAAGAGTGTTAACATCAATTTGGGACACTCTGTTTATAACATTTTCACTTCTAGTTTGCTAGACACTTACGAGTGTACAGATGAACAAAAAGCAGATTTTTTTTTTCATACTAGCAGAGGCACCCGGCGTTGCCCAGGATAATTACAGTTGCAGTTAAACAAAACAACCTCAAGAACTTAAGTAATAACTCAAATTGGTTTTTAGTAATTCTACAATTTCTTGCTGTAGACGAAACTCAAAATCAAGAAGAGGCGGCAATGCAAGTAATACTGTTTCGCAAAATTCGTTGTCTAAACAATTAAGCAAAGGCAAATTGTTGTCTATTTTAAACAAATTACTGTCTATTTTAAGATTTTATGCGTACGTAAATACTTTATATCGCTCATTGGCTGAAATAATGGCGTAACTCAAAAAATAAAGTTTTGAGATAAACGAGTTGAAAGTTCCTCTCATTCATCGCGACATGTTCCATTCAAGTCCCCCCCCCCCCGCCCCAACTTTATGTAACTCCTTAATGGTCGCTACTATTTTAAAAGTTTCTAGAAATTTGAATAAACAGGTGTCCCAATAGTTAAAATAGCTACATTTTAGCTAGGGCCTATTTTACCATTAGGCGTCCCTAGAGGGGCCAAACAAATACAGCGCTTACGATCGGACGAAACTCCCATCCCTTCGCCGGACTTCATCTCCTGAGCCGTTTGTGGCTGGAAAAAAAAACGAAAATTGTCTAGGGACCCTTGCACCGGCCCTAGTTATAGCCATTGTTTCAGGTAAGAAAATCATTACGGCAACAAATGTTCGAATTGATGCCCCTCTCGAGCCTTGAAGATATTGCTATGAGCATGGAAAGCTCGTTGTTGAATATTTCCTATCAGATCGGACTTTTGGGATACCATCAGAGAAGATGACTCTTTCTCACTCTTCCCTCCACGACAACATTTCTTGGACATATATTTTTTTATTAACCGCTGCACAGTTGATTTTGACACGGGCACTTCTTTAGAATTCGCCATATGACGTAAAGAATTCGTGGGATTTTGAATTTTTTAAATAATGGTGCTTCTTTGTTGGTTGGTAGTTTTCTGAGGCCTTCCAGATATCTTTTTCTGATCTTATTGAGCTTTCAAATAACACAACCTGGTGTAACAGTCCTATGGCTCTTCCTATAGCCCTAGCACTGAGTCCAGATACATTGAGAGCATCTATTTGCTCCGTTTCATGTTCTCATAAGGTGGTGTTACAAGGTATTGTTTTTGAGTATGTTTCTTTTAGCCACATCAAACTTTTTTTTGACTAGCATCATCTATTGATGGAATAATCTGCTTCCCAGCATGTACATGTATAAACGGGTGCGCAGGAAGTAGGAACGCGCATGCACCACTTTCTGTGCCTTCCTTCACTTCCGACCATAGAATTCTCTGAGGCAGAAAAGAGTAAACAACGAACGATTTAACTAATAAAAATGCCGTAATGTAATGCGCCTGGTTCAATCAATTTACAAAACGCAAATTTATTGAATAAAGTAAAATTTCATCGATTTCTGTGTACCGTTTTATGATCTCCAACTCAATAAAAATTTAATGATAAATCGCGGCACTCGGCAGTCATTCTGAATAATTTCCACTTTTATCACAGCCACACCTGAAGTGCAGCTATTATGAAAACAGAAATACGTGTAGGCACGAAGTAAGCTAATGTTTGTAAACACGCAACCCCTCTGCAAGCTCACTCACAAACTAAGACTTGATTATTTGTATCGATATATAAAAAATACTAAGCAAACATATAGTGTGAAGAAGTTGTACATACTTATCGATCAACTAGTGCGGATGCATATATCTCAGTTATGTCTACGCAGAAGTTCTGGCGATGAACAAGATGATAGATTTGGAGGTTAGGATTCCGTCATATTGCGATTATTTTTCAGTGGAGATTCGTTAGTATGCCTTAAAAAACCAACATAATGGCAGTCGTTATTATAATAAACTGAGTAATTTCTACTCTCGATTTCTTATTATACAAGATATTGAGTAATTTTCACTGTCAAATTTCCGCTATAAATGGAAAGCCAAGAAAAATGTAAAAATTTTAGATCATTAAATAGTGAGTTCCTTAGTATTGCTGCTAGCAATGAAATTGGTAGAGACTTTGTAATACAATAAAGAGAGAACAGAGTTTCCGACTAGCTTTGCCATTTAATCCCGGCTTTATCAAGTTTTATATTGGTTTGTCATCCCGCAACTTCACTGTCCGTTTTAAAGAGCATATGGACTCTTACCAAAAGAGTGATGACAAATCCCATTATGTTAACCACCTCGCCATTACTGGACACGCATTAAAGAAACACGAAGGAGTGATGTCTATTCTCCATTATTGTAAAAACCCATTCAAGACTGCAATTCTGGAATCTATAGAAATTTTTAAAGCCAAGAACTCCTCACCAGATCTCCTCTTTAATTGTCAAACCGATTTCGACATATTTCCTATTCTTAATTCTGTATCAGATTTACTGTAATTTTTTATTAATTTGTTTATCATTTACTTCTTTTTATACATCAATTATTCTTGATTTATTTATGTTTTTAAATTTTATTTTTTTATATTAGTTTGTTATTTGTTATCCAATCATTATTTTTGTTTTCTCTCAGTTAGTGTGTTTCTATCCCTTTATTGTAGCCATTCTCTGGTCCTTTATTGTAGCCATTCTCTGGTCCTTTATTGTAGCCATTCTTTGACCCTTTATTGTAGCCACTTTCTGACCATTTATTGTAGCCATTCTCTTACCCTGTATATTTTAGCTTCTACCTTTTTCCAGTCATTGGACCTAGACTGTATTACTCATTGAATTTGTCATGCTATACTTTCTATCATTTATTTCCATTGTACCATATTTATGTATGTGAAGTGTGTATCTTTGATAAAGGCGGGAACAAATGGCGAAACTAGTCGGAAACTCTGTTTTCCCTTATTTGTATTGCAAAGTCTCTACCAATTTCAAAAATGTTAGGATATTTAATTAAATAAAATTACCTTAACACTACAAAAGCATGAAAGATAAAAAAAAAATGATATATTAAAGAGCTGAAAAGCCTAATACAGGATTCGCCTTGAAGATGAAAGTTTAATTTTCATACAATGGCTTATTAAAATTTTATACATACCAATCAGTGCATATGTCATATAAATGAATTAAAACTTGCAAAAAACAAGTATAAGTAATTATAATGTAAAAATACGTAATGAAATTAAGTAGTATCAAAAATGTATTATTTTTATTGTTAATTTTTTTTATATAATACTGTTGTGATTGTAATAAACTTCGAACAAGCTTAGGTTTTTTGGTTGTTTTTTTTAAATCGAATAGATGAGAATTTTTTTTTTCAATTTTTTTTACTCTTCATGTTCTGTAGTGTTAAAGTAATATTATTTAATTAAATAGCTTAATTTAAAAATTACTGTTGCTCCTCAACCTATATCAGCATCATAAAAATAAACTTTATATCTTTAATACATTAAGTATATTTACACAGAAAAAATGGGTTGATAACCCCCTTCCATAAGTATCCCGCTCTATTTCCGAACGGAAAAATATGACCAGTTTCAACAATACACTACAAATACTCACGGATCAAGAAAGAGTCTTGTAACACTTTCGTGATACTAGCGCCAGCTGTTGAGTGTGAACAAAAGCAGACAGCTAATCTCGAGTTGCGAGGTGCAATTCAGGAAGCGCTCAACAGCTGGCGCTAGTATGGCAAAAGTCTAGATATTGTTAACGATTGTTAACTATTGTTCATAATAAAAATAAAAACATAACAAAGGCCCTGGCTAAGCAATTAGGTAGTTTGTTTAATTACCAATATCGCATCATCTTCACGAGTATACAGCTACAAAGTTTTTTGAACACTAGTATAGTGCATAGAATAATATGTCTACCAATCAAATAAATTGTTGGCTGGTGGACATAAGCCAGACCGAACAGAGAACTGCTATGATATCCTATCCCTGTCCGTTCTGGAATCCGTTCACAACGTCTAATATGACATTTTTCTCAAAAGTAATTTGGTTATTTAATAAACATTTATTTTTTTTATAATTAAAGGGATAAAAAGCCTAATATAGGATTCGTCTAGAAGATTAAAGTTTAATTTTCATAAAATGGCTTATAAAATTTTTATACAAAACTATCAGTGCATATATCATATAAATAAACGCCTTTTCGTTTTCCTTTTTTTTTTTTCTAAAATGTTTCCTGTTTTTGTGACTCGTTTACCCTGAATGCCTTTAAAGATGTAAATAATAAGATGGGTTCTAAGAATTACTGTGTAAAAATATCCTAAACATCACAAAAATTTTATCAAAATTTCAACATATCTTTTCGAAACATGAGTTTTCAGAAAAAAAATTGTTTTGAGTTTCGGAAACGAACACAGGCCTTCACTTTTAGTGAGTGGTAGCCCAAAGACAAGTACCGTTGGGGCAGAGTTAAGTCCTAATTCATTTTAAACCTTTCCGTGTGGCAGGGATGGCTGAAAGATGGTTAATTGAAAAAAACAGAAAGATTTCCATTACAGAGAAGTTTCTGTTACCCATGATGGAAAAGTTAAGGTTCTACTATTAACTTTTTAATAACTTTGGCTTTATTCATTTGATTAATAAATGATATTATAGTGTCTGAATATTTAATTTAGCAAAACAAATTTCGCGCTTCGTCCTAAAAACGTGAATATTCGTCAATAGATGTCGGTCCAAGCTCAGTCGACAAAAATACTCGTTTCGATCACATTGGCTAAGTCGGTTGCCATGGGAGCAAACACTCGCGTAAATCCTCGTTGTCAACGAGAACAGCGGCGGCAGCAGCAAAGAAAACCAACGCGATGTTGAGAGCAGAGAAGAGAGAGAGGGATTGAGATCGACGACGGGCTTGCTATCCACCTGCAGCAGCAGCAGCGGCGGCTACACAACACAACATTGAGGAATTCCAGTGGAGAAGCCGATCACCTTCACTCCATTCAGGATTTGCGTTCATTCGTAATTGATTGGCTTAACAGAGGACGTGTTGAGCGACGAAAAGGAGGACATGTAAAGGGATTCATCTGTATATTTTGTTGGGTTTTTTTTCTTACCTCTATTCCGCAATGCTATTTCTGTGTGGATAAAATCGGAGATGGTGTAATGAGGTGATGTTACGTAAAGAACTGAGATGACTGTTAACAGGTTTTATGAAATGCTCAGTTAGAGTAGAAAAGGACGTTACTCACTTACTGGATTATTTGGAATCTTTTTGAACGGTTTTTTTTTTTATTTATTTTTTCCGCGTCATCTCCGGGAATTGAAATATTTTTTTCATCAATAGACACGCATATGTATAGGAAATAGGTGACAAGTCGATGACAACCACTTATTTCCCACAGTGCTGTGCATTTATCGGTGAAGACCAAACCCCCTCATAGCGAAGACGCCTCCTGCGAAATATTCCCCTTTAACTTGAAACGATGTTTCTCCTTTGAAGGTAAAACTCCTTTTTGTATAAACTTTGTATATTTAAAATAATTTATTTTTTTCCTTATCACTTTCTTTTATTGGTCTATATCAAACTGCCTGTTGCATTTAATATCGTTCACCGGAAAGAATTCATTAATCATTAATAACTGAAAAGAGTTGAAGGTTTGTTTAAATATGGAGTTGATTAATGAATGGGGGCCAGAAAATGAATATTATGAAATTTAACCTATGAAAAATTAATTAACTAATTAATCAATTTGCCTTGGATTAAGTTATCAATTACATTCACTTTTCATTTGTTTCCCTTCTCTTTAAATGTATCTTATCAGACCTTATTATTGATAAAGCAATATTGCTTATCAGATTGTGATAAGGTGTTTTTTTTTTATTTGCCTGATGTAACCCTATTTAGAGTGAGTTAGAAAAAAGTCAACAGGTTTTTATTGTTTTTAATAATATTTGCATTAGACTTTCCCATCCATATTGGAAGTGTCGCCCTTGACGATGAATTGGAAAAGCCTCACAATGATGTGGGATTTGTTTTTTTTTTATGGAACTGTTGTTAAAATTTTTTCTCTTTTCTTCCGTCTTTCATATTATGAAAAGCGCAGCTGGGGCAACGAAGCCTTTGAATATCGGCGAAATATTAGTGGGAAAAAGCTTCGTAGAAGGCGCGTTGCCGAGCGAAATAGACACCAACACAGAGACACACACTTTTACATTAAACACCGGAGGAGGGAGAAGTAAATGAGGGGTTTAGTATGACTTGCACGAATAGCATTGTCACCCGTGACGTCAGATGGGCCCTCCGTCTCTATGGCGAAATCCTTTTTGAGTTTATTCTGACGGGTGAAGGACGTGGCCGTTTGCCTTATGACGTGGCTGTAAAGAAAACAGCTGTCCACAGGTGGTTAGGTGGTGATGAAAAATCTTGTGATCGATTGTATCATTTGAATTTATCGGGGTTTTTTTTCGTTATCTGAATTGGTTTATCTTAAAGCTTCCAGAAAGGGTGAAGTATGGATATACAATGATTGCTCAGAAAGTTTTTGCTAAGTAAGTAATAATAATTGCGATTCTTTTTACTCAATAAGACAGAAAAATGAAATGCATGCATTCTGCAAATTTTAAGTTTCCCGCGATCGTGTTCGGAATTGCGCGGCATTCCAATAGATAGCGTAACTGAGGTAATCTTTAAAAATGGCGTCTGTGAACGCGTCACAAAACAGGCTCTAATTGAATTCTTGGTTGAGAAGAAAAGAAGTTGAAAAGGGAAGAACTTTCTTATGGAAATTGCGCATCCTTGGTTACTGGGCTCTAAAAGTTAAATCTTCAGTAAGTGGAGAGACGGGGCTTATGTTCGGCTGCTGTGATACAGAAAAGGCACTTGTTTCATGATTGCGTAGATTGATGTAGAAAAATAGTATGTGTAAAGAAATAATTCATTATTTAATGAGTAATTTCTTAATATTTTAAATAAATAGTTTACGTGGAGAAAATGTAGGACCTTACTTCCTAAGGAGCCTTCTTAGCAGCTGATAAGGTAATTTTTTTTGGTTGCGTGATCACCTCTGATGCCCGAGGACGCGGGTTAGACCCCAGCCGAGGACGACGAGGATTTTTTAAGGAGGAAACTCCTGAGATCACGCACTTCCTTCGGAAGGGAAGTAAAGCCATTGGTCTCGAGTCGGCTGCACGTTAAAGAACCCTTGCGAGGCAAAATTTGCGGCCCCTATAACGCCGTCCTGAAATGACCATGGCAGTTGAAATGGGCGTTAATACCAAACAAAGCAAACCAATCAACCTTGGTAATTTTTTTTTAATCCTGTAAGATATTTTTCTTTAATTTTAAAACAATATTAAAAGGTTAAATCGATAATGTAGATATGAGATAATATACAAAATGTTTCAATAGAGCGTAATTAATTTTTTTAATAAATGGCGCCTCTTTTCTACAGAGCCTGTTAAAGAGATTGTACTCAATGTTAAGATGTCCGTTTCGATTAAATGCAATTTTGAGGTCTTTTTATCTAAAATTAAGCAAATATATGAGGCTCACCTCAAATACTTTAAACGCACAAAATATTTAACACTAATTTTGTTTAGAAAAACTGTAATTTTAGGTTTCAAACCAGCATAATACTGGATTTTCAGTTGAATTTTTGGTATAGGCATGCGTTGTTGGTCATCATTTTCTCACTCGTATACATGTAATTGTAATAATGAATTTAAAAGATCATCTTTTAAGTTTTTATGTAGAAGATTCCTTAAGTAATTAATATATATATTATTTCCTATGGATTTTAATTCCAGCGTAATCAGTAGATTCCATGTGGAGGATAGTCTTACGGTGGTTACTGTAATGCGTTATATATATATATATATATATTTAGTGATTTTGAATATTTTTTCCAACAAAATTTACTGGGCTCATTATCCTTTTAGAGAAATGGTTCCCAAACTGGGGTACGAACCAAGACATTTACTGTTATGTGAAATAATAACTATATAACAAACATTTTGTTAATATTTTGGATAAATTTATGGAAATTGGGCCAAGGGCGATTTAAATGGAAAAGAGGTTGGGCGACATTGGTTATAGAGCGATGTCATTGGTTCAATTCCCGCTTTTTATATCCCTAAACCATCTTATTTCTCAATTACTTGCAACTCAACCGAGACTGGAACCAGCATTTTAACTCATTGAAGTGGCACACGTGGTGTATGTATGAAAAGCATTCAAAGTTGATTTCGGCTACTGGGTTGATTGCGTTTACTTAGTGGGAAGTGAAGGGGTTCCATTAACGTTTGTGGGAGAGTAGTTATGAAGATATAAACGCTCCTTTCTCGTTTTAAGAGATAGCAAGAGTTATCGGGCATGAAACAAAAAGCCCTTTCTTTCCATCAGTGGCTACTTTTGAGTTTTATCTGTGCAGATAAGCTGACGATCCGCCCTGTTAACAGACCATCTGTGTTGTGGTTGTTAAGCTTTGTGTTTCGTGTCGTCTCTTTAGTGGGGGACAGTGCGAATATAATGTTTGATTAATTAATATTTCTTGCTTCACGTCTTTCAACCTGGAATCCATCAAGCATTGACCTTTATGCATTTGATTATTCAATGGAAATGAAATCTTTGCGCTCCAATTGCGTGTCTTAAAATAATCAAGGAAAATTTTTTCTCTCATCTTTGCCACACGCGCAGGTTGAAAGTGTTGGCATCGTCACCATTTAATCGCTCCAAGTAAAAATATTCTGGCTTCTCAAATGTATTTGCAGCTGGTTCATAGTAGTTAGTAAGTCCATGTGCTTTTAATTCGAGGCGGTGTACACACAATATCGATTCGTCATTAGCGTTTTGCGTTATGTTGAATAAGCAATTTTTTTTGTTTTTTAATTGTTTGTCTTGACATGAATTATTAAACGCTTTCAAGGTAATAACCTGTGTCACTTTAAAAAAATAATAAATAGGCATGCTCTAAGCTTGAAATACGACGCCTGGTGTTTCAGTCGTTGACGTTGAATGAAATTAAGTGGAGCAAACACGAGGGACTGACACGTTAGAAAAAATGACAAATCAAAGCGAGGAATTTTTTTTTTTCTCAAAAAAAGGAGTGTTTTTATTTGAATTCTTTTTTAAGTGAGACATAATTGGATAATAAGAGAGTTTTGGGATGTGTTTACTTTTTCTTCTTGAATTTTTTATCGTTTTTTGAGGAAAATAAGGAGAAAGGAGATTGGTTTTTCTTTAAAAAACGATGCTATAAATTTGTCAATTGAAAAAATAAAACGTTAAAAATAGATTATTTTTATGTGCTCAGTTTTTTAATGTTGCGTAAATTCTTCTTTCTGACTTCCTTCCTACCTACCATAAAGCGTCCAGTACATAATTGAAAAATTTCACTTCAAAAAATTAATTCAACTTTTGCTCGCTTTCAGATGGGTGCTATCGTTTAGAATAAATAATAAACATATGTTCTTAAAAAAGTAAAGAAAAGATAATCGCCCTTAATGCCCTGATAACCATGTGTTTGGCTTTGGCTCAAAAGCTATTGTGGAAAATTCGTTGAACTTTCGACTTTGCGTCCTTATCGAGACGTTTGATAACAAGCGGACGAAGACAACAGTTTTTAGAACTGTCCGTGACCTTTAATGTGCATTTCGATTTTTTTCTTAAAATTTATTTTTAAATTGCTAAATGCAAACGTAAATAGAAGGGTTTCTCTTCAACGCTCCTTTTAAGAGTAACACTCGTTATGATTATTGATTTAAATAGCGATTTTAAGGGCTTTGTTTTATAAAGAAAGAAGATGAATTATGCATGAGCGAAGGTTTCTTTTAATTATTCTAATGCGTGATAAGCGATTGCCATCATCCATGATATATATGTGTAATGGGTGGATTTGTTTTCTCTGATTAATATTTCGTCTGAATTGATTTGAAGCGCAGCTCTGTTTTATCGATTGCGCAGTTACGCTCTTGAAAATTACTATCGTAACCATATGAGCTGATCAGTCAAGATGAAATATATAATTCCAAATTAATACTCTAATTTAGAAATAAATATATTGTGTAACAGAATTCGTTCTGATATGTGTAAGAGCATAACCATATTGTAAATATTTTATTTAATATAAGTTAAAATCTATTATTAATAGATGTAGACTGTGTCTATGCCTATTATCCTTTATCATTTCATCTAAACGCTCGTATTATATAATAGTTGATACTAATTCATAAATACAGCCCATATTCAACGACTTTTCTATAAATATAAACTGTGCTGCCCGAATATTTGACGCCGCGACTGGGAAAAACAGCACATCACGAGCTCAGTTGACACGAGCTTCTCTGTGTGTAAAGGAGATGGATATCTTGAAGTGTGCTCATCGAACTGTGATTCAATTCCCGGGTAAGGAAGCCACGCCGCCACTGGAAAAATTTCGGCGCATGCCAGTATTTTACCGGGAAGCTATTTGAAATTCAGCATAGTGTTTATTGTAAAAGGTATGCGGAGATTCGTGACGGAAGGAAACGCACGGCGGATCTTTGTTGCCGAAACCGCGTGACACAATTAATGCCACGCGATATACTGTACGATCATTAAATTCGGAGACTGGCCTTCCTGGCGGATATGTATTATTGTCACGTGTTACACCCAACCACCTTCAAAGTACTTCCCTTCTGCAACTATTGCACTTCTGAAAACATTCCTGGAAGCCTTTAGGAGGAGATGGTCTTCAAGGCGGCCGTCGCTGCTTCCTGAACCTCAGATACACTTCTTTGAGTTTGTTGTTCAGGCGGGAGAACACGTAAAAGTCGCATGGGGCGAGATCGGGTGAGTAGGGAGCGTGTGGAAGGAAGGGTTGACGTTCCCAGTTTGGCCAGTGCAGCCAGCACCATTGTCATGTACCAGTTCTGGGCGTTTCCGGCGGATAGCATCACGTAATTGTTTACTGTTAGAATTTACATTCACATGTTGTCATTTCTGCTTCCGACGAACGCATTTCATTAACACGCATTGTTTGGAAAAACTCTGCACTGCGGAGCTGCTGCTTCCTCTTTACCACGTCTTGCGTCATATGTGCCTCTACGCCACGGTCAAAGAGATCCCCTCCCTTCAAGCTTCCGATCATAGAGGCGCTCATAAAAGCCATCAAAAAACGACGCCCGAGAAAATTCTCCCGTGTGGTATTCACCTGCTCCACGACAATGCCAGACTTAAAGAGACGCTCGCAACAACAAACATCCTTACTGCCCTCCATACAGTTCTGACATGCAAGCACGGGCGTCGCCGGGGGGGGGGGAGTTTTGAAGCTATAACGAAGATTTCGCTATATGCAAGTCCGTTATAACGTGGTTAGACCTGTATAGTCGGCTTATAGCAGTCTACGAGGGGCGTTCAAATTTGACCTGGACTTTATTTTCTATAAAATCAGAAAACTACAAAAAAAACACCCACCAGTTATTTCTCAAAGAACCCTCCTTGCTTCTCTACACATTTTTTTCAGCGTTCTGGGAGCATCTGGATACCGGTTCTGTAGAAATCTTCAGGTGATGTCGAAACCAGGTCAGGACAGCCTTTTTCACTTCCTCATTGGAGCCCTCCCAAGAACTCTTTCAGTGGTCCAAAAAGGTGGTAGTTGCAAGGGGAGAGATCCGGGCTGTATGGAGGATGTGGTAAGATGTCCCATTGGAGTTCCTTCAGTGTGTCCATAGTTAGTTTGGCTGTGTGTGGTCTGGCATTGTCTTGCAGAAAAAACACCACTAGTAAGGAGTCCTGGTCGCTTTTTTCTTAATGCCGGCTTCAGGGGCGTCCTCAAAATGTTACAGTAGTAGGGTGCATTTATGGTTCGACGTTCTTCCAAAAAATCGACACGAATGATACTTTTAATGTCCCAGAATACAGTCGTCATCACTTTCTCTGCCGACGGTGTCATCTTGAATTTCTTGGGTCGTGGTGAGTCAGTGTGTCGCCACTCCATGCTCGCACGCTTGCTTTCAGGAGTATGGTGAGGAATCCATATCTCGTCGGTGTTCACAACATACTTTAGGAAGCTGTCACCTTCCCTGTCATATCGCTGCGGCAGCATGGAACAGATTTCCACCCAGTGCTTTTGTGATCCTCGGAGAGTTGCTTAGAGATCCATCTGGCATAGATCTTGTTGAATTTCAGCTTATCGTGGATGATGGTCTGCACACTGTCAGTGCTGATGTTCAGTATTGAAGCCAATTCTCGGACATGAATCCGCCTGTTGTCCCTTATCACCTCATTTATTCGTGCGAGGATGCCATCATTGACAGCTGGTCTTGCCTTATGAGGTTCATTGCCGGTGGATTCTCGCCCTCCTTCATACATTTGGCACCAAGCAAAGACGGATGATTGAGACAAACATGACTCGGTGAACTGTCTTTGAAGTCTGATGAATTTCAGATGCTTTCACACCTTCGTTGTGGAGAAACTTGATGATTATTCGTTGTTCCTCATCAGCATGACAACCGGATGAGTGATGCTGCATTTGCATGACAGGCGGTAGTTGCCATCCCAACAATGAAAGCTTAGATTTTTTTACTAAAAATAAAGTCCACGTCAAATTTGAACGCCCCTCGTATATATTTCATCTGAATTACTCTTATACCGATATAGAGGTATCAAATAATGGGCGATTTAAACTTTATTATTATTTAATCATATTTTGATCTGCCTTCTTGAAATAAAGATTGCTGTTTGTTTTGAAACATGGTAATACATACGAAAATAATAATACATATATTAAATTAGACGTAAACTTTATTTAATGTATTGAGATAATTTTTATTCATGGCCCCTACTATAAAGAAATAATTTAGCACCTTTCTATCAGTTTCTTTTCTTTAAATAAGATATAAATCTTCTCTATTGATGTCATCGAAATCGTCTCTACAGATTCTGTTATCAGTCTTTGAATATGAAATTCAGGATTGATTAGTATGTAGATACGATTAAAGCTAGACTTAAATATAGCTCTTTTAATAGCTGTAGACATATTACGTTTTTCTGTATTCCAAAACCTATAATCTTTCGATAAATTTAGAGTATGACCTTTTGATTTATGTATATTACTAAACTGATAGAAATGACATCTTTAAATATCAAATTGCTACAATATTATCATGTGAATGGGTTGATAACGAAGTCAATCAAAACATGCATCAATGACACTTCTTGAAGTGTTATTATTAGACCATTTGCAAGTATAATACGTGGGTATGTTCCTGGATTGCTTTGGTATTAAAATTAAGTTTGCAAAAGCAAATGTTGTTTATTTCTCCTTTAAATATTTTTAATTGGCGTAACGTGTGTTATTATAGGAATGGAAATCGTTTTAATTCTAGAAACTGTATTATTAAAGAGGGATTTTTTTTCTTTTAACAACACTGAATGTCTTTAATCTGTCATTTTCTGGGTGAAAATTTCTAAATGGAGTTGTAACTGAGGGAGAAAAGTAGGGGTGGAGGAGAGAGAGAGAGAGAGGGGGATAAAGAAGATGTATTTGACGACCATAGGTGACATAAATAGGGCGATACAAAAAAAAAAGTTGAGGGTGGCGCCATCTGTATAGCAGTTGAACCTTTGCCGACTCACTGTGTACGGGCGTTAGCCCCTCTTCTATCCGAAGCTTTATCCCTACCCCTACCCCCGACTGAGTTGTTTGCATAGTCCCCCGCAAGGGTTGGTTGATTGAAGAAGCTCAAAAGGCAGCCCACGCTATTTGCCAGATATCATCGTTTTATCTACCACGCTATAAATTGTCGTCGTAGTCGTCTTCTGGTTGCTCTGACCTATGACCACTTTCCCTTCGTTAACCACCACCGCGTGGGTGGATGCAGAATGGGTTGCTACTATACTACTTGGTCTTCCCCTGTCTGATGTCTCTTCTTCCCCTGCTATACATACACACACTCTTCTCGAACCCATATCCCCCGACCTCCCCTTCCTCCAAACAGACCAATTTTTGTCAAGACGCGTCAACAGAATAGTAATTGAAATATCTTTCTTGTGCCTCCCTCTCCCTGTCTCTCTTCCTTGCAATGGATATTTTCGAGGCACGCCAAAAAACAGTCTCCAGATGCTTCGTTGAGCTTTTGTGCACCCAGAACGGAAAAAAAATGCGAAGATGTATTTTATTTTGGACGAACTTGTCCCAAGTCGTTTCTTAGCTAACCGACACGCGCTTCCATTTGGCGAGTGTAAATAATGTTTAAGACGTAACATGGACATTTTATGTTTCCTTAGGAATTGGAAACTGTTTTTTTTATTTGTAAGCGTTTCAGCCTGTTTTCCCGGGTTTTTTTTTGTTTTTTTTAATACGTTCAGTTGTCTGCTTTTTGTATGTTTGAATGTTTGTGGCTGTAGAGTGACAAAGGGAAGAACTTGATGGTTATGCTATCGTCTGTACACCTACAAAAATTTCTGTTTTGCCCACTTTCTCATCTTAGCCTGACAATTTATATTTTCCGATTTTTTTGGTAGATTTTTTAGAACTCTCTGCTTTTAGGTGTTAAGTGTAACTCTTATGCAAGTCTTACAGCCAACATGATATTACAACTTTGTGCCATAAAAATGGAATAATGGAGGTTGCATTGATGGAATTGTTGATGAACCCAAGCATCCAGTGCCCTATGTTGACATGCACCCTCACACCATAACAGAGGGTGGGAATTTAACACTTTTCTTCAGATGTCGCGGTTCATGTGCCTCATTCTTACGGCGCCAAATTCGACAACCTTTATCATCAAAAACTAATTCAAATCGCGACTCGTCGCTGAACACTCATCAACAATCCAGTCGACGTGCTGTTTGCACCACTGCAACCTCTTATTTCTCTGCTTCGGAGTTAAGAGGGGCTTGGTTTTTGGAATACGGCATGAAAACTTCAGATCATGAAGACGTCGAACTGTCGCCGGTGAGATACCTTCACGTACCGCAGCCACTGTCGATGAAAGTGCTTGGAAGACTGAAATGGGGCTTTCCTAACAATCTTCTGCAAAAACCTTTCGTCTCTGGGGGGTGGTTTTCCTTTTTCTTCCGCAGTTTGCACGTTGTGTGTTCACTTCATATCCTTGAGCATGTCTTGCCAATATCTTAGAAACTGCTGACTGCGAGCACTTGGCTGTAATTGCTATTTGTTTCTGGGTAAGGCCATGTTCTCGTAATGCCAGAATTTGTTTGCGAACGGATGGTAACAAATCTCTAGAATCTCCCATGTTGAAAAGCACAAATAGAATAACAAATGGAAACTTATACTAGCCCGGTCAATTTGCATAAAAATTGTTTCTACAGGAATATTCCATTTTTTTGTCATTTTTGAAGATAGATTATCTTTATTAATTTTCCATTGTTTAAAATATTTGTTTGTGTATCATATAGCTAAATAGCCTTGAATTTTGTAAATCAAATTCGCCAGGTGCTGTAGTTGCATTTTGGTTTAACACGTCTTGTGTTTGTGTCATTTTTATAACAACTTCCATTATTCCATTTTTATGGCACGAAGTTGTACTTTCGACAATTATCTGAAGTACACGCACAATATATCTTGGCTATGACCATGATGCCGATTTCCCTTTTGGACCTATTTTACAAGTTGTAGGCTAGTAACTTAGCTTTTTTTTCCCCGAGCATACATTCTTCTAGACGTTACACGACTGACAAATAATCTTATTTACAGCGTTTTATTTAGAAATGGGAAGTTTTGAACAATTTTAAGCTTTTTTGTATACTTAATTTTAGACTTTTTATTGTTCCTTTTCTTCTGTTTTAACTGTTCAGATTTGGATCTTAACTGAGAAACATTTTTTGTAAGTCCTTTCAAAGTAAATACAGTACTTACGACTAAGCTTGATTACGTTGGACCCATTGTAATTCTGATAGTGTACGAGGGTTTTCCATAAAGTAAAGAACGATTGGATGTATCTCAACAAAAACAAAAGATTATGTAGAAAAGTAATAACAATGGCGATTATGTAGAAAAGTAGTGTTGGTTTAGTATTGTTGCAAATAAAGTTTTCTTTTGATTTCGTTGAGATATACCCAAACGTTCTTTACTTCCTTGATGATCCTCGTATAATATACTTGGTATATATTGTAAATAAGTTAATGAGTGGTCAAGAGTCTACAGACCCTTCTTCATGTTCGCAGGAAGTTATTAGAAGCACATACCTCGAGGTGTTGGAAAAATTTTTGGATCAGTTGTCTGATGTACTCATGACACTGCTGTGTTTCAACATAATGGGGCATCATCCCATTTTGTCACAATTGTTCGCGACTACTACCCATTGAGTGGCCAGTTAATTAGGAACGCCCATTGCTATGCAAATCCATTGGCATAGCAATTCCTACGTATCAGTTGGTCACGTGACACTCGATACCAATATAAAGCGAGTACACACTTGTCAACTGCAAGTGGTTTGACCATCACCATAGGGAAAACAAAGGATCTGAGCGAATTCGAGCGCGGGATGATAGTTGGTGCCTGGCGAGGTGGACTGAATATTTCCGAAACCGCGTGTCTTTTAGGCTTTTCTCGAACAACCACTTCAAGGGTTTATCAGGACAGGTTAAACAACCAGCCAGAGACAAGCCTGTGGTCGCAAGCGACTCATCGATCCAAGGTGTGAGCGTAGGATGGGAATACTTGTTCGTGCGAATAGAAACATCGCGATTCGTCAACTAACCGTGGAATACAATACTAGACCGCAGAATAACATCTCTGAACGCGCTACACGCCCTAAAAATTGGCAAGGATGAGCTACAACAGCCGACGGCCAGTCCGGGCACCTTTGATCTCCACCCAAAACCGCAAAAAATGTCTCCAACTTGTCCATGATCACCAACACTGGATCGTTGACGACTGGAAGGTCTGCTGATCGGATGAATCCCGTTTCCTATTGCAGCATGCAGGTGGCCGACGCAGAATTTGGAGACAACAGCACGAAGCGATGGACCTCTCCTGGTTTCCACTATTCAGGCCGGTGGAAGCTCTGTAATGGTCTGGGGAATGTTTTCCTGGCATACTTTTGGTCCGCTGATACCTGTAGAACAAGCCTTAATGGGCTAACTGAACGTTGTTGCCGATCAAGTTCATCCCTTCATGGCTACTGTGTTTCCCCCATCGGAATGATACTTCTAGCAGGACAACGCTCCGTGTCACAAGGCTCGTATTGTAATGGAATGGTTCCTGGAGCACGATAATGAATTCAACTTACTCTTCTGGCCACCACAGTTTCCGGATTTGAACCCAATCGAACATCTTTGGGATGAGCTGGAACGGGTTATTCGAGGCATGGATCCACCGCCATCCAATAAGCATTAACTGGTAGCAGCTGTTGCATCCGCATGGATAAACATAACGGAACAATGCTTCCAGCGGCTAATTGAATCCATGCCACAGCAAATTCGTGCTATTATAACTGCTAGGGGTGGCGCTACACAGTATTAGGAGGGTGTTCCTAATAAACTGGCCACTCAGTGTAAAACTCGATTTTCCCGTATCACGTTGGTCGTGGTTCGCCAAGACGTTGGACCCCTTTTACCAAATCCGATCTCCTTAGACATTATTGTCTGGGATTTCAACTCTGAGGTTTACCAGGTGAATATCCACAGCATTGAAGAATTAAAACAAAGCATAGTGCTGGGGATAGTTTTTCGATAGCTTTTCCAGTGCTGAGGGGCTGTGTTTAGTCATGCAGGGCGATCACGTTGAAATATACTGAATATGTGTCCTATTATGTGAGCTATTACCTGATTTTCGCTTTATCTGCAATAAAACATGATTTTATAGTATTGCAGTAATTTTGTTGGATCCGTACAACGTTTGGTGCTTTATGGCCGGCTCGGTGGCCAAAAGCGCTGAAGCGCACGTTCGAATCCCGCTGAGGGCATAGGTCTTTGTGTTCGTTCCTTTTGCTAACATCTTGGGAAGCCAAGCTAGGCTGGCCCTCTGCTAGGCTGAATTTCGAATAGATCTAAAGAATAACATCTTGAACATCTGAATAGAGATAAAAGAGGAATGGAAAAGAGATTCATTTTTTAATCTATGCATCTATAAAAAATATACAGATGCTTAAATATGCAATAATGCTGTCTTCTTCAATTTTTCATACTTTTCCAACTTCGAATGATTGTGTATCGAAAAGGTTTTGAATCGACGGATATCTGCATAATGTTATATCGATAATGTTTGTAATGGTTGGGCGCCGTTCTCCTCAACTGACTTCCCATATACAAACCATAGACTATTATATAACATAGTTTCGCTTGAGGTGACTTGACATTTATTCTAAGAACTATAAGAGCAGAAAGGCGAGCAAGGTCTTTAAGGATTTTATAGCCATTTCCTAACTTATTTTCAACTGCTCATCAAGTCCAAAATCATTTTGGATCGGGTTGAATGCGCACAACACTCGACTTGAATGAAATGTATTTAGTTTTGTTGTGTGTTATATTTAAATGAGATCGATTCTCATTTCCTTTTTATCATGTTAATTGTTTCGTGGCGCTTCTGTTTCACCGATGGAATCTTTTCTCTCAGTCTTTTTTTTTTCTTTTATGTCTCCTGGCACACATCCAACGGCTGTTGCCTTTTTCATTGAGGCCGCTTTTTGTTCTCACGTGATTTTGGGGAAACTAAATCCAAAAAAAAATTTCATGTTGTATTTTATTTTTTTAAAAAAACTAAAATTTTATTTCAATGTGGTAATAACAGACATTAGGTTTAATAGACATTTTTAAAATATTAAAAAAGGTTTATATTCAATTATAAGTAGCTTTTTTATTAAGGACATTCTTTTTCATTTTATAATTGTCTTAATTATATTTTTAATAGTCAGTGGTTAACTATGAAAAGTATAATTAGAACAATTTAAAATTAGACCTGGAAAGCTCTCGCGTTTTAAATAGCTAGCATGATTTAAAACTACATGAAGGTACAAAAGCTATAACAAGTGATCTCATTTTTTTTTCTTAATTTTCTTAATGAAACAAACCATATTCTATGGCTTAATACCAAATATTGATAAATTTTTGCCATAAAGCAACCAAACCTTGTGGCCGGAATTTCTAATCAGTTTTTATGTACGAATGAAATTGGTTTCCCCTTTCTTGTTTTTATTTTTAAATAATTTTGATTGTATAAAAAATGCATTTCCCTTTCTCTTCCTCTGAGGACCACAGACAATCTAAATGCTTAACCGATGTGTTTAGAATTTTAAATTTGAACTTTGAAAGTTTACTTCATTGTTTGGTTTGCTCTTTTTGTTCGATTATCGTTCTGTCTATAGGGTATTGGAGCGCAATTTCTAATCGGTCGTTGACTTGCCAAAAAAGCAATCGGATCCTTCTCTATTGAACCGCCGCTCTTCCCTCCGTTGATTAGCCTTGCGTTGCGCCGCTCTGAATCGGTTCAACAAACACGGGCGACCCCCGACACAGTGGAGATTAGGTAGCGGATGCTGGGATAGAAATAAAAGAAAAGTTAATTTATAAATTAGAGTTGTTTCTTGTTGAATAGTTGATTCAAGGTAATTCAGGGGGTACCTCCTTCATCCTTTGTTTTAATAGTAATTGTGCGAAGCGCTCATAAAGCATAAATCCACTGTAAAGTAATTTTCTCGTTTTTGTTTCTTTGGAGCACCTTGAGACGAAGGAGTGAAAAATGCTTTTCAGACGACGGTTTTCTTGTGCATTCACTCGATTAGCAAGCCGACCCCCTTCTCCCTACTTTTTTTTTCTCCCATATTTCGGAGCCGACAATGGTGAATTGGTGAAAACTGGTTCGCGCTTCGTTCGTATCCCCTCTCCGACGGTGGTGGTTTTGTCGTCTCCATTTTGCGCCTCGCACCCGAAGGCAGTATTACTAACTAACAACAGCGAAGGCCTTTTAGTGTTTTCAATTTTTTTCTCTTTCAGTCTACCCAAGTGCGTGTGGAATCGACTGGGGAAACTTATTTGTTATTACTCACTGCCCAGGCATTTCTGGTCGGGGAGAGTCATGTGATGTCACGTTAGTTCGTTCATTGGCATCGCTCGACTTGGCAGAGCAATCGCAAGTGACGTTAATACGGAATACGGTCAAGGTGACGTGTGTTTCCTGGGTGATGCCCTTGTTTTTTTTAATATGTATCCTTTACTATACAATCTTTATCACTTAATAGTTGTTGATATGAATGATGACGGGCATTATAAGCAACTTTTATATTTTTAATTGGAGCTAAGCTTATAGCATATGTTTTCACCTGTACACGTGGTATGGCGTGACTTTGATGGATCTGATTACACCTCTTAGTTTATAATTTATTGTTATTATAAGCTATTTGTTGTTGCTATCATTTATCATTGGTGTTATTTTTATTATTGCTTGGTACACGCAGAGAAATGAATATAGCGATTTCTAAACAAGTGTATTTGAGTTCTAAAATTCCAAATTGGTCTGTTAAATAATAAGGGGGGGGGGGGGCGAACTTGCTTTATCTTAAATATTAGTATACGTTAGGCCCTTTTGTCTCAATCCTTTATCATCTTCAAGACTCATTTGACAAAATTTCAGATAAATGCTCAACATGTCAAATTCTAATTTTACGTAAATCAGACTGTGAATTTTGGAATTATATAAATTGAGCTTTAATGTTGTTATTAGTTTGTCCTCCGATAATGAATTGCGCTATCTGTTTAGATATTCGCTTGGATAATTATTCTTACTGAAATTCGAATATACAGGGTGAGTCAAAAATCTGTAGTCCCCCTTCTATCTTAGATACAAATGTATTTATGCAAATTCCAATAAAGAGAGTGAATAGGAAGTTGAAGGTGCTCTTTCTCATGGTGGCACTTGCAAGTTAGGATATATGCAAATCGTATCTACCAAACTGTAGGTGATACACACAAAGAAAATTACAAACTTGTTCAGCATCAAATAAGCAACAAAACAAAAAATAAATTTCAAAATCCGATGATTGGATCACGCAAAAACCTCATTGCAACATTAATACGTTGATTCATGTCAAGATTGATGAAGGGATAAGTGGCCTGTGGGGAAAGCAAGAGCAACAGATCCTGGGTTCAAGTCTCAGGAGTAACTAATGAGTTTTTTTTTCCCTGCTTAAAACCATTTGCCAAGCATGCAAACTATTTCATGTAGTATCCATATCCTGATCCGGAAAGTTCCACAAAGTTACACAAAGTTTCATATGCAATTGGTATAAGAAGGCATGTTGAAGAATTATGTTATCATGCAGGTGGACGTCACATTAAACACTTTCTGGATTGACTGTAAAGACTTAATTTACACATTTGACTGTTTGTAAACAATAAGCAATACAAGAGCCAGAGATTGCAATGAGGTTTTTGGATGATCCTTTCTTCGGATTTTGATTTTTTTTTGTTTTATTGCTTACTTGATGCTGAACAAGTTTATAATTGTTTTTTTTTTGTATCTCCTACGGTTTAGTAGATACGATTTGCATATGTCATAATTTGCATGTTGACAACGCTTTAAGTGCTACCATGAGAAAGAGCACCTTCAACTTTCTATTCACTCTCTTTATTGGAATTTGGACAACTACATTTTGTTTCCAAGATAGAAGGGGCACTTTTGACTCGCTGTGTATAAGCTAAGTAGCACTCATTTGCATGAATATTACCATAAAAACAAAACATTGGAAACAAAATACCTTTATTCACCCTCAAAGTAACATCCTTTGGACATAATACACTTTTGACATGCTGGAATGAGTCAGCGAAGGCTTCTTTTGGGATCGTGAGTCACACGTCATCGGATGTCTGGTACTTCTGCAATACGTGCGCCCTTCAGGACCCCCTTGAGGTGAGGGAACAAAAGGAAGTCTGCAGGCGCCAGATCAGGTGGTACGGTGGATGTGCGATAACAGTTACACGGCGTTGGACTAAGAAGTAGCGTACACAGATCGCAGTATGCGAGCGTGCGTTGTCATGCAACAGACTCCACTTTCACTCGTGTCATCTGTGGGTGTACATGTTGCTTTTGAAATATCCATCCATTCACCGAAATTGTTAGACGCACCTTGTATTAGGCACACATGTTCTATCTCTTCAGGAACTTGGCCAAAATGGCGGTTACAATCTAGCGAATAGTAGAACCAAAATGTTTAACTTTAATTATCATTTTGGCCTTGTTCCCGAATAGATAGAGCATATCTGTCTATTATAATTTTTACTCACTTTTTGATACTCTATCGGAATCGGAAGTCAAAATCAAAATATTTGCACAAAAAAATTGGCGACGGAACCGCCCGACTTAGCGAACACAGTAACGAAGCTTTTAATTAGCATCGTTATGGTAATGCAGTCCCACGCATTCTCAACTGGTTTTTATTGTTATTGTTGAGTTGGAAAAACCTTTGATTACTTGAATTGTTGTTTTTTTTTCCAAATGATTACCAGAATCCTTTGCTAACATTTATGCTTTTATCATATAGCGCAGTTTCTATTCGCAGTGGATGAATTTAAATTTAAAATTATTTTGTGTTCTAAATTATTATGCTCCGCATCAGAATCTAGTTTCATACATCATCTCTGCTACGTGATACGTATAAACCGATTTTAAATCTGCCAAATGAAATTACACATTGAAAAATAATGATTACTTCGGCTTAGAATCTGCCTTCGCTTTGGGAGCTGCGTTTTCGTTGAAGAGAAATAAATTGCTTCTGATGATGAAATAGAGGGCACGAAAAAGCATTTCAGATACTACTTAGAAATTCTAATTTTAATCGAACGGATATATAACTTACACCGTTTGAAACAGGAAATCCCAGTGTTGATGCATTTTCATTCAGTCTGCTAACATCTGTCAAAATGCTCTTGCAAGAGCCTTTAATATCGTCTGTCTGTGTTAAAGACTAGGGGAGTCCAGCGGTTTTTAAATTTCTTGATGTGATAATTATTCAAAATATTTATTCAGGCTGTTAAAGATATTAGGCGTGTAATTATTGCTATTGTTATCGTTATGAAAGAATACAGGCAAAGGTGAGTTGTAAATACACTTTGATAGTCTGAATTACATTTGCTTTAAATAGCATATGGTGATGTCAGTCGATGGTTTTGAATTACTTTCCATTTATTATAATCATGTTCTAAAGAAAGACATAAATGCATTGAATGGCTTGTATTGTCCGTAGTGCAATGATTATTTTTTTAAATTTATTTATTTATTTATTAGCATTTAAAGTCATTCGTGGCAAGGGTCATATAATGTCTGATAAACAGCTCGAATATTTCTCTCTGTATCTCAGTATGGGATCAGTTATCGATTTAATTTTTTTTTCTATGCTAATCAATGCGTGAAGTTTGAAAGACTTTTTTTATCTGATGAAATACTTAGACGGTCGATAATGCGATTAGAAATTGGATTGGCTTACAGGCTTTTAAGCATATCGAGAAAGACGAGCTCCTATTGAAAGGTTTCTTTTATTAATTGGTTTTAATTGCTTTATTGTTAGTTTTTTTGGTTTTTTTTTTGCTTCAAAGTTTTTGTATGTGTTTGTGTGTGATGGAATGAATTCTGATTGGTGTTGTTACTTCCTTCCTTTTGTAGGAAGAAGAAAAAAGTCGTTAATGAGCATGACATGAAGTGTAAATGACACGTTTTTCGTCATGCATGTTGGCTCCTCATTTTATGCTTGTTGGCGAATGAAATGTGGAATCGTTGAGCGAGGGAGAATTTGTTATGTCACTGGTTTCTATAAATTTAAAAAAAAATTAATAATTAGGGGGATGAAATTTAATATTTTGAAACGTCATGTATTTTTAGATGACGCAATGAGTGAGAGGTTTCTCGAGAAGGGCGTCGTCGTCTTACCAATTTGATTTTTTTAGGAGGAAAAAATAATAAACATGGAAATCGGAGAGAGGGAGAAATTTGTTGTTTATTTCGTCGAAAGTTGACTCTTGTTTATTTTGAGACAAGTTGGAGAGGTTGAGTGAAAACATAAATCCATTTCTCTCTTTCTCCCTTCGGGTTCCGTACTCTAAACCAATTACCGTCATGGCTCGTTAGAAGCGACGCACGACCGTCTGCTCGAAAGAAAAGAGAAGAAGAAATTGAAATGAAATGGAAAAAAAAAAAAAAAACCGAGAGAGAGGGGAAGAAAGAAAAAACGGAAATTCCTGTGGGTGATTGTAATTTACGAAGGGTTCTCTCGAATGGAAATGATTTGCAGAATGGCAATTGACGTGCAAAGTCAAGTCTTCATAATTATTAGCTCTGATGTTCCCCACTTTATTCAACCATCCGTACAATTGTTATGTCTGAAAACGTCTGTGTAGATTTCGATGATGATTCTTTTCGAGTTTTTTTTAAACCTCTGGGTAATACTTTGAGCACTTAGTAGCTTTAAACACGAATTCGGTTGATTGACACATTTAGTAGTAACATTTTTAAGTTTTTAGAGCACTTGCAAAAAAGCTCCACGCCTATACAGAGACACAAACAACACTTGCTCAATAAAGACGTTCTGGTTATCTGTAGAATATAAAATTATATTTCATCTTAGTTGATTTTTGAAATTTATTGATAAACAGAATTCGATCAGAAATTGTGTGGATTTATAAAGAAACTTTGCACAAAGTTTGACTCTATATTTTTGTATTGGTATCACATACTCTACATATAGGACTATGTGTTGGAAGATAATCAGACACGTTTGCTAATAAGATTACTTTCGAACTAAATATAGTAAATGTCAAAAAACAATTGCATTAAGATAAGCTGGCCTATTTCCTGTTTTCAACTTTTATTCATAACAAGCTAAAGAAGAAAATGAATAAACTTTGAAGGCATTTTTAAAGTATATTAGCAAGAAACAAACTAAATAAGAACAAAAAACACAATTACACAAATGAGATTTTTAATCTGAAGCCACGGATGTACATTTCGACACGCTGATGAAAAGGACAGTGTCTACGAAATGTAGATCCGTGGCTCCAGATTAAAAATCTTATTTGTGAAATTGTGTTTTCTGTTCTTATTTAGTTAGTTACTATCATTTGTCCATAGTTTTTGGCAATACACAATGTGTACTAGCAGTGTGTATTAGAAATGAAAGATGAGAAATGTAAACATTAAAGTACCGTAAATTGGGGTTACTTGAACCCAAATAACAAGCATTTTTAAACAATTCTTCTTATTGATAGACTTAATAACACTAATTCTGCTGTTAACTTAATTTATATTAAATTTGTGACATTTTCTTTTAACTTATATGTTTATTGACTCAATATTTTAACTTAGTATATATGTAATAAATTGTGGAAATTTGGGTTCAAGTAAACCCTGGCTGGGGTAACTTGAACCCACGCTACGTTTGCAATGGATTAAGCAATTATAATGGACAGTGGGTTCATTATAAAACCCGGTACATCTCTTTGCTCAACATTCCTGGGAAAGTGTACGCTGGAGAAGAGAAGTCGTGAAATAGTCGAATCCAAACTGTCGGGGAAGCCGTGTGGTTTCCGGAAGCACGACGGATCATATCTTTGCTCTAAGGCAAATCTTTGAGAAATCCTGGGAGTATGCAAAAGATGTCTTTGCTTGCTTTGTGGACCTCGAAAAAGCATATGACAGAGTTTCTCGGGCGAAGCTCTGGCAAGTGTTGCAAGAGTACGGACTGGTTGGTATCATGTACGAAAGCTCTGAGATGTACTGTCGCCCCTCTTGTTCATTATCTCTATGGACTGGATAGACAGGGGCAGCCGAGGCGATGAGCGTGTTTTTGTGGGCGATTATTTGGTGGAGAGGTTGCTCTTTGCTGACGACCTTCCCTCCTTGGCTCTTCTCGCACCAACCTTCAACATGCACTAGATCGGTTCGCAGCCAAGTATGAAGAAGCTGGGATGAAAATCAGTGTGGCTAAGACTGAAGTTCTGGTCCTTTCAAGACAGTCTGCTCAGTGCGTTCTCTATGTCAGGGGAGACAGGTGGAGAATTTCAGATATCTCGGGACTGCATTAACGAGTGATGGGCGGCAGGATAGAGAATTGGATGCTCGGATAGGTGCAGCAAGCTGCATCAGACAAGAACTGTGGCGATCCATGGTAACGAAATATGAGCTGGGAAACAAAGCCAGGCTCTCTTGTTTTCAAATTTATCTTTCGTTCCCATTCTCAGCTATGGTCATGAGTCTTGGGTAATGACCGAAAGAGTGCGATCGCGGGTACAAGCAGCGGAAATGAGATTCTTGAAAGGTGTGGCAGATGTTACCCTACTAGATAGAGTGCACAGCAGCACAATAAGGGAGTCTTTAGGTGTTGAGCCGCTACTTCTCCGCATTGAGAGATCTCAATTGCGTTGGTATGACCACGTGATACGGATGCCGCAAACTGGTCTTCTTAGGCAGTTGTTATTTTCCAAGCCGGTGAGTAAGAGACAAAAGGGTCAGCCTAGAATCAGGTGGCTAGACTACATGGAGAATCTAGGTTCGAGTCGCTTGGGTATTACCATTGAGGACATGCGCCTGATGGCGGAATATCGCGAGCGCTGGCCCCGCGACCCTAACGGATAAGCGGGTGTGAAAAGTAAGTAAATAAGGAAACAATGAAAATTGGATTGTAGCTAGAGCTATTTTGATCAGGTGTCTCTTCAGTATAGCGCTTGGCATAACGGTTAGGTTACATAATTATCCGACGTTTGGCGATTGTCACTGGCATTAGTTGCGAACTTAGAGAATATTCCGCTAAATTGAGCGCATTTAATTTAAGTTGTTTTTTTTTCTGTTTAGCAGAAAAAATTGTTTGAGTTGCAACACTGGTGGCTAAAAAATACGAAAGTGACTAAAAAAATATGAAAATACTTAAACAGTGGCTATTAGAAAAATAATTCCAGATCCACCCCAGCAAAGGAAATGCACGGAGATAGGGAAACACCTTCTGGACCCAGGAGGTCATCCAGAAATAATAAATGATAAGAAAATTCGGAATTTATACGTAGCCCGGAAACTTAACACGCCAAACAAACAGCAGACAGTTCATTTGATATGTTTAGATAAAGACGGATGACTTTATCGTTAACAGGACCTTAGTCGCTCTTCAGTAACTGATTGGATGACTACTATTAAAAAGTTTTAGAGACTCTATAAACATAATAACTTTACATGTAGGACTTCAAATAAATCCGTGCCCTTTTTTTTCAACATGTGTTAATACACGAAATATGTTCACTCAGTCTTTTCTGTATTACTTTCTTCTAGTGCCCTAAGCAATTCTTATTGCAGGAGGAACATTTAAATTTGTATACGGCATTTGATTCTTCTAAAGGAATTTGCTCTTTCACCAAGCTCTTGACAATATTCTAGCTTATGGGAATTGACGCAGTTCTCTTCAAATCAAAATTGGATCTCCGAATTGTGAGATCAGTTTCGAGCTAATGGTAGAACGGATACAGCAGCAAGGTGCAAATCGGGACCTACAAACCCTCCTTTCATTGACTCTCCTTGATACTATTTAAGGAAGGTTGGCATTGTATGGTATGAATAGTCGTTTCTTAGTATAAATTGGATCTATTGCGTCTTAAAGGCTGCGAGGTAGCAGAATGTGTTGATTTTACTTTTATTCCTTAAAGCTTTCGCGCCCGCTGCAGGAAAAGACACGTTTCGACAAGATATTGCAGTTTACCTTCAGGCATTACTTGAGGAAACTGAACTGAGTTCAGATTTTTCAGTAGCCTGCTATGTCTCTGGGCTAGTGGAAGATCCGTGACAACAGAGTCAGAGTCTGGGATCTACATCTAGGATTTAGTTGTCGACGATGATCAAGAAGTGGACCATCACGCTAGTGGATAACTATGAAAATTACGAAAAAATTTTTATCTGTCTACATAGAAAGGCATAATTATGAGTAATGAAAATAGGTTTGATGAATGTTTCATATTTGCCTAATGAATGACCGCTTTGCTACTGTTAATAGATTTGAGATCTTCAAAAACCACCACGTCTTATGAAACCATTTTCAACCGCGGCACGAGTTTGTTTGGTTGTTTTTTTCTTCGAATTTTCCTGAAATAAAGAAGGTCGTCACTTTTTATTGTATTTTCTTCTTCCCCGAAGCCAACTTCCTGCTTTCTGAGGAGGTCGCCACGTCGTTGACTGAACAGGTCATGGTAGGAGAAATTGAAATTTTTTTTCTATATGTATATAGAAAATAAAAATATAATGCCTTCTTTGATTCTGCTAAGATGAATGAAATGGCGTGGGAAAGGTTTCTGAGTGAGTAGAATATTTGCTTTCGTGAATTGTAATTTGCTATTCTTGTTTACCTCGATCTAGATGAATGGAGTTTTTAATACAGTAATGCTAAAAGGAGAGAGAGAGAGAGGGATTTTTTTTTTCACCCAACACAGTTTATATCTGACAGTAGAGAATTTCGTTAACTCGAGATTTAAAGAAATTAATTTTTTTTCAATAAAATAATTCTCAAATTTATTAACTTAGTTTGAATAAGAAAAAAAAACCCTTCGCTAATGCAAATGAATGGAACAAGTTCAAGTATAATTCATCACTTCAATTCTCTTAATTCTGATTAATGAGGTTATTAGTGAAATGAAGATTATTATTATAAATAATCGAAGCTCGAAGGGCGAAATATGTTTATGTTAATGTTTGCTGAGGATATTTTGGTAAGGTATTTTTAACCCAATTTTTATAACTTTTTTTTTTTTTTGTTAACTTGATCTTCTGGCTAATGATAGCGACGAAAGCTGAAAAGAAAAGTCGAGTGTGGGAAAAGAGAGAAGGGGGATTACCCATTTATTTTGGAAGGGGTCACCGTCGACTGCGCAAGTGCACACTGGCCCACTTGTGTTCTCCTTCCATCATTAGACCGATTGAATACCGGGACGTGAAACGGGACCCTGTTGAGCCAAAATAAACGAGTCGAGAGAATCCAGAGGGTGACAAATGTAGCCTATACTGAAGCATAAAGCAGCACAATTAATAACAGTTTTTTTTATTTATTTGTTTTTTTAAACTTCCTATTTATTGTTTGAGTTTGCAAACATTTTTTATCAACGAATTTCATTCAAAGTTGAAAGCAATTGACGAGATGCCTGTCTCGTCGTTCTAATTTTATTTCCTCTTAATAATTTTCGAAAGCAGTAATTTAAAAATTTAAAAGAGTGTTTAGTAGAAATTTAACCAACATATTGTCATTTATTATCCCTTAATATATAGTTATTTTGAAGCTAATTGGGCAATTAGAAGCTTCAAAAGGGAAAGGAGAATGAAAAGTCGTCGAGTCATTAAGGCAACTTGAGTTGGCATTCCGTCAAAATCGGAGTCGAGTTTTAAATATTTTTTTTTATTGAGGCTTCAAATTATTTTTAAATTAAAATTCTTCGCCTACATTTTAAAAATATAACTTTCAACAGCAAATGTTATTTGAATACATATTTAAAAAAAAGTTTAATTCAGCTTGAAGTTAGAATTTTGAGTGATGGGAAATTGATGTTCAAATGCAAGCACGAACACAGGTTCAGAACTTTTATTCAAAATAAACATTTAATGCGGAATTTTTCGAGCTTGCAACTATTGTGAAGAATCCCTATTCAAATCATTCATTTTTGTGTGAGCTGAATCAAGCATGTCGATACGTATCCGACGTTTCATACGAGGTCTGTTTAAAAAGTAATGAGAATGCATGCATGGATAAGAGACCGAATAAAAGAGTTCTTGTCATTTCTGAAATTTGGATGCTGCATCACGACAATGCATCTTGTCACACAGCAATTTCTGTCATGGAATTTCTGGCCCAAAAAGGCATTACATTGGTACCTCAGCCTCCCTACTCCACTGATCTTGCGCCATAGGACTTTTTCCTCTTTCCCAAGTTGAAACGTTATCTCAAAGGACGAGGTTTTGCCTATGCGGAAGTTATGAAAGGGGTTCAGAAGCAGGGCCTTCTCTATTACCCTGTTCAGAAGGCTGTGACGGACTAACTAAAAATGCTTACACCTTACGACCTCCAGCACTGCTGCGAAGGGAACTATTTTGGAGATGAAGGTTGATTTGTAAATAAGAATTAAATAAAGAGTTTTAGTGGAACAGTCTCATTACTTTTTAAACAGAGGCGCGTGTCTCAGATAGTCTTTTGTGGTAAGAGATTTTTCCTTCATATACAGATAATGTCAATACTAATTGCATATTCGAACCCTCTCTTAATATGAACCCACCCCTAGTATTAATCCATTATGCTCTTTATTCATCTAATAAAACTAGAATACTTCGTGGCATTGACTCCAAAAAGGTATCAGAAACAGATAAAATCAAGTAAGCTCCATAATGATGAAGTCGGGTTGTTACGGAGAGTTGATTCAGATAAAATGAGACGACTTTGCAGTTCTGTTATGATGGTGTAATACCATGGCGCCACTATCGGTTGTGTTCGATGTGAGAGCCACGTTGTTGGACTATCGCCCGGCACCGTAATTTCCACTAAAGTAGGCTGAGTTTGAGGGACTCCATGGGAAGTTCGTTCCACACCTGCTGACACACTTTCCATAGCCCATCAACGGTTCTTGGTCGGCGACTTCCGAGCCGTCGTTTCAGGAGACCAAAACCATAGAAATCCATTGGTGATGCGTCAGGAGATTTTACAGGCACATGAGAGAAGGGAATAGCTCGTATGCCCGTCTCCTGTTCCATCTTCCTGTAAGTAAGCCACAGATGACTTTGCAGTGTGGCTTGATGCCTTGTCCATGAGGATCCAAACTTTTGCGCTTTATGACGTCGCTCCAGCCCAAGATTGTCATGAATTATTCTGGAGACTGTTGCCTGTGAAATACCTTTCCTTTGGGCTAGACTTCTCTGTGCGGGGGGATTTTCTTTCAGCACTTCAGACCGGATTTCTCGCACCACCTGAGCTGGTCGTGTTGGCTGGGGTTTGTTTCTGGTCTGCTTCTCTGCTCGTCCACGTTCATTAGATGGTCGCAATTTGTTCTTTTTGATTATTCGACCCACAGTAGCTTTGGATACCACAATACCATTTCGTTTGCATAATGCACGAAAGACTGAAGTTAGCGTCGGAAAGGCCAAACATATACCCTTCCCAAAAAGCTGTGATTTTGGAAGCCATGTTTCAGCACGAAATGTCCCAAATAACAGCAACAAGTGTATACAAAGCTAATCCTCATGAATAGTGGACGAGTCATGCAAATCACATTCCGTCAAGGTCATACGTGGCGTTTAAAGTCGTCTCATTTTATCTGAATCAACCCTCCGTATAAACAGCCCTCTCCAGCTCGTTCCATAAATGTTCAATAGGATTGAGATGAATAGGTCATTATAACAACCTGGCCTGACTGTCATGTGCTATAAACCATTTAGTTATTTCATATCTAGCCTCATGAGGCAAAAGAGAAAGACATTGTCCCTTAGATCCCGATGGTCAGGTGCCTATTCAGTGCCCAGGCCTGTCTGTCTCGTTGGCCTCATAACCTGCACGGTTGTCATATAGCCCAGTGCTGTTTTTGCGAAATCCTGGTCCTCTCATCTGCACGGTGAACAGAAATCTTCATTAATTTGAGCATGTATCCAAATACGGGTTCTCCAAATATTTTTTACATAAAATTCGAATTTTGAGGAGTATACAGGGGTGCGGGTAATATTCGCAAAAATACAGTATACGGCGAAACTTTGGCGTATTGGTTTTGGCTTTATTCTGCAAAGATAGATCTATATTTGATACGCTTTTCTTTATAATTTTCTCACATATGTTCGAATATTTGACTCCCGCCCCCCCCCCAGGTGGTTGTTGCACATCCCCCCAACATAAATCCTGAATACGCCCATTCCGTCTGCTTCTATAGTCAATTGCTGTTCCAAAATGTTCTCCTCTGCACCATCATTGAAAGCTCCTGTTATTTGCTCCATTGGACCTTTCGATTGGCTGTTAACGCTTCTTGAAAGACTTCTGTGACCCCCTCGTCGTCAGGCAGTTTTTTCTCGCGCATTGTGTGGTTTCAAGCTATATGTTTTCCCCGTTTTCACAATTCGTTGCACACCTTACAGGCTGTTATGAATCAGGGAAGGGTGTCCTTTTGGAAAATGCTTAAACCAGCTTATCGAGCACGTCATTCCACTGTATTTGTTTATATTTCATTTTGTTATCCACGTGTTTGTTACATTTACAAGGAAGGAACAGCTGTTTAGAGATTGGGTGTTCCTTTTAAGCCTGTATATCTTCTAGTGTTGAATTTTAAAATGAAACATGAACCGAACTTAATACATAAGGAGAATACTTGAATTTATTGAAAAGGTTTTTTCTAACTTTAATCTTAGGTTAACCAATCTAACGCCTAGAAGCCCTAGAAGATAATAATTAAATTAATTCATTTATTTTTAAAATTCTTTGGAGTGAGTTACGCCTTCAAAGAATTTTAAATTCATTCGCTTTCACTCGATGCATGCAAATGGGCAGTGAAGAAGTTAGAAACCAACACTCTTTGG
>JAHWFO010013591.1:4373304-4388189 GCA_023313115.1 Rhysida immarginata
CATTGGACCTTTCGATTGGCTGTTAACGCTTCTTGAAAGACTTCTGTGACCCCCCGTCGTCAGGCAGTTTTTTCTCGCGCATTGTGTGGTTTCAAGCTATATGTTTTCCCCGTTTTCACAATTCGTTGCACACCTTACAGGCTGTTATGAATCAGGGAAGGGTGTCCTTTTGGAAAATGCTTAAACCAGCTTATCGACACGTCATTCCACTGTATTTGTTTATATTTCATTTTGTTATCGACGTGTTTGTTACATTTACAAGGAAGGAACAGCTGTTTAGAGATTGGGCGTTCCTTTTACGCCTGTATATCTTCTAGTGTTGAATTTTAAAATGAAACATGAACCGAACTTAATACATAAGGAGAATACTTGAATTTATTGAAAAGGTTTTTTTCTAACTTTAATCTTAGGTTAACCAATCTAACGCCTAGAAGCCCTAGAAGATAATAATTAAATTAATTCATTTATTTTTAAAATTCTTTGGAGTGAGTTACGCCTTCAAAGAATTTTAAATTCACTCGCTTTCACTCGATGCATGCAAATGGGCAGTGAAGAAGTTAGAAACCAACACTCTTTGGGGTGTTATGCATTCTATTGTGTCATTTATATAAAAAATAACGAAGAGGGGGGGGGTTGTAAATAAGATGTTATAGATAAGAATTTTTTTTCGCTAAGCTGTCTAAGAAAGAGTTCCCCGTTTATTCGGAAGAATGATGGACCCCATAAAAAATTTTTGCGCCAAGAATCACAACTCCGCACCTGGCCGAGGCGTTGCGATTTGGCTTCCTTTCACGTTGCTTTTCACTAGCTCTCTCCCTCGTCTTCTTACTTTGTCGCCTTGAACTTTGGATTTTATATATATGTATAAGAGTTTTATTTAAGGTTTATATAGAAGATGTGCATGAAATTGAGTTTGGATGCTAGCATAATAACTGCTTGAATATATACTGTATAACTCTTATGTAATTAATGGAAACGTTAACAAAGGGTGCTTAATTTTTTAAAAATTTAATTAACTCGCTCAAGTTATTAACTATTTGCTTCAGTTTATTATGTCTTTAAATACTGGTTATGAAGTCGATGAGTTGTGCTCCTCGCGCTCCCTCTTCATCGTTCTCAATCGTCAACACAATTTTAAGTGGAAAAAGGGAAGCCGCCCATAAATTTTCTATTTTTTCTCGCTCTCTTCCGGTAATTACATTTTCTCTTCCTTCTCTTCATAAACCGAACACTCCAAGGTTATATATACATTACATGTAAATACTAGGTTTTTAAATTACCAAAGAAAGACACTGACTGATTGATTTCTTTGAAGTTGATGAATTGACGCAATCGATTTCGTGCACTTTTACGAAAGAGTCAATAAATTAAGGAGATTTATTTATAAATGGTTTCGTTTAAAAGGAATGAAAACATTGATTTTTCTTTTTTCTTAATACTTTTTAAACAAAGTTGGGCAAGTTTCCTGAAGTTCAAGGATGCTTTCTGTCGTTTGGAAATTGGCCGCGATATTACGATATTTTTATCACACTGTAAATTGGTTGGCTTGTTAAGCAACGTTTTCGAAGTGCAATAACATGGGTTTTAATAAAGTTATATAAATCTTAAAATTACAGTTAATGAGATTTCTATTTAAGAAGAGCGAATGCTGTGAATCATGAGAATTCGTTTTGACATAACCTTATCAGCTTTTGTCTATGACTAATTTTATTTTACAAAAAAAGACACGAGAATGCTATGCTTTGTAAGCGGAAAGGAAGTTGTTAGGATATTGAGAAGTGCTGTTGACAATTCTCGTTTTGTCTTGGCAACACGAAAGGATGCTTCGAAACGTTATTGAATTGCATTCCTGGTATTATTCTAGCAGTGAAGTATTAGAATCTTAAAAAAAGTATGGGAGTAAGCAGTAATTGTATGCTGATATTATTTTTTTATGCATTTTTTTTAATGTTAGTTTTTTTTGCACCAAATTCTGAACATCTGCTGCTAATGGCGATTTGAGAGTCTGAAGTGTGTGTGGTATGGAATTCGTATTGAAATTGTAATTGAGCTTAGCTTATGATTGTCATGTTATTCATTTATTGCTTATCTATGGGTTTATAGTTAGAATTATAAACGTTGTTTTTCAGTATTTATTTTCAATTTTTTTAAATACATTATTTCTACTTGTCTAAATTAAGAGTAACTTGTTCATAAGCAAGTTCAATATAATAATTGACCAATGGAAATAATTTCTAAAAATTTATCAATCAAACTACGCCAATGCTCAATTTTGCCATTTCTAAGCATTACTTGAATAAATAATTCTATGAAACTGCAAATTATGACTTTTTTAAACGACGTTCTTTTTATGGAAAGCGCTACCTTACCAGCGTTCTCTATACGATTCCGAAAACCTTTATTAAAACCACAATGTAAAGTATGGTCTGAAAAGGCGGGGATGGCGGTTATTGGAATTTCACACGTACCGTTCATTATGTAGAAATTGTTCAAATTCCTTGAGAGATGTAGTACGAAGATATCGGCTCCTGTTTTCAAAAGCAGATCAAAGTGGCTTGATGATATTTGCTATGTGCTGCTTAGGGAATAGTTCTAATCCTCGTCTTCATTCTCCTCAAACCAACATTGGCATTGCCGACGGCATTGTCATCTTAGGGGAAATCTAGACTCTGCCATGGCACAGAGTAGGGAAGGAAATTCCTTCCCTACTCTGTGGCCATGGTTTGAGACATAGTTGTTCAAAATTTGTTCACGTTTCGATAATTCGGACTGCAGAAATCTAAGACATGGCTTCACCTCCAAATTCGTGTTTCACTTACCAATAGCCAGGATTTTTGCTTATTGCATTAACCTGTGTTGTATTCATTTGGCCTTACTAAAGTTGCTCAAAATTAGCCATGATTTTTCTGTTGGGCCATCGTAGATATCACATCCATCTTGGATTTCCTGTCCATCTTTCTACATCATTCTTTATTGCACTTCCATCCACTACAGAGTTTAGCATAAAATGTTTTATCTTTAGTATACTTCTAATAAACCCAGAAGTTTGTGTCATAGATGTATCAGCCAGATGGGTACCAACAATTTGTCCTCTACAGTTCGGTAAGGCCGGAGAAAATGTGCATCACCACAACAGGACAATATCCATAGATGTACTGATGCCTGCAAACAGATGAACAGAGTAGGCACTACGGAGAGAAAACGAGAGAAATTTGTAGCGTATTTCGGAGGAGGGCATGATAACTGACGAGAGGTGTTTAAGTATGTAGCGTTTTGCTATATAAAAAAGGATAATTTTTTAAACACTTTAATTTTTATATGAAAGCCTGGAACTTAATCTACTTTTCAACGTACTTTTCACCTATATTAAGGCACTTACCGTATCGTTCGACCAGCTTCTGAATTCCATCCTCATAGAAATCGGCCGCCTGATTTGCTAACCACTGCAGCACAATATGTAAAGCAAAACGATCCCTTTACTACTAAGAAAGTAAAGTTCAAGCAAACAATTTCAACCCGAAAAATCATGTGCACTGTGTTTTGGGATAGGGAGTGTTTTGTTTGTGGATTTTTTGCCTTGGGGTAATAGTCAATGATGACACATATTGTGAGACCTTACATAACTGCATAGTACAAAAGGCTTGGAATGCTCTGTAGATGACGACGTCAAAACGAAGTGTTTACATTATTTACGTTGATAAACGCACGTTTCTGAAGGTAGCACGATGATAAACTCCGTTAAATTTTGTAAAGGTACTCTTAAACTGTATCAAATTGGACCTAGATAGACCCCTATGTAGGTGGAAATTATGTTGAAGCGTAGATTATGGTGTTAACAAATTGTCCTTGTTATTTTTTATATCAAAACGGCAATTAACTTAAAAAAATACGCCTCGTATATTCATTTTTTTTTATAGTTCCAGTATACACGCTAAGTTAAATCATTTTGTAAAATATTTGATTTATAAATTTTAGGTTTGATCATACTCCTTAAATATATTTTCTCATGGGTGTTTAAAATTTACTTCTTATTTTGATAGCTTCGGCAAGAAATCTGATTGTATAATTCAATTTTACGCATAAAAATTCGTTTAAGTTTGTAAAAAATTATTCTTCATAAAATTTTCATTTTTCTTAAACAGTTTTTTAATTTTCTGGTATCCTCTCTGTGTTCATTCACATCAATTGGAATTTAATCATATTTTTAATGGGGAAAAATGTCTGCAGTGTGCAAACAAGTAATTAGCGTGAAACCTTGCCTTCGTCTTTGAACAGACTTTCTTTCAACATCTGGAATTGGATTCAGTTTATCGCTTTTATTCATGGAAGTTTTATCCATTTTAGGAGTTAAGAACATGGAAGTATGTTTGGTTAGATAAAGGATGTAGTAAGGTAAAGTTTTTACTTCATCTAGATTACAACATTGCACACTCCTGTCGTAAATCACCACTTTAAAAATCCTTGCAGAGTTGGATGGTGTATTCCAACTCTTGCATCATCGTCGATCTGGTGTTGCATAATTCACTCGCAGCTGTATTCACCTGCTTCTATCTGTGGATGGAAGATACACACAACACTTTTATTTTCCTGCGGAGGAGGATTTTCGCTCGATGCCTCTGCAGTTGATTTCTTTCACTTCGTTCGTTTCTGAGTCATGCTCTGTCTATATTTAAATTTACTGGGAAAAAAATTTCATCCCTGTCAATTAAACCAGTGCCCGAGAAATTATTAGTTTCCGCCACCTCCGCTAACCTCGATTTCCTCGCAAGTTTGAATAAAAGAAAGCGCCAAGAATCGCCTCGTTTTTAGATTCTTCGTTTAGAATCGCCAGTTCTACTCCTCATGGATCTTCTTTGGTTCTTCGTTTTAGTGAACTGAACTTTTAGCTGATGTTGGGAATTTGTGGATGCATTGAGAAATCTGTTCGAGGTAAGTCTATATTTGAATGCTTCAGTAATTTTTGAAGTGCCATGGGGTTATAGGTTCGATGAGGTATGCATGTGCCATAGTTTGGAGAAAACTATTTATATTTGGAGGAATCTGCGTCCTAAATTCTAAATAGTTTATAGCATGAAGAAATAAACGAAGATGGCCAGTTTATTCTGTGGTTCTATGACGTCACTATTGCTTTCAAAATAGCTAAAATACAGAAAATAAACAATTTTTTCATAATCTTAAAAAAGAAATTTCTATAGTCTTCACTAAGATTCTAACCACCCGGAATTTAACCCATAGAAAGCGAAAACTCGTCATCTGTTTGAATTGCAATGATAATCGCGAAAAGCGTTCATTTAACATTATACGCATTAAAACAATTTATTATTAAGAGATTAAATAAACGAGTCATACGATTCGAGCAGTAAATATATGCTCGTTTAAGATGAGGCACTGTACGTGTTTCCCACGCGTATAATAATCATTTAAGGATCTTCACATAAACGTAAACGATCCTACCCCTATAAGAACACTTGCCCCGTTGTTCTTCTCTTTTACCCTCTCCTCGTGAACCCATCCTCGAGTTATTATAAGATAAAAGCAATCAATAGTAATGCATACTTTGTGCTTTTTCCTTTTCCCCTACTTCTCAAGCGTACCCAACGCTATCGTTTCTCTTTTCTATTTATTTTTTTATGAGGAATATGATTTGAGTCGTCGTCTCTTAAGAGAAATCAGAATTGTATTTGTTTTTTTTTTTCTTCGTCCTATGAAGTGGTGCTCAACTCTCCCCCTTTCCCATCTTTTCGGTCCTTCGCTTTGATCTCCTGAATTAATGATTTAATAATACTTCAGGAGGGGAGACAAATATCAATAGAATGTAAGCAGGTGATACGATGTAGGTTCCTTCAGGGAGGAAACTGTTGTTCCCATGGCAACTGTGGATTACAAGGAGCGTTTTGCCCTCCCACCATTCCCAGGAAATTTGCCTCAAGTAAAATCAATAGCATCGAACGATCGTAAAGCGAAACGTAATCCCTTTTTAAACAATTATTTAACTTTTTTACATTGTTTTCTACTGATGTGGAAAATTTCAAATCTGCAGGTGAGTTTCCACGTGTTTGGCATTACATTTAGTCTCCGGATCATGCTGCAGATGCACTTCTAGTAAAAGTCAATATAGATCCTAAAAGGTGGTTAATCCAGGAATATATGAAGATACCTTCGGCTCTGTATCTAAACGTATTAGAGGGTTTGAGTTGATGACATTTACTGTTGTTGCTATGACTATCAACATTTCGTTATTATAACTCATTTTAACGAGCATTATGGAACAGTGTATTGGCGTGTTTGTTTTATCGGTATATAAGTCACATGCCTATTTTGAGGCGTTTATCGTTTTGTCTGGGTCATTTATTTTCTTTTTTATTATAAATAAGTAATATTTCATTAAGTTTATCTTACGGTTTATAATGACATTATTACCTAGCAACATGGTAAACCTTGGAAGTATCGTGCTCATGATGATGACTAGCCATTCTAATTTAAAAAAAAAAAAATTTTTTATAAGATTTTCAGAATCATTCATTACGTTGCCAGAATTACGAAATGAGAATTTCTAATAAGTTGAAACAATGAAATTTGTATTCCCTTGCATATTTCGACTGTAAAAGGGCCTTTGTTTGGTTATTACCCTTCGATAAATTACCCAGAAATAAGGTTAAAAATGCAATATAAAAACACTAAAAAAAATTCAGGATAAAATAAATTGCATATTTCGTTGCATTTTATGTAATTTTAAACACTAAATCAGCGTTGGAGGGGCTCAGATGTGCTTTCTAGAGGTTGAAGGGCAAATGGATGTAAAAAAAGGAGTGATTTACACTCAGGTGAGCAGCAGTGATTAAAGAGAGAAGCCACCTGCTTTGTGTTAATAATGGTAATCCATTTTAGGTGGTTTGTAATTGTAAAACGTGAGAAGCATTCATATTTAGACAGAAGACAGACTTAGCTTTAAAAATAATTTAAATAGAAAGGATTAGCTTTGGATATCTTTTGTTTCTTATATATAAAATCGTCCTTTTGTGTCAACAAACGAATAAACGACAGATGAACGCACTCTTCCTTCATTTTTTTTTTCTTTATGATTCTGCCAACCGATGGTGTATTTTTACAGCAGACAGACAACACTTTGAAGCCTTTCGGATTTCCCCATTCATGGCAGCTGATGAGTTGATGTTGACGTTTTTATATCTTGCAATGTGGAAAATAAAAACAAAAATAAAAGGAACCGATTATCACTCGGAATTCCGAACTGCGTCACTCCTTTTCATCCCCTTGTCTGGATTTTTTTTTCAGCTTTATTTTTTTTTCTCCCTTGAGTGGATGCTTTTGCCAGATTTTTCCAGAAGTTTCAACAAATAAATTATTCAGCACTCTTTTAATTATTTATCCTTAGAATAAATGCTAAGGAATTTTTTTCAGAGTATTATAAAAAGCGATATCGCGATAAATTAGGATGAGAGTGTTACGTAAGCGTTAAGACTTCTATAATGTTTCTAAAAGATCTTTTTTTAAAAAAAGAGAAAACCTACAGTCGATCCTTCCAGGACAGCAAAATGTGTACATTATAACTTTAAATTTTTTTGTATCTTATAATAGGAGGCGCGTTCAAATGAAATCCGTTCGTCACGTGCCTCGCGATACATGGTTGATTAATTGTTGAGTGCGTCTGCTAAGAGTGAAAGTGCCCATATGTTGTTGCAGATTAGTAGCGTAAATGACATTTTCCTAATTAGCAGCTACGTATTTACAAGCGTGGCAGTCATTTGAAGATAGATGGTGTAGATACAAACTCGTCCAAAGAGGACCAGTGAGTGGCCATTCAATTTTAAACGGTCGCCGAGTACGGAGAAAAGTGCGTTTCGAAGACGACCGTACAACGCGTGCTGACAGGCCAGCGCAAGGCGAACCGAATGGCTTTAAGGTTACAGCGTTTGACGCAATACAGCATGGAGACGAAACGTGGTCACCACTTTGAGCCAGAAGGAAAGTTCACTAGCATGCAATGGAACCATTCCAGCTCGCCTAAGCCCAAAAAATCCAAATCACAACAGTCAGCCGGAAAGACCGTGTTGGGATCCTTCTTACTGAATTTCTTCTTACTGGAGTTTAAGGAATCCAAAGTCACGATGATCTTCTTAATGCTGTCTTCAGGAGTGATCATTCCAACGACAATGCAAGCCCGCATGTCGCAAAAGTTGTTGTGGGTGCATTAGTCAAGAAGAAATAGGAGGTTTAAGCATTGGTGACATGGGCATGCGCATGCGCATGTGATATTCGCTTTGTCCAGCTAAAGCTTTTTCTTGGAATATTAGCAAGATTTTGTTAGGAGCTTTAGCTAAAAGCTACTTATAAGAATGTACGCTTGGTCTGTACGCTTAACTGTCCGTACGCCCTTTGCACGATAACTTGAAAACGGATTATTTTTTTCAAATTCTGTTTTTGAAATATGAAGATCAAGATCTTAGCTCGGCAATATCACCTTTTCAGGCCTTTTCGTAAACCCCTTCAAGTCGATTGCACGTGCTCTAACAGCGACCGTCAACTCGTTTAATGGCAAGTCATATAACAATCGATTCGTAGGCCGAGGTCAAAAACCCTAACCAGTGAGAAGAGTAGCGAGAATTTTCACTTAGGCCGGATAGACTAACCGGTTAGGCATGGAGTACCATTGATTTCAACTATAATAAAGACTGGATCGACTCATCTATGAGCCCTTCGCTATTCAAACGTGTCTAAAAAAATGGTAAACACCAAACATACTTCTCAATGAATTTCGTGGACGCATGTTCAAACCAATGATATCAACAACAATAAAGAATAATGACATCTTTCTTGTTGCTGACATCATTGCATTAAATATACATTTATGATAATTATTTTAATAATTTCTGTTGAAATTCTACTGCCAAAGAAAGTCAATAAAATTCCATGAGAATTAAAAAATTATTTTCAGCTTTTTTAATGTTCAAAATTATTTTCCTATGCTTTACTGAATGACTACCAGACATAGCTGCACGATGATATTCGTGAACTTTTCCAAGCAATTCTTTAGCTATGTGCCTGTGTTATCGCGCTCATAGAAGGCTCGATCCAGTCTTTATTGTTGTTGATATCATTGTAGAGTACTAACTGCCGTTTTCGACCGCGTGAAAATGACATCACCGTTTATGATCGACCAATCCGGTGAGGGATTTTGGCTTCACCTCGAGGCCAACGAGAGACGGGCCAGGGCACTCAAAAGTCACCTGATCATCGGGGTCCGAGCAACAATGTAACCTTCATAGTTTTCGTCTTGGATTTTTGCAATCAGTATTTTTTCGTTTGTTGAAAACAATGAAGATTACATTGTTGTTTGGACTAAGATAGTCAGGTGACTTTTTATCTATACTCTATCCAACGAAAGAAAAACTGGGCGTGTCCAGTTAAATTTCCGATTTCAATTGTTAGCGATTGTTAATTTTTCTTAGCAACAATGTTTAACAATTGGAATCGGAAATTTAATTAGACACGGCCAGTTTTTCTTTCTTTGGACAGTCTTGACAATTATTATACTCTATCCAACGAAAGTTGGAGTGGGCGTGTCCAGTTAAACTTCCTATTTCAATTGTTAGACGCCAAAGTAGAATCAACAATGTAACAATTGAAATAGGAAGTTTAACTGGACACGCCCACTCCAACTTTCGTTGGACAAAGTATAATGTATCGTGTTTATGTCAACAATGCCTAAAAGGTAAACAGAAGGTTATTCATTGTTTACTCATCACTATCGTGACCACCGAGAGAGAAGGCCTCCGCGTTGAAACTTAATTTGGATTGTCAGCCCTCGTTGGATGACGCAATCAGCAGGCAGTGAGCAGGCTTGTATTTTTAGGTGGCGTTGGGTGACTTTTCCCATCAGGGTAACACCACCTAAAGATAAGGCCTGACCGCGGAAACGTCATACACTGTTAAAACGTCATAAGTAGTCATCTCGTTGGCTACGTAGTCATCTTTAATCCGTAGCCAACGAGAAAGATAGGCCCCGGCCAACGAAAGACAGGCCCCGTCATAAGTCGACCAAATTTAGGGCTTACTATTGGTAGAAATACGATTAACAAAGGACGAAGTATGATGATGTAACAATGTATTCAATTTCATTGCGGAGGCCTTCTCTCTCGGTGGTCACGGGCGTTGCGTTGTGAAAAGTCACCTGACCATACCATGTAACAATGTAACATTCATTGTTTCCATCTTGTTTTTAACAATCAATATTTTTTCATTTGTTGAAAACAATGAAGGTTGGATTGTTGGCCGGACTACTATGGTCAGGTGACTTTCCTGCGCCGGGGCAACACCACCTAGACAGAAGGCCTGCGCACAGAAACTGTATACATCAGTGGCGGATCTAGAACTTGGTCCAGGGCGGCCCCCCCCCCGGGGGGGGGGCTATCAGGTGGTTTGGCTAATATGTTATAAGTTATTTCAAATAACCTCCACTCCCCCTCCCCAGGGAAGTGATAGTCCTGGAGTCTTTCCTATACCGAAGTTTGTAAATGTAAATTTGTAAAATTATTGCAGTATTAAAAATCTTTACAATTTACCTTACTGGTATAAGTTTAGGACCAACAGGGAGGGCTATAGCCCCTGTAGCCACCCCCTTAAATCCGCCACTGTACATTGTTACATCATCATCAAACGGCCAAATTTAGGGCTTATTATTGGTAGAAATACGATTAACAATAGCCGCTTTTGTGTGATGTAACAATGTATGACGTTTCTGTGCGCAGGCCTTCTGTCTAGGTAGTGTTGGCCGGGGCCTGTCTTTCTCCTTGGCTTTAATCGCATTTTTACCAATAATAACCCTGCGTATGATGATATAACAATATATGAAATTTCTGTGCCTAGGCCCTCTCTTTAGATGGTGTTGGTCAGGGTCGGTTTATAGCTAGCTTTGAATAATTGTACTTCTGTATCACAATTAAAGCTCCTCTTTTTGGAATGTTTGCAAGATTTTAATAACAATGCACTTCATTAGTCTCTGTATGTTTCCAGCAATCCATCTTTACATATGTGTCGCTGTCTGCTGCAGCACCAACAGCGTTATCAAAGTGTCTTAAATATTAATTTTACCAGAATTTTAGATATTTTGACGTCTTATAACTTAATGATCTGACACAAAATTAAACTCTAAGCAACCGTCTAGTTCGCCAAAGGATTCTGCTTAGCAGAATTTGCCCTTTCCAGTTTAGAAGGCTGGCTCAAGTGGCTCATAAGCAGTATCGAAATCCGAAATAGATCTTGAAGAATGAGAATATATGGATTATATTTTTAATTAATAAAAAAAATTTCCGGATAATATGAAACGGGGTTCTCTACAGAATTTTTTTATCAGCTGGGGTGGAATGAGTGAATAAACAACCGGGCATGTTCTTTTTTTCTTTTTTTTTATATTAATCTACGCAGTATTATATGTTTTAAAATTAAATTAGCGGACCGTATGCCCATTCAAGAAAAGCCTGGGGAGAATATGCGGAAAAATCGGCGGCCAATCTGTGTATCTGAGTTTGTAAGTGGGCCCTTTAGAACATTGCTGATTTAGAAATTTAATTTAATATTATAGCCGTTTTAAACTATAAATAACTTTTTGTGCATTGAAAATAGAAAACCTATGATTTTTATTTATTTTTAAAATCTATTTTTAATCGCATTTAGTAACATCTTCATGAACTCGCCTTAGCTTTAGCGATTCTATTAAGAAACTGCGTGCTATTCATTTGTTCGAAATACAAATATTGGATCTGTGAATTAGGGATGGAGGGGGTTGAGGGAGGATCCCGAGAACGGGTCTCGTGGCTTCCTCCTCCCTGCGACGTTTCTTTCTTGGGGGAGAAGAGAATAGCCGCGGCAAACGCGAGATAAGGAGAAAGCCTCTTGAGAAATTTGCGATAAGGTTTTTAATGAAATTTTAACTAGGAGTAGGGTCTTCGTTAAAGTAGAACCAAAGCACGTGGATTTGAAGAGGAGGATGGATCGTTTCTTAGAAAAAGCTCATAGAAAGGGAAAGGGGGGGGGTGATCTAAATTTAAAAATGAAGCACAGAAAGGAAGGATGGAGGTTGGGGCAGAGAGAGAAAGAAATAATTTCGATAACACCATCATAAATTTCGCGCTTTATCATCAATAAGGGAAGACGGAGCGAAAGAGAGAAGGGAAGTTACTAATTCAGGGCCAGACCGAAGAAATTGACAATTAAGAGTGATATTATTATTATTATTATGAGTCAATTTTTAGAGCCTTTTTTACTTGAAAACCGTGTTAAAATGGTTGAGCCGAAGGAAATCCAAAGGTCAGACGAGGCGATGCGTTGTTTAATAAGAATGGAGGGAAGTCTGTCATTAGGGCAAGAAAAATTATTGGGTCGTTTTTATAGATTAAAATTTATATCAATTTTTATAGCTAGTTTTTTGTCGTGGATATAAATAGATAAGTAAGATATCGATTTGACTTTTCTTCTTACTTGTCTCTCTATTCTTGTTTAACTTAACCAATAAACCTTCAACTGTATTTCTGCTGTTTTGAAGCTATAATCGAATTGCGTGAACGTTTTGTAGGGCTGGTGACTTTACTAAGATAAATTACAATAATAACATTTAAGAAATTTTTAACTTTATATATTAAAAGCCCTAGACTTTAATAAGTAAATATTATTCATATTTAAAATATTATCATGTTTTTAACGTATTATATAGATAGAATCCAATTCTGAACGTTTATAATGAATTATTACAGATAATAAGTTAGCGCACCATGAAGAATCATTAAGTAAAATTAATTAATTAATTAACCAGCCGTTATAAAGAATATTTGTTATATTAGTCTGATTTATAAAAAGTGAATTAATAAAAAATCTTTAAAGTAGTTCCATAGCCTAATAATACGCTATGATAATAATACGCTATAATAATAATGCGGTATTATTAGGCTATGGTAGTTCTCTACGATCCAAAGAAAAGACTTTGAGAATCCCCTGTACGGGCTAGCCCAAAGATGGTGATTAATGAGATGATAAAACCACAGTATAGTTAAAACACTCTTAATAAATAAAATGCACTGAACAGTAAAGCTTAAATAGTGCAAAAGAAAATTAAAATTAATAAAATGCAAAATATACTCGGTACAAAAATAATCAATACATTTACAATAATTTGAAAATGGTCCAGTAAATAAATTAAGATCATTAAAGAATTTGGTAATTAACATTTGAAAATGGATCATAAGATTTGGGCTATATTAACATCACTACAATAAAGAACGCAAACTATAATAAGGAATAAAAAATGTAAAATGAGATTAAAATCACAAGAACTAAAAAAAGAAAATCCATGCTTGTAAAACTATAAAAGCGTTTCAGAGAGAGTGGTAGATACTTTAAAATTAATAAAAAATATGATGCTCTTTAGGTATTCACATGAATTCCATTTACTTGGATATTTCACGCCGCTAAGGATGATTAAGAGGTCCATGCACTTTTTTTCGGACATTAGGACTTTCTATATTCTATTTTAAAGCGTTTATTATACGTAAAATTACATATTGCGTTTGGGTTCGGTTTGGAGGCAACCTTCAAATTTTGCACAAAATTCAACGCAAATGTTCTAGCCTTAATACTTTTTAGGTAATCATTTAAAAATTTTTAATTCGTCAGCGAATAACCATGCAGATTTTAACGTAAATCGCATTGTTAGTAACTGCTTGCTTGATGCTTGCTCAGTGTTTTCTATCGCAGAATCACGGTGCTTGAACTAATACCCGATTTCAGTTTTCATTCTTTTATATAGAAATACACGCAGGGGTTACGCAATTATTCCCGCTATCAAATGGAACTCGCATATTGTGTGAATAAACTAATTCAGAACTACCTTGATCGCTTTAAAAAACTTATCTGCTGGTGAAGGTCTACATGTTTATTTATTTTCTTAATCAAAAGCATATTGTTTTTTTTTGTTTTTTTTTGGGTTTTTTTCCTTTTATTTTTTTTTTATATGTCTTGTCATTAACTCCTTTTTGGCCTACGCCTATTGGGGAGCAACATGGGGTTTTGGCCCGCCAGTTTTTCTGGTAGGTTATCTCCCATTGTTGTTACATTATTATTATTATTATTATTATTATTATTATTATTATTATTATTATTATTTCTTATTAATTCTGAATATGAAGTTATAGTTGATACAGTTGGTCAGTTTGCTTAATGGTCACTATCCTTCATGGAAACATTAATGAATCTTCTTTGTTAAGTCCACAATTTTCACTTTCTGCTCCGCCACTCAAATCAACACAATTTTCTTTGAACTGACTACAAGTTCTCAAGAAGTCGTTGTCTATTTCTAACGAAATTTTGAGAGATGCAGATCATTTTATATATCTTTTTATGACGGATGTAGAAGAAAAGAAAGTCGAAACACAAAAACTTTGGTATAAGCCAATATTGGACACAGAATAAAAGACTCTGCATCACTGTCAATTTTTAATTTAAAGGTTTGTTTTCTATATAAAATTCAAATTTTGACGTACATATGACGTAATGTTATTCTGCATCATGGCATCCCCTGCTTCGAAGGACATGGCGCAGCTGGTAGAATGGGATGAGTTTTGGAAGCTGGCAGCGTCTTCTTCTTATTCTTTAGAAGAAGCTTCCTCTGCTACACGGTTCGCTATACAAAAAGTCATTTAGCATTATTTGATAACGAGGGACTATTCGAACAACTCGTTTAATCATGGAAGTTATAATCATTCTGCTTGGGACTGGCCACTAAGTTCGTTATATCAAAAGTTTCGTTATATAAAGATTCATTATAGTGAGAGCCGATTATAAAAGAGTAAGATATATAGGTCTGATATTGCTAAATT
>JAHWFO010013591.1:4403189-4443897 GCA_023313115.1 Rhysida immarginata
TTCTTTTGTAATCACCCTGTATATTATTGAAAATTGTATAACAAAACAATATTCTACAGCAATGCTAGGAGGCTGAGTCATATAAAAACCGGAAAACTGCTGTAGAAAATCGAAAACCGCTCCCGCCATCACGTGGACTCTCCCGCCATCAATTGGCGTTGGTCCCGTGTCCCAAAGTGACCCAGCGGCGCCATACGGGCGTTTCCAATATGGTGGCCCCTCTGTTGGAATGCATCAAAGAAGAGCTGTGTGGAGTGATTCGTTTCCTACACAGTGAAAGCATGAAACCAGTAGAAATTCATCGACGCATGTTGGCACAGTATGGTGCTGCATGTGTATCAAAGATTTAGGTGTACGAATGGTGTAAGAAATTCAGCAGCGGCACAACAAGTTTGGCAGACGAAAAAGCCAAAAAGGTTCTGCAGCCAGCCATCTGCAGGAAAGGTGATGCTGACCTTGTTCTGGGACCACAAGGGTCACATAGTGGAACCTTAAATGGATAAGGGCAAGACTGACCAGTGCCACCTATACTGAATTTGTGCATGACATTCTGAAACCTGCTATACGCACCGAGCACCGTGGACTCCTCTCAACAGGCATTCTCATCCAGCATGACAATGTGTAACCTCATGGCTCGTGCGACCGTGGTGACTATCCAGGACTTGCGTCTGGAGTGCCTCCCCCATCCTCCTTACTCTCCCGATCTTGCATCCTCCGACTTCTGCATCTTTGGCTCATTAAAGGACACCTTAGGTGGCCACATGTTCGCAACCGACACGGAGGTAAAACAGGCGATGTATGAGTGGCTGCACGCGCAGCCAAAAGATTTTTTTTTCCGCGGTATCTATGCCCTCCCGATTCGGTGGCGGAAATGCATCGAAAAGCAGGGGGACTACATTAAAAAATAGTGTGTTTGTTCCAGTTTTCATTTGACTCACCCTCGTATATTGTTACTATAGCAATTGACAACAGTGTCTGTAAATGTGATGCAAAATTATACAGATGATTAATGACCTCTTTCACATAGAAGTTGTTGATAGATGCTGTTCGTTTTTAGCATGGTCACAGATTAAGTCTTTAAAAAAATATCACATTGATAGGTAAAAAATTTAAGAAGAGATAGCAGAAAATAATGCACATGCTTAGAAGTTTATTAATATAAATTATGAGTGAGAGTAAAAAAAAGAAAAATTATCTACACCTTTGTCGTAACACCTTCAAAGTTGTCATACTGCTGTCTTGCGATTTTTAGAGTTGGTACGACTGCAGTCATGTTTGTGTCATTTGCCTTCCAGCTATTACAGTGTAAACATGTCCACTCCACTAGCGTTTTTCTCCAAAGTGGAACAACAAGTGGTGATCTGACTTCTCTCATCAGAAGGTCTGAAAAGGGCTTTTTTTGGTTGGAAAACAAGCCAAAGCCAGCAATTCACAACAAATGCCAAGGTTTATTGCAAAGAAAGTGTTGTTTCATAATAACACCTAACCACACATGACTCGCCACACTGTTCAAACCATCAACAAGTTGAATTTTCAGGTACTCAAACATCCTATCTACAGCCCAGATCTTGGTCCCTAAGACTTTCATTTGCTTGGGCTGCTCAAAGATGCTTTGTGAGGTCATCGATTTTCTGCCGATTTCTGACCTGTAAGAAGCAGTGCAAGAATGACTTCAACCAACTGAAAACCTTCTTATTGTCTATTAACAGAAAATGGTGTTAAAAAAAGAAATATCTTGATTTTTTCAAGAAATTTAAGCTGAAGTGTAGTTTTTATTATATAATAATGTAAGTTTTATTATTCTACATCTGAGCTTGTTCAGAAGTTTCCAAGTGACATTTATAAAACTACATTAAAATTAAAAGTATGTAATTGCACAGTTATTTCATTTGCCAAATATTTTGCATTACCCTCTAATCTGTTAATGGTTTAGACAGATTAGACAAATTAAGTTTAAATTTTTTTACACTAATAATTACAGAATTAAATTAATTTTCTTATGTCAGTTTTATCCTTGACAAACTTAAATACCTTATTTTTTAAAGATAAATTATGTTGAAAGGAAATTTCCAATTTAAGATAGTTGTTTAAAGTGTGTCAATTGGGAATTATTTTTATTATTATTTATATATAGCTTCTGACATTTGCACACTCTGAAAATACCCTGTTTTTGGTGGACCCATTGCCTACCATGTGGTTCGGAATTCACCCACTGGTATTTAAGAGAGATAATTGCCGCCAAAGGGTGTCCCAATTTCAAGCGTGGCTTTAATTAAGAAGCCTCCATAAATCATGACCAGGATTCTCCTGGTGGAACATTAGAAGACCAATTGAGATATGCTGTTTAGTCACTTAGATAATAATGTGTTAATGCAGATTTACTTATTTTTTTAGCAATTCAGGGAGGAAGTTTGTTGAATTGCATGAAAAGAGTTTATAAATTTGTAATAGGTATAGTTTTATCAGCATTGCTGCTTCTAAATCAGATGGAAATGAATATTACTTTAAAATAAGTAATATCCTAAAGAATGCAAGTTAGAAGGTGCATCTTTAAAATAAATAAGCTACAATCTGTGGGTGATATAAACAACCAGGGCACACCATATTTTCATGCAAGCAAAAACATTAATACAGTACAACGTGTGTGCTGTATAAGAGTCAATTAAAACTGAAATGCGTGAGAAAAATAATTAATATAAAAAAAATAAAATTGTTCACCATAATAATGTTCTGTTTTTGACTAAAATAAAGTTGAAATCCAACGATTATAAATCGCCAAAAAAACAAAAAAGAGTTTCCAATCCCTTCAGGTACCTTTTCGCATGACTACTTGCATATTATTGACTAACAGTTCTAAAATTTTACAAAATTTATGATGTGTTTGTTAATAAATGATAATATTTATTGCTGTTTTTATTTTAAAAAATGAGGAGATTGCCACTAATGGTGAAATATTCCTTCATAAAATTATAAGCGTTGCTGTGAAGTTACATACATGTATATTAGGTGATCAGATATCCTGATCTTGCTGGGGACAGTTACTTTTGTCCCGATTTTAGTTTTCTTGTCAGGTTTGTCTCCACTTAATAATGTATGGTATGTTACAAGTCGGTGATCGATTAGTATTCTATCAAATAGCGCTTACCGTATTTTTCTTTGTAAACTGGACATATTCAATGAAACAAAAAAAAACAAAAAAAACTCTGGTCGTACAAATCTAACCTAAAGATAAGTATTACTCTGGGTAATTATAAAGTATTTTCAATGTTAAAATACTACAAAATGGGAAGCAAAGAAAAAGTAAAAGTTATTTTAAAAATTATTTTCTGAAATACATTAATTAGTATATTGATTATAATTACATAGCCCTACCCTCAAAATACTGATATACTGTTTCAATTTTGAACTGAAAAGTTTGTTTGCCTTAAATATAGCACTGTTATTCTTTTGGATATTTTAATTTTCAGACTTGGTACTTTCATTAATAAACATGTTTTATTTTTTACTTTCACACACAAGAAAAGTATTTTCAAGCATTTCATTGCATATTCGAGCAATTTGTTTTTTTGGTTGATTTTTATTTTAGTATCCTGTTAAAATAGCAAGTTTTGTTGTTGAACTTTTCCCCCCCTCCTTCCACCTTCCTCATTATGCTTGTCTTGTTCGTTTAACATAATGCAACTAAATACTAATCAGAGGAAGACAGCAGACACCCCCTCTCCTCCTCTCCATGAAAAAGAATTTTCATTTAGTGCCTTAACAGTATCCAGGCAGGCGCGAGAAATTAATGTTTAATTTCCGGAAATGATGTCACGTTTTCCTCTCTCTCCCGCTTTCTCTTCTTCTTTTTTTCTTTTATTTTTTTATTTTTAAAAGCACCCACCCACCTTCAATATGATGATGATTAAATCCTCTCCTCCTCCTCGTTCTATTCTAGCCTGAGATATGATTGAGGGTCTCCAGCTGAACTGTTAGTCTCTCAATTCACCCATTATTATTGTATAATGGGAATATCCAGTTACACTCTAAAAAAAATGAAGTATAAAAAGAATTAAATAAAAGGAAAAAGTTTGAAAGCATTTTAAGAAGGCAAAAGAAAATTATTTCACTGCAAATGAAAAATAAAAAATAGGATACATGTTTCCATTGAGGATATAGAGAGGGGTTGCATTCCATATCCTCTCCCTTTTTAGAATAGAATTTAGCAATAAAATTCACAATCCATTTTGGAATAGCTTTTAACCTTATAGTAGGACAGAATTTAATTCTTTAGCTTTGTGTGAACATCTTATTGAATTCAATTCTTTCTTAAATTGAATTTGATACCTTCCCCCTCTTCCTTTTATCATTTAATAAGAAGTTAAAATTGTTGATTCTATAAGGAATTTAATGCATAAATATGATCAAACTTTCAAGTTATTGCTTTAAATTGATCAGTATTGTATAAAATTCTTGTATACTTTTTGAAAACAAATTTTTAAAATGGCTTTGAAAATAGGATTTTATAGCTCACCAGCAATCCAGTAGTTGACTATATTTATTTAGTTATCTTAAAATTCTTAAAATTTGTAGTCTTCAAATTTAAATCATGTAATTACCTTTTAATAATTGACTTTAAGTCCAAAAAAGTAAGTTTAAATTCTGGCCACCAAGGAATGACTTCAGGTGGAAAAAGAGATGAAAATCGCTAGATAAAAGTGGCCAGAAGCTCAACAACAATGACAGGGTGAAAAGAAGCTGTCATTATGTGGTTGACATCACAGGCAGCAATTTTTTATCAAAAGGGATACAAAAACTTGTGCCCTGCTATGATCAGAGCCTTCAAAATGTTGGGGGCTATGTAGAAAAATAGTTTTTTGTATTATCAAATGGAACTTACTTCCAGGAATACCTCCTGATTCTTTGCAAATAAAAAAATTGCAATATTGGTTTTTCACTACTGCATATTGTATTGCTGTGAATCTTAGCATTTACAGAACTAAACTGGCTCGATCTTTGCATTATTATTAATGTGAAGCCATTATCTCAGTTCATTGAGTATAAAATAATTGATGAAAAAATTTGAAATTAAAAGTTATTATTTGTTATTTGTATATCCTTGGAATAAAAGGCAAAATCGGTTGGAATTCTGTGTAATTTCTTTCAAGGCCTCCATCAACTAATTATTTATAGTTTATAATTTTTTTTATATCTAGCCATAATATAAAATGACTACACGTAAAGGTGAATTTATTATAAATAAATGCCAATGAATGATGCCCAATGAAGACTTAATTTACAATTATTTATCAAAATTCATTTTAAGATTTACTTTTTTTTTTTTATAATTACATAATAGCTCTGTAATTCTCAAAAATACACAAAATTATCTTCAAAAACAAATTTGCTTGTTTATATAATTAGAGAGCAATTTTTTTTTTATCATTGTTAATCTTTCAGGAAGCGCAATAATCTCTTTGGTTATAAATACAGGAAATTTATGTAATACGTTTCGACATCTTTCTCATTTGTCTTAATATGTCTGCTGAAAGTTCAACAAAGTTAAATCTCAAAGAGTGAATGAACTGAATAGTACTCACATGTGGTGAAGTTTATGAATAACCACAGTAATGAGCATATTAACAAAAATTTACTTCTGTTTTGTATTATGATTTTTTTGTAATTATCATATTTATGCTTGAATATCATGAATATATAGAAATCCACTTTACTTTTTCATTTTTTTAATGTATAATCTGGATGCTTTGCAGTTTAAAGACATTTGAGTCTGATTCTTCAAAAAATTCCTTAATACAGTCAGTGGTTTATAAAAATTAAAAATAAAGGAATATTTAATACATGTTTACCTTGGTTCCTTTATCATAATGGGAGGATTTGTTAACTTATTAAATGAAACAAAGATCACAGATTTTTTTTTTAGGTGAATGGTTGTCGCATTTTGTTTTCGAGAATTCACTTTTGCATCAGTATTTTGCGATGGGAAATTGAGGTAAAAAAACAGTGAATTAATGTACTGTATCTTGTATAGACAGCATAATATACTGCAATGTACCAGTGAATTAAATATTACATGCTAGTTTCGTTTGAAGTCAGCCCTACCCCCCCCCCCCTTCCCCCGTGAAAATCTTGATAACACAGTTGGATTATTATATGCAGTTTTTTAAATACGTAGTTAATAAAAGCTTATTAATTTTTATTTTGCATAATATGCGTATTATATTTTGAAAATTATGGTAATTGTATTTATTAATCTTACACTTTAAATAATATTATCTGAAGTTTTTTTTTTTTCGAGTCCTGTATATTGCATACCCCGAGGAGTTTCCAAAATTTTTTTGCACATAAAATTGGAATTTTGCAAGGGTGTAGGGTATATTTGCGAAAATATGGTATTGATTATTTCTTCTTTTTTTTTCTCCTTCCCCTGTTAGACAATTTTTATGAGGAAACTTCTGGAATATGCACAAAAGCCAGAAGTGTCATATAGTGAAGGTCTTCTGTGGCTCTTTGGTCTTTTTTCCATGGAAGTTCTTAGAGTTCTTATGTTTGCTTGCATGTGGGGCATAAACTATAGGACAGCCTTGAGATTGCGTTCAGGGTGTCTTGCCATGCTCTACAGCAAGGTGATGAGGCTTCGAAACTTAGGTGATAAAACCATAGGAGAGGTGAGTCTATTTAAGAAATTATACTATACAATATAAATAAAAAAATGTGTAAGGTGAGACTGAAAAGTTCGTGGAATGACTCAGAAAAACAAACACAGAGAGAGGTATTTCAGAGATGATACTTTACTGTCCTTCAAAGTAAGGTTTGTTTTTCAGAATCATTCACTGAACTTTCTGGTCTCACTTTGTAGATTCAAATAATGTTAAATGCTTCAATATGAAGAATTTCTTAAAAATGAAAATTAGAATATTAATTACTGCAGTTTAAGTAAATATTACTATTTTATTCTGTAAATAAACATTATTTATATTTTTTTTTCTTTAGTTTATTAATTTATTTGCTAATGATGGCTCACGAATATTTGAATTTGTAACCTATGGACCTCTTATTGTTGGTGGTCCCATTGTGGCAATAGGAGGGGCCATTTTTATTGGATGCCTTCTTGGACCAGCAGCTTTGGCTGGAATGGCAACATTTATCCTCTTCTATCCTTTTCAGGTAATTAGCTGGTTGATTTAGCTTAATTATTATTTGCTTGATTACATCGTAAGAGAATGTTGACATTGGACAATCTTCTATGCTGATGTTTTATGATAATTTCTGATCAGTTTTTGAGTGTGTTTGCAAGAAGAGCAGTGCAGTGATTCTTTCCACACTTTATATGATAGGAGATTTCAAAAGTTTATAGAGTTAAATAGAAAATGGCCATTCTAGATCGAACTATGTGATTTTGTTATTTCAGATTTGTATAACCGTATAATGTAGCATGTATGTCATATTCTATTTTAAGGAAATTCTTAATTTATCCAGATGGATGATGAAGATGATGTTTACAGTTGTAACAATGAAGTCTGTGAATAACAATGATAGATTCTAAATTGCACATAATATTATTCACAGGAAAAAAGTTAAGGAACTGTCATAAGGCGATTAATGATTAAGGAGTCAAGCTTAATAAGCCTTTTACACTGATATGGATATAAATATTTTCTGTTTTCTAAGCTACTATTAATAAGACAAAATTGCTCATGACTTACTTATATTGCTCATCATTTTGTTACAAAAATGAAAAAAAGGTAAATAACCAGTTAACCATTTATGGGCCACAAATTTATTTTGGAATAGTATTGGATATCAACATTAATTAACCTAATACAAATACTAGAATACTTTAGGTGAATTGTATTTTTTTTTCTCTTTGTCTTGACAATGTATTATTTCCCCCTCCCCTCCCCCTTCTTTGAAAATACTAATGCCTGCTAAAAAATTTTAAAAATAATTTACAAAAAAAAATTAATTTTCTAACAGTATAAACCTAAATTTCTTTCATTTGCTGCTTTTGCAGTTTGTGTAAAAGCATTCACTCTGATTAATCTCAATATGTTTAAGCACTTCAAACTACACTTGAATACCCATCTCAATTGCCTCTCCAGCTATTCTATAAATTGACTCATGGCTATTTATAGCTAAAAATTGATGTGCTATAATTTCATTCTGATCTTTACTGTTTAAATGAGTGACAGATAATGCAATTATCATGGTTGAATGTGACCATTTCTTTTCCAGTATTTAATATCAAGACTAACAGGATACTTGAGAAGAAAAACTATAAAGGTCACAGATGAAAGAGTAAGTTAAAAACCTCAGGAAATGTTATGGTTGAATCAGTAAACTTATTTCTGTTTTTATTAACTAAGATATTTTTGATGTTTTTCATTTTAGGTGAGATTTGTTAATGAAATATTGAATTGTGTGAAATTAATCAAACTTTATGCATGGGAAAAGCCTTTTGCAAAAAGTATTTCAGGTAAACATTTCTATTTATTAAATTTATATTGTTACTTTAGAATTTTTTTTATTTTTAAAGATCTGATAATACTAATTTGCAAGCAAAATTTAGAATGAATATGCTATAATAAGTTTTGCTAATTAGCAGCATTTAAGTTGGAATTGCCTACTGCAGCAACTACTTAATAAGAATGGAAGCACGCTAGAACCCCGATTATTCAAGGTACTGTGGAATAATCGGATAATCAAAAACTCAAATCGTATAGACTGCTACAGTAGTGTCAGTTTTTTTTATTGGAATTAAAAGCATCTTATGTTAAGCTTTTGTGTTGACTTATTTATTTAAAAGCAATAAAATATGAAAAGGAAAAACAAAAGAAGTGCATAATATGCATGTGTAATATCTGCAAATGTAAGGCCTCTTACGCACTAGCAACCAGTCGCCATTGCGTAAGAGGCCTTAATGTAATATTTCTTTAAAAAAATCTTTTATAATATACAGGGTCTTTATAATTAAAGTTCCATTTTGACATGGCCATAAAAAAAAAACTACTGGACCAAAAGCTATAATACTTGGTAATATTATACAAGAGGGCATGGGAAGTTCATGGCACTCTATGAAATATTCGTATACGAAATTAGATACAGTAATCTGGTGTAACCTGCTTTCAGTAAATGGTAGAGGCCACATTCAACATGTAACTAATTTTAGTAACGATTAAAGACTTGTTAACCTGTGTCTTCGTGTCTAATTTCGTATACGAATATTGCATAGAGCGCCATTCCATGCTGATGGTGACCTTTTGAACTAATTTTTTATGGTGGGTATGAGCTTCCCATGCCCTCTTGTATAATGTTACCAAGTATTATAGCTTTTGGTCCAGTAGTTTTTTTTTATGGCCATGTCAAAATGGAACTTTAATTATAAAGACCCTGTACTTTAGGATAAGTACAGGGTAATACAGGGTGATAAGAATCCAAGCAAATGTTGAAAGTGTGCATTCGTTTTCTCAAGGCATGCACTGCATGTTTTTTATTAGCAATGTATACATTGACATTGTTTTATTAAATCATCTTAAGATAATATGTGCTCCTGGATAATCTGAGTTCTACTGCATTTTGGAGTTGCCTATCAGAAAAGGAAATATTGAATAATAATTTAAAATTTAAATGAGTTCAGTCTCCTTTTGATGGGGAAAATCGTGAATTAATAAAAACAAAATAATAAATAAAGTCACCAATCTTGAAGAAACTTGTGAGTTGGAGGAAAACTCAAAGGATGTAATCTATTAAAAGTACAGGAGAATAGCACAGGAAGGAACACAATAAAAGAAAATGAAAGAGCACTTAGAAACAAGGATAAAAATAATCATCTAGTGAACCACTGTATTAACCAAAGTCATAATCCAGATTGGAACAAAGTCAAAATCATTGGTAAAGAAATAAATTACAAAAAAGACTAATAAAAGAAACCATCAACATTATTTTGAATGATAACAATTTAGCCATACCATCTATAGAAATTAATAATAAATGGAAATTACTACTAAAAAAATAAAAAATTATGACACATAACCCAGACAATAACACTTCACTTGCTCTCAACAATCCAATACCCTACCCAGTTCACAACAATCAAACACACATTGTTTTGATTTTATTGTTTTCATTATTGTTTTTATTATATTTTAACGGAAATTTCATTCAAAAAATTTTATAAACTGAAGATGGGAAAAATATCCCGAAAACGTTTTTTTATTGTTCAATTCCTATTAAAATTGTTATCAAAGTTCCTGATCATCGGACTTTCATCATAATTCTTCTTCTCCTGTTATTGTGTTCCTTCCTGTGCTATTCTCCTAGACTTTCACCAAGACCTTCCTGTGTTTCTTCTTTTCACCTGTTTTGCCTACTTCATCCAGATCTACATAATATGCTCCACAAGACCTTCAATTCATCTGTGTTTCCGTCCACTTCATTATTGCATTTCTCCACATTGGTGACTTTCATTATCAATTGTTTTTAAGATTTATTTCATTTTTTCTATTTTTTAATCAAAAGGGGTTATTATTTTAAATTATTATTCAATATTACAACTCCTACTCTTATATAAGAAGAGGAAATACCTTCTCTTTTGAAAGAAGGCATGAAGCAGAATTTTCTCATAAAAAAAATAATCTAATCCTTGTTCAGGGCATAACCTTGTGTTCTTGATATCAAAAGGCTATTGTATCGACAATGCATCATCACCAAGATTATCATAGCACTACTATAGCAAGGAGGGGGGGGGGGCGTCCCAGGTGACAGCTTTTAAGGAGTAACATTAAGTTTTTCTATCAGGACCACTAGAAAGATAAAAGATGTCTGGTACTGTTTATGGAAATAATCTTACACTTATAAATTTCAGACCATATTAAGGATTATTCCTTTGAAGATGTCCTTATTGACTTTGCCTTGAGTATGATAATACCCATTTAACAGCTAATTATGCTTAATTAATAATAGCATTGATATAAATGCATTTTAGAAAGGGAAATAACCTGTAAAACATTGATTCTTGCTGTATTGTCTACAGAACAACAACCGATAAACAAAATAAACAATATCATCGAAGATTTTACTAACAAATAAAGCAAGAAAGATAAATACATCGAATGTTGTAGTTAATGGTTTATACTTCGGAAATAGACATAGTATCGTAAATTTTTCACAGGTTTAATTTTTCAGCTTTCACCCAAAAAGTCCAGTCTTTTTGAATAATTCTCCAGTTTTCATAATTTTTAAGAAATTTTACAATAACATATATTTTAAGAAAATTTCCACTCCATTTTAAAGATTTCAGTTTGCTGACGATACAAGTTTCTTATACAGGGTGTCTCAGAATTCATTGTACAAACTTCTAGGGTGTCTCAGAATTCATTCTAGGGGAGTTAGTATGGGTGATTCTAAGCAAAAATGTTCATATGAACATGGGTTCGAATTTGAACGAAAACTGAGATATGAACAGAAATAAAAATGCCGCCACCAAGATCAATAAGTTAATAACTCAGGTTCTGTAAAGCCTAGATTAATGAAATTTGGGGGAATAACAGAGTACATAAGACTGTTTATACTGTTAAAATTTGATTGAATTCCAACAAGAAGTTTCCGAGTTACACAGTCAAAATTGTGACAAGTGCTAGTTAGTACTCACAAGTGAGCACGTGTTATGATGTTGAATGAGTAACTCGGAAACTTCTTGTTGGAGTTCGATCAAATTTCAACGGTATACTCAGTCTTATGTACCCTGTTATTCTCCAAAATTTCATTAATCTAGGCTTTACAGAACCTGAGTTATTCACTTGTTGATCTTGGTGGCAGTATTTTTATTTCTGTTCATATCTCAGTTTTCGTTCAAATTCGGACACATGTTCATATGAACTTTTTTGCTTAGAATCACCCATACTAACTGCCCTAGAAGTTTGTACAATGAACTCTGAGACACCCTGTATAGTAAATAAATTTGTATGGTAGATAAATAAATTTATATATATGTATTTTTTTAGAAATAAGAAAACAAGAACGCAAGCTTTTGGAGAAAGCAGCATATGTGCAAAGCACCAGCATAGCCATGGCTCCAACTGTTCCAATTGTTGCAGCGATTGTGACATTCCTGGCACACATAGGGGCGGGCAATAATCTTACACCTGCTGAGGTCAGGCATTCCTTGATTTTTGTTTTGCATTGTTTTTTTTATTTTGTACAAATATTAAATGTTACTTAATAATAGTTAAATAGAAATTATTATTTAGGTAAGTAAAAGTGACCAGTACTTTTTACTAATTCATTTTTCTAATCAATGTTGTTTTCTCATTTGAATTATTCAAAAAGGGATAAAACAATAGAATTTATTCCTATGTCCAGGGCCATTTCTAAATATCTGTGCAGTCTTGTTAATAGACGAAGTGTTTGTTGGACTTAAATTCACCATTTACTATATTCATGAGTAAAATAATTTTTAACAGTTCGTTCTTTTTTTCTGATGCAATTTTTCTCGTAAGCTCTTTTTAAAATGTTTTCTAGATGATTTTATTGCTTCTTAATTATTTGGAATCTTTAATGTTATGACAAAATAATTCACGTAGAATTAAACTGACAGATCGCTGATCGATGAGGGGAAAAAAAATCCTAATGATAGACCATAAGACCAATTTATTAGAAATATTATGGCTATAAAGATGCTCTTCAGTAACTAATTGGAAAAAGATGAAGAGTTTCAACATTCACTGCAAGTGAAAAAAAACAGCTAATCGTTATATTCACTGAATAAATGGAAAAAAGAGTCTTTTTTTGCCATTTTTACACTAGGTAATTAATATTTATACAGAATTAATTTACTCACAGTTACATTATGGAAATGTACAAATATTTATAGACATTTTGTCTGCACAAACTCAAACTATCAGTCATGCAGAGTAGCTCCTGGAGATTCCTGAATATCTTGACTTAAAAAAATAGTTCATTTTGTAGACAAAGAAAAAAATCTATAATGAGAGATTTCAAATTGAAGCAAATCTATGGGTATCCTCTTTCCCTTCTTTGATAAATCACTGGGGATTACAAATACTGGTACATTAACACCCTAGCTCACCAGTCATCATATTAATCACTTGTAGTTAACTTAGCAGATATAGTCATGGATCCTAAGTGCTTGTTATCTGCTGCTTTGTAGTCCTTGGTTATCCAATGAAATATTATAACCATTTTTTAAACTTTAATTATAGACTTTCTCATTCATGAAGCACATATTCTTAGAAATGGCCCTGTGTTTAACTCTCAAGATGGAAAACAATAACCTTATTAAAATAATTAATTCACTAAATACCTAATTAAATTAAAATGCAAAATGAAAGGAAAAATTCCATGACTTGAATTTGTACCAGAAATTACATGTTTCTAGTTCATAACCTCTATCAACTAGTCCATCGTGGACATGGTACAGCAACCATCTCCAAAAGACTACTAGCTAGGGAATATTTCAGTACATGTTTGCGCATTGCAAAACCAGACCCTATTTCATTCAACAGAACATAAATAAGATTAGTATGCACAAAATTCAATGTACAACATGTCTTAGACAATAGAGGTATTTAATTTCAAAAAGTTAGGAAAATTGAAATTCTAACCATAGAAAAGAAAAATTGGTTGAAGATCACAACTTTGCAAAATATGTAAAAACTCTCACTAATTGAATATGAATTTTCTCTAGAGTATGGGAAGTGAGAAGCCAAGAGGCAGAATTCATGATAAGACAATTCATAATATTTGTGGGCTGCTACAGTAAAAACTGGTTTAGATCAACATCAGTCAGCACTCTTCAAGGCATCAGCAACATGGGTTCTGACTTCAAGTTACGAGAGAAAATCAGCAGCCATAAAAAAATTCTTAAAAATTTCAAAGAAACAAGATCTGATTAATGTTGATCTAAACCATTGGGTTCAATCTGTGCATCAATGTGCTCTCACATGACGATGCCATTCATTAAAATGAAAATTAAATTTTATTGGCTATGGCTAATTACATGTAAAGTTTTGCACATAGTCATTTTTTTTAAAGTTCTATCGAATACAGTAAGTCCGGTTTTGCAACACGCTGACAGGATTCGAAACATTCTCTTAGAAGTAAACGCTCTATATTCACTTTCTTGCTCATAACTTCCACATAGTGTATCTAAAAAAGATAAGTATGTCTGACAGTATTCCCAGTGCCATTGAACAGGCATTTTCGAAATACGAGCATTGGCTTTTAGCTCGAATCACTTGGATCTGTCTGTCTTCCAAATTGGAATCAAATGGTTTGCATGTCAGGGAATTCCTCCTTTCTAGACCATTGGAAAGCTCCTGAAATATAGGAAAAATAAAGGAATACAGGTGGACCCTCATTATAATGAACAGCTAGGAACCAAAAAAATTAGTTTGTTATAACGTAAAAGAAATAAAATCAATATAAAAAATTATTTATTTCCAGAATATGACATACAGTTGTATACTTATTTTTTGCTTTTTTTTCTCACTTTTGCAAGCAGTTGTTGCAATCTGTGCTTTAATGTCATCAATTTTCCTTCGATTGATTGTTTTAAAGTTGAAATTGCTAACAAAGCTTTTTTTATTAGAAACAACAGCAAATACCACTTCATTTTCATCATCAGTCTTGAGGCTGCATCACATTTCCCAAAATACCTTCATCATGCAGTTAATTCATGAGTCACCCTGAAATATCATCTGCTGCAATATAGAAATGAAAATCATTTTAATTTTTCTTTATCTTTGATGAAAGTTGATAAAGTCGATTGAGATAGTTCAAACTTTTCGGCAACAAAACTTTTCTTTTCACCATTCTCTCTGCATTCTGAAACTTTGAACATCTAGCCATATTTGCGATGTCCAGAGAAGTGGGAATGTGGGATTCAAATAGAATGAAAGCTAGTTTCCTGTTTGGTTTTTTTTTTTTTTTTTTCCTAAAAGCAGGTGATCATTGGCAGCGTGAAAAACGATTTCTCTTTCCGTGTTTTGTGAAAATTCCATAAAGCGAACAATTATGATTATTGCAGGGACAGAAAAAATTTTTGTTCGTTATAATGAGGAATTCATTACATTGCAATGCGTTAAGAGGTTTTTTTTTTTTGTTCTCTCTCTCTCTCTCTCTCTCTCTCTGTGTTTTTTTTTTTTTTTCGTTACTCGAGGAGTTTCGTTATAACTGAGTTCGTTATAATGAGGGTCCACCTGTAGTTAAATGAAGATCAAAAGCGGGAAGAAAATTTCATGACTTGTATTTGAACTGTGGAGATTGCATACCTAGCTCATTACTTCTAACTCATTACACCTTGGTTGATAGAGACGACGAGTTAGATAGTTGTGGTTCCTGCTTCGAATCCAGGTTGTGGAATTTTTTTCCCTTTGTTTTTCATTCTATTTGCTAAATGTTCTCCAATATTTGACTATTCCTTTACACTGAATACCTGTTTTGTGATAAATGAATAAAGCATGTTCTTTTTAATTTTATACACTGTCACTTTCTTTTCCCATACATTATCAAATGTGGCATTTAGTACAATTCTGTTTGATTTTTTGGCAGTAAGAAAAAACTGCAATCACTGTTAAAAATTATATAAAAGTTATTCACATTATAATATCCAGAATTTTAAAGATTCTTTAAAAATGAGGATAGCTATAAACATTTGTTAATTAATTCAAAACATTAATAAAAATTAATAATTAATTAAAATGTTATTATTTAATGTTAACTTTTATTGAAAGAAGTAAAATAATTCATAAAAATGTTTAAATAATTTTTGACATATGATTTTTGATAATTTATTTAATTCTTGTTAATCTAAAATCATACTAATGAATTATTCACAGCAGACACATTCCATTTGTTGTTTGTTTCATCATTTTTCAACCATGTATGGCTGAAAAAACTCTTAATGAACTCTTTAAAAAATTAATATACACTTAGGCATTTACTGCAATTGGAGCCTATAATGCAATGCGGTTTACATTTGCCATCATACCTTATTCCATTACAAGTATTGCAGAGTTATTGCCCTCCATAACAAGAATGAAGGTTAGCTGCCGTTGATCACAGAAATGTTTTTCTTAAGCAAATAATATGTGTGGCAGCACTTATACTCGCTTGTTTATTAGAATAGTAGACAATCACAGTGAATTTGTTAATAGCACATGATGATTCTGTTGAAATCGGTGAATTGGTGGATTTAGAAATTATGGTGCATGGATGTTAAACATGTTAAACATTCTCATTTTGGTTGTTTGCTTGTCAATGAGATGGTTTTATTTTAGCATGATTAATTTTGTTTTATTCTACACAATAGTTGTTGTTTACTAGAATTGTTAATGGTTTTATTACTGTATTGCTTTGTTTAAACAGTAGTGATTAAAAACTGATTATTTTTTCATTCATAAGTTAAATTTAATAAGTTGGTTATGATAGCCAAATGATTAAGGATATAGCCCCACCAAATAAACCCCCTGCAGATAAAATCCTCCTTTGGATGTGAGTATTTGTTCTTCATTTAGCAGGTTTGAAAGTTCTTTTGTTTCCCTTTACCCTGGGGAGGAACTTAAGATTGACCAACCTTTTTATTTCATTACTACAGTGCTGTCATTTATTTGTAAGTATTGTTGCACTTTTTAGGCCTTCTCGATCATTGGCGCCTTTAAATTAGTCCAAGTATCACTAGTAATTATTCCATGGAGTGTGAAAAGTAGTGTTGAAATGATTCAAGCAGGCACCAGGATCAAGGTTTGCAATAATTGAAATCTTTATGAAATCATTTCCATAGGGGCCATCTCTATGTCCTTTAATAATTGTATCTCTTCAGCGGTCACGCCACACTATTCTTTTCTTTCCTTGTCGGTTAGAGCTCATTTTCTTCTAAGTTGGGTGTCATAATGGGTCTACTTATAAATTGCTTTCTAATTTTTTTTTTTCTTTTGCATGACTTGGTAATTTTATTTTATTTATTTATTTTTTTATTTATTTGTTATATTTTATTTTTTTGATTGCTTTATGCTAAATGCAGAAATATTTTTGAAGAGTGGAAAACTATAGTGGTTCAAGTTTGTCTTAGAGTAAAGTAGTATTACATTTTACTCTTTACTTTAAACAATTTTATAAAGCTTGCTTTCAAAGTTATGAAAATTTGATTTTTCATATGATACAGAGTATTGTTTAGGTGTTAGTATGTTAGTCCAGGTAGTTAAGTGATTGTTTAATGCATCATGAGCTATTCTTGATCCTGCTATCATGTTTTTACTGAAATATTGCAGTGATTACATATAAAGCATATTGCATTCTAAATTACAATAGAATCCTGTTAATACGTGACCACTTAATACATGATCATGCCTAATATATGATTTTCCCTTGGTCCCTTCTCCTAGAAAATTATTCCCATGTCAGCCTGTTAATACGTTTTGTTTTTTTCCTCTCTGATCTTGGATAAAATTAAGAAATTCATTCTAGGAATCTTAAATTATTTGCAATGTGTTTGCAAAATTTTTTTTAGTCATGCGATATTCTAAGAATTTTGTGAATTCTGATTGGTTCTATTTGACATAACAACGAAGCACGTGGTCTTAGATAACCTCAAATTCTGATTGATTCCATTGAACATTAACTCCCGTGTTTTTCCATAGCTGCGAATTTTGATCTGTTCTCACTGTATGTGTATATATGTTCTCAGGATGTGTAAGGTATTTGAGGACACAATATAGAGACAACGAGTTAGATAATTTAGCCAAAATATAGCCAAAATTTTTTAGTGCACCAGTAAACTTTTGGGGACAGCAGTCCTATGGAGATAGTCTACACGTGTGTATTGAAAAATATTGGATTTTTGAAATTCTGACTTTGGATTCTTAAAGGCCATTAAAAAGTAGAATAGGAATGTCTATAAGACCCACTCTCTATCTCTTTATCTTCATCGATAAAACTGGGTTCAAAACTTTAAAAGTTCCACACTTTCAGGGCCTCTATCTTCTAAACGGTTGGATCAATTAAAAAAACACCAAGAATAAAACATTTCTCGAATATTATGTACAATCTGAATATACCATTAAAAATAAGCGTTACTATTTAAGATTTCAAAGTCTTCCCCCCCCCCCAACTTCCTTCACAAGGGGGGTTGTAATTTTTTAACTATTGAATTTCCCTCGCGAAATAATTCATTTTTGATTTTGCTCAAGATAAATGCAGTTGTCTCAAGATAAATGCCTCGCCCTGTATATACATTATCTAACCAAAAGTAATCGGACACTTTCGATTTTAAATGTCCTATCGAATATCTAGAAAAATACTTGACGAATTATCCTGAAACTTAAGGGATGTAAAGAGCATGTTACACCACATATATTTCAGCAAAGGTTTTGTTCCAAAGGCAAATAGGGGACCAGCAACAAAGTTAACCAAAAAAATAATGTTTGGGATCACCCTGAAGAAAGTAATGCTTGAAATGCATTGTAGCTTTAGCATATGATTAAGAAGCTTTTTTTACTTATCTGTGAGTAAATATAATGAATATAAGCTTTTTTTTTTTTTTTTTTTTTTTTTACTTATATTCAATTATATGAGAATAGCATTATATTCATGGAGATATAAAGATTTCTTTAAAAAAATTAAATTGTTTTCGTAAGTTTTTTGTTTATAACATGCAGCGTATTCAACCCAATGCAATGCCAATTTCAGGAAACTTGACAAATTATAATAGAGACAAAACTTTGCAATCAGATTATGAAAATATTAAATATTTGATGAAATATGAGCATTTTTACTAAATAATGTTTAACTGCGCATGCGCAAGCGTTACCAAAATTTTTTTTGCATAATTTATTAGTCAAATGTATAGCGCTACTCTTATAAAATCTCCAAGCAAATATCGTGAAAATTCAGAAAGATATCGCCGATAGAATGAGTTAAATTTCAGTTGCTCTCAAAAATAAACAAAATGATAAGGGGTTTTCTCCAAATTTATATTTTTGGATCGGACACCAGTATCAAGTTCATTGACTTCATATCAGCGTAAGGAGAAGAGAAAGTTTCATAACATAACACTTTTGAGTTTTTAGAGAATGGACAACAATTTTTCAATCCTGGAACACGTATTAACAGATTCTACTGTATCGGCAATTAATATTGATGCTAGCTCCAAACAGGCTTCATGTAAAATACCCATAACTGTACTTTTGGTACCCCTAGCTTGGATGTTCCATGACAGAGCAGCCACCCCTTCATGTGATGCTGTTCCAGATTATCCCTTTCATATCTTTTACAATTTTCTAATTGACTCTAAAGAAAATCCTCTCAGCAGAAGTAGTATTGAATAAATCTTAAAAGCAACAACTTCAGACAAACCTGTAATATATGTAAGTATTGTATTTCTTTATCTTCTCAAGTGAGGAGTAAATTTAAATGTATCATTGAATTTATTTCTTAATTCATTGGTGATAAAATAGGCACAGCTTATAAAGTGATTAATAAACTATCTTCTTTTGTACAGACCAGTTCTGAGGCTGGCAGTTTTGAAGAAAGGTGATAATAGATCTTCACTCCATCTATATTTGTTTGATCTGGCCTGCTGTCTTGTACTCTTTGTGAAAGCTAAATACAGTAAGACTCCATTAATCCAAACCCCGTTAATCTGAAAAACGGATAATCCAAACAAGGTCAAAATGAAATTTGGTCTGTTTGTTCAAGTTAAGTTAAAATTTCCCAAAAGAAAAAACTACTAGAAAATTTTGATGAAACTATCCATCTCGCTTCAAACTCGTTAAGTCTGACATAAGATAGCAGCTCGTTCATAAAACATGTTCCAGGTGTTAGGTTATTGATAAACCCACTTAAATAAATTATAATGTATCTTTCAGCTCAAGTCCAAAAAATCCGAACTTTTGCTAATCCGAACAGACCTTGGTCCCAGTTAGCTCGGATTAACGAGGTTCTGCTGTTTATAGATTAGTTGGCAATCTGCATTCCAAAGTTTGCTTATGGATCTCGTAAATAAAATTACTTTCTTTTAGTATTTTCTTTTTTCACTTTATTATTAAAGTGACAACATAAGGAATGACTTCTGGTCATGAAAGTTATAAATATTAAAGAACAATGAAAAAAAAAAAAAAATGAAGAAAGAACTGCTTGTATACATTTATTAGCTAAAAATTAGACAAAAATTTCACTAAACATTAGAACATGAGTATTATTCTAAAAAGAATTTTATGAAAAATTACAATTTACTCACTGTCTCAGTGACAACTTCAAAATAAGAAATAAAAACAAAATTAAAAAAAAAAAAAAAGTCTTATGGATTGAGAATTTCTTAGTAGTGGCCTTAATGAAATTGGGTGAGACCGAGGCTTTGCAGTACGTAACGGAGATAAAAACAAAAACAACAGAATTATATCCACTTATGTCTTTTATTCTCTGCTTTATCAAGGGTACAAATGAACATGCAACATATCTTTATTTAGAATCAAATAAAGCCGTTGAATATCATCCAAACAGCTTACTAGTGCCCGTCCGTCTACCATCTGTCTAAGAAAAGAGTGTCTGGTATAACTTAATAACAGAGTAGAAAATTTTTTTGTCAACAAGGATTATCATGTCTTGTGTTGTGCACTGCATGAGCAGGGTAATTCAAATGCAAAGAGTTTTAGTAAAACTTTAAAACAGAAAAAAGTGCAAAATAAGAGAAAAACATAAAAGGCAGAGTACGGTGAAGAAGTTATAAAGTTTTTTTAATGATTGATTGTTTGATGGCCTTTATGCCCTGGACCCTGAGTAATTTCTTTATTTTTATTAAAAATGTTAAATTTTCATGAAGATCATGGGGGATTTAGTATATGAGACCCAACATGCTTTCCATTTTATTTTTTTTTTTGGTGGATTCAGAATTTCTGTGAAAACCATCTAAATTGAGATGGACTCACCAGTCCACTGATCAACAGCATTGATCTTTTAGTAGTCACATAATCTTTGAACTACAATGATCTTGAATAAGAATCAGAATAAGTTACATTCACACAGTCAAAATACATATTAAAAAAATGGATTTGACTTCGATGCCATTCTAAACAACTGTAAAAGGGAACTTTCATATTTCATAGTTTGTCATGTATAAAGTGTAAGCCATCTGCATTGTCATTGAATAAATATAGTCCAGTATATAAGTTAACTTTGGCATGGTCCTATAGCATTTGACAAATAATAGAGAAATTAATTTTGTTACACATTCTCTTCCTTCTAGAAGTTGTAAACTTCTCATCATTAAAAACAGTCGATAAACTTCCATAAGACTGAGTGATAAGTCTCGTATTACTAGGTACAGTAATTGTTGTGCTGTTCTTGTGTTAACTGTTCTGGCCATCTGCATTGTTAATGTAAGAATTATTATTATATTGTGAGTGCATTTCAACTTTGTACTTAAACAAAAATTGAATATCAGATATTGAAATTCATGTTAATTCTATTTACCGTATATACTTGTGTATAAGCCGAATCCCGTTTTTTGGCCCCAAAAAGTGGAAAAACTGCGTGACTCGAGCATAAGCTGAGACAGAAACGGGGAAAAACGGCAACACTTGAGAGAAAAAAAAAATTATTTTACAGCACAACTACAGGCATGTATTATAAGCAGTTTTTGTTTCATTACAAGAAGATTAGATTTATTGTAACAAATTCATGGTGTGGGTAACAAACATAGTTTCTTCATTTAACTCCAAAAAGTTGAGAGCTTGCAAAGGTCATCGCCATCTTGTTTTTTGATTTGGCTTATACATTTGTTTTTTACAAAGGAAAAGTGGAGGGAAAATTAATAATTTATGTACTGATTAACGTCCTGTATATTGTTTTACTTGCGCTATAAGGTATATTAAATTTTATACGCTAGTGCTTGGTGATAGTATTGATGGTAGCCCAAGTATCAATGTTCAGAAAATTTTGATATTGAATTTTCTGATGTTCTTGAATCTTGTAAAGGGTAATAAATGAATTCTAAACAGATTAATAAACATTTTTACTTTTTTTGTAAACTCCACTTATAAGAGCCCCTCCACTTATGAGAGCTTTTATCAATTCTGACTCGTGCATAAGCCAAATGCGGTTTTTAGTGATCATTTTGGGGGGGAGGACTCTGCTTACAGAGGAGTATATACGGTATATAGATAATCACAAAAGGCAATAGATATAAGCAGGAAAATGACAATATGGTATATTCCTTTCTATTTATGGTACTTTTTTCCATTCTTGTAAATTTACATGCTTGAAATTTTGACAGGAAAATGACAATATCTTTTTGCTTTCAGATTTGGTTTGTTTGTTCTATTTGAATGTTTCAGCTAGTTCCATGTAGCACTTGCAACAAAAATTCGGTTAGACTGTTTTGGATATATAGATAATGTAAAGAGTTTTTCTAGGCTAAAAAGTAAATTTGTTGTTCTTGTGGTTTTCAAATTGTATGCTGTTATTGGAGAGTAACAGTTATTACAAAAATATTGTCTTAATAGATGATATGTTTAAATTTCTTTTACAAATTCGTATTCAGTTTTATAATCCATTTAATGCTGCATTTTGAACTGTCATTATGTTTCTGGTATTGGAAAAAAATGTACTCGGCAATAATATTATTCATTAATATCTTCAATAACTTCAATATCGCTCAGACATTATATGTATATGTAAAATAATATCAGTGATTCCTTAAGTTAATATTTAAAAATTAATGGATAATTTTTCACTGTATTGTTCACTTAAATGCATTAATTTCCTTCCCTTCGCATATAATTTTATTCATCCTATAGGCTTTCAGTGTAATAGCTGTCTTTAATAAACTCCGGCCTCAGTTGCAAATTTTAGCAAATTCTACAAAAATCATCATTGAGGGCCTATTGTCGATGAAGCGATATCAGGTACATATATATATAAACCCTCTTCTTTAAGGCTAGGAATGCTATAGCGTATAATTGGCAATACTATAGAGTATAATTGGCAAATACCTTTGTATTTCTACAGATCAGAATAGTAACAGTTTACTGTGACAGTTGTGTGTGTAAGTAAGGGTCATATTGAGCATAGTATCTTGCATACTTTATCAGCATGTGCATTTCCTTAATAGGAAGAACGGGGATCCATATTTCTTTTTTAATGTGCATTTTATTGTGGCTTGGGATTTATAATTATAATTTACCTGGAATGTATTCCTTAACTGTAATATAGTTTTGATATCAAAATGGTTCTTATTTTTTAAGTAATTAAAATATTATTGTTGAAAATTAATTCACCAATACTTGTCCATTAATTTGCATGTGTTTATTAATGGCTTTTCACTAGTCTTAAATTAAATTCTTCATATGAAACTCGATCACAATTTAGCCATTCACTATTTGCACGCTTTTATGGTAGCATGCTTTCTTTTATTTATTTATTTTTTTTTTTAGAACATTTGTTCTGATAAGTTCACTTTTTGAAGTATACTGGTATGTTCATTTAGGCTTTCTCGGTGATGGGGATGAATGTGGTTGTTCGGGGACAATTTGTGAACTTCACTTTGGGTGCAAAGGCTTATCTGGAGACTATCATTAGCCTCATTCGTTTTAAGGTACAGCAAGAACAGCTTCTGCTAAACTTAAAACTTTTTATGAGAATGCATTTAGATTTAGATTAGATGCCTGATGCATCCTTTGGATAAATGAAATGCAATAGATTGTGTGAACTTTTTGTCCCATAGTCTAAATATGTATTTTTTCCAAATTAACTGATTTTAACATCTTACGTTTTTTCTTGTTGTCTTGGCTTTTTTTAGCATTATTTTTGGGAGGGATTTTTTTTTTTTAATTCTTTTCTTTCTCTTACGTGATGTTTATTTTGCTTCCTTTACACAAACAATTAACTTAAAGCTTCTCAATGTAAAATTCTTTGACAATGCTCATTTGCTTATTTTAGACAGATTACAATTTATTTTTCATTATAGAATAGTTAGGGCATGTTCTTGGACATCAACAATGCAGCTAAACTCAGTGGAATAGGTAGTTTTGCTGGTTATCAGTGACAATGGCTGTTTATAGTGGAACTTCGCATGTCGGACACCTTGTATAAGAGAACACCTCTTCAAATAGGACACTTTTTTTCAATCCTGAAAAAAGAATAACACATTCTTAATAATCTTTTACTCAGTTAACAGGACACCTCACTTTGCCTGCCAATGGATAGGGAAAGCACACCCAACAGGTCATTTTATTCTCAATTAACTGGTTAAAAGAAGATAAACATGATCCAATGGGCTTAAGGCAGTAGGTATTTGTGTGCAAATTCACCTCTCATTGATTGGTCAATAATAGCACTACAAAATCGCAGTGCAGAAATGTCGACTGATATGCAGTTTTGAGTTGAATAACTATCGAAAATATGTTTTACAGTTGAATTTGTCTTGTCATAATATGCAGTATTAAGCTTGTTTCACAATTACAATTTCCAAACAGAAAGCAGACTGATGCAGACCTTCAGCGCATGACGAAGATTTTTCCGCATAGACTGCCTTTCACAAGCAGCGGAATTCGCCCGCATTGCTCTCCGCAACTGCTTTGTGGGCAGAATTTTCAATTCAAGCTGGTTCTGAGATTTAGTGGATCTGCAACAACTTCAATTGATCAGAAAACTGATTTTGTCAGGTTTCAGCACATCTTTGTTGCCATATTGAGCAAACATATTGTCAATGTGAATTTGGCATTTAGGAATGTAATTTTAAAAAATATTGCTGTCAAAAGTAGCCTTCGCCTATGAATGCGATGAAGGTCGCTACGAGATGCCATTTTGTGTATCTATGACGTCGGTCTCATTTGGGAATGAACCAATCCAAAGACAGTTAATGCAGTCTCGGTTTTAATTGTAAAATGGAAACGGAAAATTGTTAAATCACCCGCTTTATGAGTGGAAGCACTAGTATACGCTTCCTTGGGGGATCCGCTGGGGCTAATGTAGGTGATTTAATTGTGAAACAGGCTTTATGTTGAAAAACGACCGAAAACACGATTCCGAGTCGAATTCTCCCTGTAGACTGATATGCAGTTTTGCATTCTGTGGAGTCAAGCCAAGTGAAGTACACAACACAATTGATGAAGACGACAGTGAGGATGGCCTCTTTAATTAACCTATTAAAAAAATGAAAGCGCTACTTGGGGTGGCTGTTACCCTTGAGAAATTCCAAAATATCGACGTGGAATCACTGGAACCGGGATGGGAAGCTCACATTGCTAAATAATCCAAGGTGTCTGCAGAAGTGAGGTTCCATTGTATATTCAGCAACACATCTTCATAAGAAGTAATCACAAAAAATCGAGTGTGTGCACAATCATGAGGGTTATTGATGTCATGAGGTCTAGCATAACTTGCTTCCTGTTTTAACGATATTAATAAAATGCTGAGAAATATTAGTTTACATTTGAAGCCATCATCGTTAATATTTGAAGCCATCATCTTTGTTATTATTAGGTGAAGGAAAGATATAATTAATGTCAGAAACATTAATAAATATTTCATCTTTTTCCAGTTTTTAATAGATTTTGGATATAATAGGCAACAACTTCTACCTAAAGGAATTGTTTAGAACCCTTTTCTTCTTCACGACTAGAGGAGTATGTATAAAAGTTGGTCAGTGAGTCATTGTTATTTAATTAAGCTAAAATCAACACAGAAATTTGGCTCCTGTCAAATATTTGATATTTTTATTAATAACTGATTTATAATTTTGATGATGTATTAAAAAAATGGGACTATTATAATATATGGACCTTTGCCAATAGTAAGCACTCCTTCCTGTCAGTTAGGCTCTTAAAACTCTGGCTTAATGTATAAATGATTTAATGGACTTTTGGCAAAGTGGGCACTTCTAACTCAATTAGTCCATTAAAACAAGCCATTAATAACTTATTTGACAAACAGAAAAGTGTATATAAAATGTATGTTAAAAGCAAATGAGTAATGCTGACCTAATACTTAATTGAATTATTGTTCTTAAATAATTTTAATCCTGTAGTTATCATTAGTAGAGATTACAGATGAAGAAGGCTATGCCTTAATTGCCAAAGCAGTAGGCACTTAAAAATTAATTAATCAGTTTCATTTTTTAAAACATTTTAATTATTTCGTGAAGTTGGCAATGTCTTTTACTGAGTGGACCTTTGGCCATCAAAAATGAAATGCTGCCAAGATGTGGTCAAAACTAAAACGTCACTTTGACTTAAGCACTATCATTACTGCATTAATGTCCAAAAAAGACCACTAAGATGGAAGAAAGAAGATTTGATGAAATAGTGGACAAGTTGGTTTCAATTCGCTGTGCTCTGTGTTGAAGAATGTCCTCCTGGCATTTGGCTCCTTCTTCACAATAATGCACAGACTTGCGAGGCTCTTGCTTTACAGGAATTTTGGGCCCAAAAACAAAAATTATTTATGCTCAATAAACCATCCTTTCTCAAGATATTCCCTCCTGCAACAATTTTTTCCCCCAAAACTCAAGTTATTATTGAAACTGCGACTTTTTTGAAATATTAAAGACATCCAAAGGGCTATCTGACATCGATTCTTTCAGTTTTACCACCAGATTTGGACTGCTCGTTGTGTCGCGCTAAAGTGATGTACTTTGAATAAAAACGGGTGATTTTTTGGATTTATAACCTCAGTCTTTCTACTTAATTATCAGACTGTTTACCATTCCACCGAAACTGAATGTTATGTTCACCCCTACACAAAAGAAATCATGTCAGCCATTGAGATAGTTTTGAGATCTGTGCTTATGGATTTTCTTGGCAAGCAGTGTTTGAGATCCTTAACTAGAAGGTATATAATTCATTTGGTATTCACCTTGAATATTTTGTTCATGGTAGATTTTTTATAATAGCAGTTAAAACAGGCAATGAGTTTAATAACAATCTATAATATCAAAACTTAAATTCTAAGAAAAATGTCTGACATCATGATAGTATCTTCATTTGGGCTGGCCATTTATTATGTTCACTTATCGGAATTTGATGTTTCAAAGTGCTCTGAATTCATTCTAAATTATTGATTTTGCGACAAATTTCCTATTTTTTAAAGAAGCGACACTTGTGGCGGTTTTCTGAATTCCAACATCTTGCATATACTATGTAGATTTCTTATACTGTTTACTCTGAGCGCTGAAATTTTTATCTTCCATTTTGGGGCTTGTCCATAAATTATGTAATGCTTTCACCGGGGGGGGGGGAGTTGGACAGCGTTACATAGTGTTATGGAGGGGTAGGGATGTATTATATAATGGCATTATGTAATGCTTCTTTTGAGATATATTTTGAGACTAAATTTGTGGGATGGTTAAATTTATCAAATAAGAGTTTATTTAACCTTTTGCAGCCCGAGTTATTACTTTGTTTTTTCACCGTTTATATTATAGAAAATATTATTAGCATGACTTGGAAGTCTATGGAATTGTTTTATAACTATTACAAGTAAGAAATCCTTTATCTGAAATTCTAAAAACCATTCGGGATCAGATGTCAGTTATAAGGTTTGAGTAATGTAAAGTTCGCTATAGTGTAAATAAAACTTGTACAAGAACTAGGCGAATCATGGGTTGGTAAAAATAGAGTAGTGTCTCCCTATCTTTTCCAGAGGATATCAGGCGGCTCAGTTGATACACATTCGTGCACACTTTTTGCCAAACATTCAAGATTTTCACCGAAATGCACCCACATGGGTGGATTTACACTTTCATGCACACATTTGGCAAACGTTCATGATTTTCATGATAAATGTTTTGTTTTAAGACCGGTCTTGAAACTTTGTGAACGCACCCTGTAGAGAGGCTAGAAATTGCTTACTGTTAGTGCTGGTTAATTTTTCAGAAAAAATGACATTTCTGTATTACATCGTTCGGAACGTTTGGAATACTGGCATGCTTTGAGGTTTTTACTGTTTAATAAATAAAGATTTAACTTTTTTTTATAAATTATATATTGAGAAATTCGTACAGGGAAAAACTCGAAAGCCCCGTTCCAGTGAACATTCTGCTATAGTGGCCATGTGCTAGAATCATGGCTACCCATAGCTGGAGTTTTCAAGATCTTTCGTGATTTTTTTTCTCCGTGCAAATTCTTAAGAAATAAATTATAAACTATGATATAGCAGTTATTTATTAAACAGAGATGATATGTAAAAAAGTTCATTGCATCAACACATTTGGGATACTCAATATTATAGCCCTATTTGTGTTAAATGTCAGTTGTGATTCAGCAATTGTACTACCTGAACAAGCAGTTGCTGTTATAGTAATGTTCGTCATTTTTCATGGTTTTTTTTTAGTTTAAGGAAATGTCATAGAGCTGCAGATGGATAACGGTTATAAGCATTTATCTTTATCAAGAACACAGATAAGTAAAATTATTGCAGAAATTTTATCTTGGTGTATTTGTGCGGCGTTTTACTGAATAATCAGGTGTCAGAACTATCACTTGACTGCAGCGTTATGTAATTATCGATGACGATCTGGACATGCATTTAGATGTGTTACGAGGGGGGGGGGGGGGGGTTAAAATGAGCCAATTTTGCATTACATAATTTATGGACAACCCCTTGACTATTTCTAGGCCATTTTGGGACATAAATTTGCTGTTGTTCCAGCCAGTTCTTCTGTGGGATATATTGGGCTAGCTTGGGAAACTGCTGCATGTGTCGCTTCTTAAGACCACAAAAAAAACCTACCACAAGGTTGTCCCCATAAATTGCTTTTGAGTCACATTCTCTTCTCATCTATTTCCTATTCTATGATTTATTCAATTTGTTCTATTCCTTATTCAACAGTGTGAAGCTAGAGGTTAGGCATCCTGGTTGACACTTTGAGGGACATCATAATTTGGCTTACTGTATTGAAAAAAAAAAATGTTTTAGTAAGCTTGATATTACTCAAGGGGGTGGAGAGTGGAGGACCAGCTCAACTCTTTATCTATGCTTCCCCCCCCCCCCCCCCCTTGGTAACAAAACAAAATAATTGATATCAAAGTTACTAAAACGAAAGTTCAGAAGTAATATATTTAAAAAAAAAAATTAAACCGGCTTAACAATGAAATTAATATGGGACCATCTTGGTGCTAAACCGAATCCAATGAAAAAAGAATCTTTAAAAATCGGTTTATAAATGACGGAAATATCGATGAACATACATAAAAAAAAAAAAAATACAGACGAATATAGAACCTCCTCCTTTTTAATGTCGGTTAAAAATGGACAGCACTACAAAACACATATCTCTTGTCCCATTTAAATACCAATTTTTTCAATGCAGCAGACCAAAAATGCTGCCTGGGTTGGTCTCTTTCCTCATTGCTAGGCCCAGGGTGGACTGGGGGCTGTGCAAACAGTGAGGCTGCACAGGGTCATGTGCTTTTGAATGCCCCACACCTTGATTTTCCAAGATACAAATTTGGGGGTTTTTAAAAAGATGGAACAGATTTCAAAATTTGATTTCCAACAAACTGTCAAAGACACAAACTTTCTACACATCACTATCTGCATAAAGGTCTAAGTTCTAAAGAGGCCCCACATGGGCAGTTTGCACTAGGCCTGATTTTTCTTGGGTCAGCTGTGGTCACATCAAAGAATTGAATGATATTTGAAGCCATATACAGTGGAATCTTAGCAAGCATGGTGTGACTTATATAACGTTTATATTGTTTTTAATGATTTTCTTTGAATTCTCACTAGTGCAACTTATAGAATAAGAGCTAGACTAAACCATACATGCTTTTCAAGGATAGTATAGTAAGTCTTATGCAGATCTAGCTTAGAAAACAAATCATGTTAAATGTTTTTAGATCATAAAATGGAGCTCATTTTCACGTGGTTTTCTTCAGTGATACTAAAAGGGTTTTAAGCTTCAAGTACATTAGCTTTATTTAGCAAGGAACAAGGATTTTATATAGTAAATTTAAAGACTCTGAAAGCATTTCTGATGGACTTTGTATTTCTGTTTAATAATTGTTTCTGCAAAGTACTTAGTGAATTTATCTTTCTTTCAATTTCAATGAAGCAATTTCAAGACATCTCTTTGTGTAATATTAATGCGATAAAGAATTAAAAATGAAGCGTGTTTCAAATTTTCAGTTTAATGCATCAGAAAGTAAAGCAAACACTAGAACTGAATTTTTAAATAGAAATCATTGAGCATTAAAAGATAACTTTATTCTTGTAATAAAAACAAAAAAGTATTAATTAATGCTTTTTAAGAATTTAGCACGATCAAATTTGTGTTAAAGACTTCTTTATTTTGAAAGCTGGAATTAAAAAAAAATTGTCAAGTATACATTTCAGGCTTATAAATGATTTGCATTATTGTTTTTGTTACTTTTTTTTTTCATATTGGGTTATCATTGTTATTGCACCTCCTCCTCATCCTTTCAGGCATTCACAGTAATGACTATTTTGAACACACTGAATTTCTCAATCCGTGTTGTGCCCCTCTACGCCAATCAGATTGTGAATGGAAGAATTGCATTTCACAGGTTTCAGGTTAGGCTCGCATCTCCCTTTGTAAAAAAAAAAAAAAAAAAAAAAAAAAAGAAAAAAAGAAAAACGCTAAAAAAATTTGAGATCTTTAAATAAAAAAACTGCTTCGTTTAAAACAATAACAAAATCCATATATTTGAGTGATTTGTGTCGAATTGAAATCATTTATGTTTGCAGTTGTATGTTATTGTTTTCTACGTCCTTCTTTTTATGTTGTTTTATTTCTCCTTCTCATTTTTTTGTACTGTAGAAAAGGGCATAGGTTTATGAAGTATGTAATTCTTTTCAAATAGCATGGCCTCAAATATCTCTTTCTCTCTCCGATATTACTCTGTTTAATTCTCTGACAGTGATTTTTTTATCTTGAAACTTTGCAAGTTTATTAAAAATGTGCTATTCTGTAATAAAAAATTGCTTTATATAACCAAGTGCTGTGTATTTTGAATTTTATTCCATTAAAAATAAAGATGATTTGCAGATCCTTTTGCATTTACAGTTTGAATAAGGCATAATTTCTTGGTTTGCATGACTTTACTAGCTGTAGAGTTAAAGTTTATTTTTAATTACTAGTTGAATTATATGCATGTTTATAAATTACAAAACTCAGTTTCCATCTAGAGAAATTCAAATTCCTCGTTCTAAATGCTGTTTATCTATTTATGTAGCATTTTGTATCATTCTTACGTATTATTGTGAAAGGTCGTAGATTTTACTGAGTTTGTGATAACTAATATATATTTCCAGTTTTCTTGAAGACAATTCATTATATTCAGTTTCAGCTTTTATTTTATTACATATCTTTGGCATCCCATGCCCGTTCATTATTTATTAATGTATACATACATTCTGTTCTTAAATTTTTCTCTTATGTAGAGAATTAGAAGGAAGTGAAATGAAAGTCATAAATATCATTGGTGATTTTCCAACAAAAAAGGAATTTGATATGTTTTGTTGCATGTATTGCATGTATTTTTTTAAACTTGTTTGTTGATTTGGCTATTTACTTACTTTGTGGTGCATTAAACTTTAATTTGCATGCTTTCCTAGCTGAAGCTTTGCATGTGCTTTTTGCTAATACCTTAATTATTGCATGTGCTTGGTGCTTGTGACTGCAGAACTATGTTTCACTTTCTATATCTTGTTTAGCTAAGTGTCTTTTTTGTGCATGAAAAATTCACATAGGTATTAATATGCATGATTACTTTTAAAATTCTGCAGGATAAACCAAGAGGTTTTAAATGAATGAAATTTACATCACTATTAAAGATAATCCCGTCAAAAATAAAAAATATCAGGCAAACTTCAGTGGTAATCTTACTTGGTTGCTTTATAGTGCTGCATAATATTTAGAAACAAGGCACTTATTACATATGCAGAAAATAAATACAGTATTTAGCAATAGCATTGAATTTCTCATATTTTCATCTTTCACTTCTTAATAAAGGACTAAACGCAAAAATACATTTTGTACTTTAGAAAGAAGAGCTCTGAGGATCTATTTATGTTTTGAAATTTCTTTTCATTTAATAAAACTGGAGTGGTAAAAGCTAACGGGAAGAAATAAGCTAATCATTCAAGGAAACATAGTAATACTGATAGAAATTCATTTTCACTGATACAATTTGAATACTTTAACTTAGTTACTCATTGCGGGGTAAGAAACAGACATAAATATGAGGGTAAGTCAATGAGTAAGTCATAAATGAATATAGGAGTGAAACAAATACAAGTATGAATTTGAAAACTACTATTATTTCTTCATATAATTTCACTCATTTCATAGGTCCCCTGAAAACGAGCAGCATACAATTCTTTGGTCTGCTGTCTGAACCAGGCAGTGACTTACCTTTGTTCATCGTCATCATAGGGAAAGTTAATATTTAAGAGGGACGAACAAATGGAACTTGCTTGAAGCTATACAAAGGATGCTCAAGGACTTTCCACTTGAATTTTCTTAGCATCTCAGTTGTCTTGTTGACATTAAGAGGATGTTCAATCTTCTGGTATACGAGGGCATATGGCACTGATTTTGCTCCTCACAAATTCCATTTGTTTGATCCTCTTAAACATTATCTTACAGCTGCTGATGATGAAGCTGTACAAAGGGAAGTCACTGTCTGGTTCAGACAGCAGCCCAAAGAATTTTATGCTTCTAGTTTTGAGGGGCCTATGTGATGATGGAACAAGTGCCTCAATATACAGAGAGATTATGTGGAGAAATGAAAGTGGTTTTCAAATCAGTACTCATATTTGTTTCATCTCCATATCCTTTTGTGACTTACTTATATATTTCTGAATATATTTTCATTTGAAGTTTTGTTCTTGAGTTTAAAATTTTTCTTCATATCTTTATCATCATCTGTGTATTTCTATTGGCCTGTTTAGCCTTTAAAAATATGCAAAATTCATACACAGATAGATCTTTTTCGGGTCTAAACTAACCTAACCATTAGTTTATCTCAGATGTTTTTTTGTGGTAAGAGGTTTTTCCTTCTTATACAGATTAACCTAACAAAATGTAAGGAGAGATAAGCATGGCTCCCACATGCATAAAATCAACTGCAGAAACCACAAAGCAGAAAAAGTTTAAGACATCACTTCCTGCTTTTGTCTTTCTGCCCAACAGAAAACTCCTGTCTTTGTAGGCAGTGACTCAACTAAAAAAAAAAAAAAAAAAAAAAAATAAAAAACACAATGGGAGTTACAAGGGTAAATAGAGGGTGATTCAAATACAACTCCCTGGTTTAATGATTTTATCATAGAGAACTTATGGAACATATCGTCATTATTATGGGTATGTTTGATGTCAGCAAGGTTTTATTCAGTGTTTTGCATATTGCTGGTTCCATCGCCAATTTTATGCAAGTAACTTACAATATACAAAGAGAAGTTGATTTTAGACTGCAATAAAGAGAATGATTTTTTTTAAACCAGAAAGTACTTTTTGAATTGCCCTCTATGTACATTGTATTTGGGTAAGACACATTTAGTCCAACATTGAGATCATCTATGTTATGTTTATTTAACATAAGAAAGGAATGCATAAAGACCCAATGATTGTTTTGATCTTTCATCATTTCATTCATATTATTTTATATTTTCAGAGATGTTTGCTGTACATAATAAGTTTTCATTATTGATGAAAGAGGCATTGCCCCTGAAATGTATATATGTGAAGTAAAATATTTTTTGTGGAATTAGGCCTTCACTCTCATTATCTGGTTAGAAGAGTCATGAATTATGTTGGAGTAGTTTTTTTAGGGAAAATTTTGAAATTGAATTTAGAATCATCATTGTTTTTAGATACTGAAATTGCCAAGTCTATGTAGTTAATACTCTTGTTGGTTTCCTCTAGAGTAAAATTACGGTGACAGTCTAGATTGTTGAAAGTAGATAGGATATTTGTAGCATTAATTTGGTCTTTATTGTGAATGATTAGAACATCGTCCACATATAGAGTGACAATTATTGAGCTATATGATAAAAACGTGATAATTTTTCAACAATGGGCGAGAGTGGTTGAATGCAGGGCATGTTGGGATTTTTTTGAGCATGCGCACTCGTATTGTTGTTGTTGTTCATTTTTTGTTGAAAATTTTAGAAAATATCTCATCCCTGTTATCCAAAGTGACTGGGATTTCAAAAAGATGTGATTCATGCAGGACTGAGCACGACCCCAATAGACAATAGAGTGTTTGAAGTCCTGGAAAGAGTGCTTTGGAGAGCACATTCTGGCTTTGGGGTATCCAGAGGCCACTGGAATGGGAATCACTTGGTTACCATATTCTCCTGATCTTAACCTTTGTGACTCATTTTTGTGAGGCAATATTAAAGACAAAGTTTACGCAAATAATCCCGGAACCATCGCAGAGCTCAAAACAGCCATTCAGGAGGTCATCGAAAGCATCGATGTCTCGACACTTTAGTCAGTTTTGCAGAAGTTTGATCTTCGTCCGTGCCACATCATAACCACTGATGTCAGATATCGAAAATGTCATAAACTAAATCTGAATATCTGTAATTATTTTTAACATTTGAATAAATTTTTGAACTCTACAGTTTTGGAAAATTTGATTTTTTATTTCATATAGCTCAATTATTGTCACCCTGTACCTTCTAATGATGAGTAATTTTTTATTAATTAATACTTAATTTTGTAAGTTTATTTCTAAAATGTTACTACTACTAATAGGAGAGTGGATACTGAGCACATGGGTTTTTTATTTTTGAATGCAAAATAGTTTTGTCATTAATGTTTTCATTGTCATTTGTCATTAATATGGTAATGTTATTTTTAATGATTTCACTTTTGTTATTGTTTAATTTGTCGACAAATTTATGAAGATCTTCATAAATTAAAGACAAGCATAAATAAGCATATTATTGATGATCTTAATGTTTGATTATTTTATCTACTAACTCTTGGGGAAAAAAAGACTACTGGTAATTAATTTCAAGGGCATGCTAGATTCTTCATAGTAACCTTTCTTATAACACAAAATCTATTCATTTTATATTTATGCAAGCAAACATTTCATAGTTCACTACTTCAAAAATTATTCATCAGAAAAAATCATAAAATTTTGGGAATGTCTTAATTTCATGATAATTTTTTTTCCAGAGCCAAAAGAAAAAAAAAAAAAGGTCCATAAACCACCAATAGAGTGATTCTATAGTTTATAGAGAACATAACCATGAACTACACAATGTAATGTAAATTTTTTTTGCAGAATCCCGTGGACAGTTGCACAACGTTGCTCTAAAACTCCTGCAATACACCGAACACTAGTACTCTCCATAGTATATGACATCCTGCCCTCCATCACTTGTCATTATATCATCCACCACTTGAGGATCACCATGCTTTCGTCCTCTTCCTGGCTGAACAACCAATGAGCCTGTTTCTTCAAATTTCACAATCATTCTTCTTAGTCCATTGACAGTGAAGGGGACCTTTTCGTAACTGCTTCAAAGAACAAAATTTTCGCAAAGCTTCAGTAGCAGATTCACCATTTTGGTAAAAGAATTTTACCAGCAAAGCATATTCCAGAAAAGTCAGTCATATTCATTGGCATGCATTCATTGGTTCTGTATTAGCAGCTTTATAAAACCAAAATTAGCATCTTTATAAAACCAAAATTAGCATCTTTATAAAACCAAAATTAGCATCTGCCAGTATTTCATCTTGAAATGCACCCTCTATTGGAACTAATTTTTTTTTTTTTTTTTAATTCCCATCATGTAATTAAGGCATTCCCAAAATTGCTTTTGTCATGAATAGTTTTTGTTGTAGCGAACTTTAATTTGAGACACCCTGTACTTTTTCCACAGTGAAAGATTGAAAATAATATTTGGAAGGGGATTTGATATCATGTTTAATTGTTGAGATAAAATGTAGAAAGCAATGTTATTTGTCAAGATAGATTTTTGCATTGTAATAGTGCCTAAAACTTTATTATGAATGTTTCAGTGTTCAATCCGACTTTATTATTTATTGAGGAAAAAAAGAAAATTCAACTTTGCCAAAGTCACTTTAATGGAAAACTGTATTTTGGATTCTAATAGTCATTCATTATAAGAACTTTTGGTTAATCCTGTATTTTAAAATTGGTTTTAGCACAAATTTTATATTGCTTTTTTAAGTTACCGTATATTAGGTCTTATTCTTAAGAGTACTTCAGTTTGTAGAGAATGCATTTAGGCATCTTAATAAAATTTAATAATTAAAACCATTTGGTAAAAGTTTTTAAATAAAAACCTGAAATGGAATGAAAAAAGTGCTATCAATCTCATGGGACAATGTTAAAGGAGATTGTCTCTTTTTATGAAACACTGATTTAAACAACAGAAGATGATTGAAATTTATTTTATTAAAACTGAGGACCATTAACTTGAAATATTGGGTTGTTTCATAAGTACTGGCTGATTTTGCTTAGGCTACTTTGCATGTCTACCTTGTGTAACCATGACAACCTCCTACAAAATAAGTAGGACTGGTCCAGAAATTTCTCCAGTAGTTGCACGTGTAGCAGTGCAGACATTAACATCATGGAGCAGTGCGACTTTGCACGGATACAAACTTGGACGTTATGTGCAAGAAACCATTGCTGATGTTAATGCATGACGAGTGACAGAACTGTCCATAGATTATTTGCAAAGTTTGGCACTGGATTTTAATCATAAGCCAGTTGAAGGGCATTTGGAAAGTGCAAAACCAAACAGTTATGGAAGAAAGTATTACAAAACCTGCACTATTCACCAGTGACTATCACCGACAACATGTACTGCAGTCAGCTGGATATTGCCATCAGATATTGCGAACAAAAACAGTCACTGGTGAATCATGCAGATCCAATACTCCTCCAAGATGGTGCTCATCCACGTCTCCCTGCAAAAAATTAATGCTTTTGGGTACGAGGTTCCCCCTCATCCGATTTCCTTATGTCTCGTCATTTGGACAATTTCTTGCAAGACAAATGGTTCACTGATCGAGATGCTGTCATTACAGCTATCATCCAGTTTTTTTAGAAAGAACATTGTAATACCTACATCTGTCACTCTGAAATTTTTTTCGCAAACAAATTGCGCACAATGTATAGCTGCTGAGGGCAGATATTTCACTTAATAAAATGTGTTCTTTTCCTTGTTTCTGGTGTGTTTTTTTTTTTTTTTTCTCCCATCAAATTCAGCCAATGCTTAGGAAACAACCCAATAGAAAAGAAAGAATAAAAGGTTCCATTTTCCAGCAGTTGGTTTACTGCAAGTTAAAGAATTTAAGCACATTTTAAATCTTCTCCTTTACTGCATTAATTTGGTCATTTAAAATTTCAACCAAAAAATATTAGTAAATCTCTATTCTAAAATTTTAAATTATAAAGAGAAACTCTTAATAATAGAACCTAACCCAACAACAAAATAGTTTAACAGAGGTATATGAAATATACATACATATCTCACATACCCTGGAATTTTAAAATAAGTTATTTTTACTTTTAGTGCTTTATAAAATATTTTATGAAATTGTAACAAATTAAGAAATATTTTTAAAATTTAAGCTATAACATTGAGCTCTTGTAAGTTTTATTAATCATATTTATAATGATGACTTAGAGTGTCATGCTTATGGAAGATAAACAGCAAATTATGGAAAAGCCACCAGAAGAGAATCAAGTTGTATACATTTCTGAAGGAACTTTTGCTTGGGATGTTCCCATTAAGACAGCTAAGAAAAAAACAAAAAAAGGTAAAAATTTAAAAATTATTTTTATTACAAAAAAGATTATACAGTATCACTCGTTTATAGCGAAATCCAAGGGAACAGGATTTCTTTTTGTTATACCTGGATTTTGTTATATCAGAAATATAATAAAAATGCATTAACACCAGGCATAATCAGTGTTTTAACCAATTTTATTCATGAGCTTTAAAAAAATCCAAGATGTTTTTCTCTTTTAAAGATTTTATAAAAGTTTTGTTTATAAACTTATGCAATTTAAAGTAACACAAAAAATTGCATCCAGAACATCACCCTAAACAGTTAAATAATTTTCCCCTTCGTTCATAAGAGAACCCATGTGCTTCGATGATGGAATGGGCTCTTCTTGTTCCTCATTGTTGCTTTCTTCGCTCACATCGCTCTCCTCACCGCCATTGTGATTTCTTTGGCATTGTTTGGCGAATGTATCTTCACTAGCATCCCTGAAGTTATGACAGCATCGTCAAATGTTGCAAAGTCTTCAAACATCATCAATGCTAACTTTTATCTATACAGGGTGCTTCATAATTGGTGTCCCATCTTTAGGTCCAAGTAATGGCTCAAGGGGAACAGGTGGGGGGGAATTGAATATTGATTATTTGGTTTTTATGTACAAAGTTTTAGAGGTGGCAGAGGACTTTAATTTGAATACAGTAGATGATCAGATAAAGAACAGTTCAGATAACTAACAAATCAGATAACGAACACTTTCGCAAAAGATTTTTATGTTCAGATAACGAACACCTCACAGAAAAAAAACACTAGAAGAAGTGACGCTATGTGTAAGATTTACATGTGTAAGGCTAGAACCACATGATTCTTCAGAGAGCTAAGGGAATCTCCTCATGCAACTTTGTTGTATGCATGATGTTTGATGGATGTTTGATAATATTTTATGTATCAAGAATGACCAGTTTATTATTAGTAAAATAGATTTAAAAATAAGATCCCCTACCACCCCTAAAAGTTTGTATACAGAGTTCGTAAACAACCTTTATACAAAGGATGTATTAGTTGTAGATTAATCTAAATGCATTGTTTGGTCATTGTATAATAATTATTAGTTTTATGTATTATTTAGAAAAGAAGAAAAAAGCATTAACTTACGTAATAAATGAAGAGGAGAAGATAGCCTTACAAGAGAATGCTGAGACAACTAATCAAATTGCTCCTACATTATTCAATATCAATTTAACTCTGGCAAAGGTAAATAATAATAATTATTAAGTGGAGAAGTGTCTCCAAGCATAGGTAATGATTTTTCAATTGAAAAATGGAAGGAAAAATTCTGCGACCCGGATTTGAACCAGGAACCTCGATTATCATGGCTGATGCCTCTTCCAATTGGTCGAGGTTCCTGGTTCGAATCCGGGTCGCAGAATTTTTTCCTTCCATTTTTCAATTGAAAAATCATTATCTGGCAAAGGTAACAAAAAGAAATTTCCTAAACACTAATGAATACATTATCTTTGCATCTAGCATAATTAGAGTGGCTTATGCCATTATAGCAATATAGTTAGTATAGCATCCAATGTTACCCTGATTAATTGTGCAAGCTCTTGTAAAAATTGTTGTATAAAGGGTACATACTGGGTGGTGCAAAAAAGGGTATTAGAAAGTTTTTGAAAGATTCAATTGAAAGTCTTTAGGGCTTTTTACTATTTATTATAAAAAGAAAAAGCATCTATTTTAATGAAAAGCTATAGCAAGAAAGACATTTATATAAAATATTTATTTTATATGTATGAAAAATAATTTATGAAAATCATTCGATATACGATTTAATCAAAAAACATTGAAACATTTTTTACAAGCTTTATAAAAGATAGACATTAATTTATGAAAATCATGACATATTATTTATTGTATGTTATATGTTAAATAATTATCAAACAAAAAATATATATTGAATTATTTAGAGAGGTCCAAAGTATAGCAGGAAAGTGCAATTTTTTATCATATTTGCTTTCCATCATAAAATCATCCCAGATGTTGGAATTACAGCTTTTTTAAAAAATTAACAATGAATGAGTGTTGAAACAATGGTATACGATGATTTCTGTTATGGATATTTCGACTGTGGGAATATTTAATATATCAATAAGGTTTGTTTGTCCTGCCTTGTTTGGAATTTTATTATTTTTCTTTTGATATATTTCAATTTTTATTTAAATAACACAGGGTTCGTACTCTTGATCAAAGATAAAATTCCATGACTTCTCCAAAACTTTTCAAGGCATTTCAATACATTTTCCAAGACCATAATCTTTTATATTTTTAAGAATAATATATGCATATCATTTATAAATAATTATTAAGAAAACATTAAATCTGTTCAAAAAACACTTTTTCCAAAATTTAAATCAGAATCCATTGATTTTCCAGAACTTTCCAGGCCTGGAATCTTTTTTCCGATTTTCCATGACATTCCAGGTTTTCCATGACCCGTATGAACCCTGTAATAAATTTCCAAATTAAGCACGACATACACAACTTATTAAACAAAATAAAGAGATTATGTCATACTCTTCATTTGAAAATTTATTACCTTCTATGCTTTTTTTTTTTTTAATATATAGATTGAAATATATATAGAAAAAACAAAGAAAATAAAAACAGATTTTGAAATTAAGCATGATATACACACATTATAGAATGAAATAAAAATCCATGATCACAATGGAATATAGAATATAAAAATAATATTCTATAACAACCAAAATGTCCACAATATTAATCATCATGTATCATTGATAAAAATCGTTTTACCTTTGTTGTTCATTTTAAAAACCTTTAATTCCATCATCTGCAAACCTCTGGGGATTTTAATCCGTATCAGAAATGGGTTGGATTCCTGCCATCGAACTCTGCTCATCTTCTTCACCGCTGCTGGTCTCACTGCTGCTGGTATCA
>JAHWFO010013621.1:0-11528 GCA_023313115.1 Rhysida immarginata
AATAAAATTTTATTTTTTTAATTCGGACCACGAGTCGATCGATTGTTTGAACACCATTTTATGAAAACTTAATCGTGCAAGGGATTGTAGGAAGGAACGAATCTAAATTGGCAGCATCGATCGAGTTCTCCGACGAACAGGATTCAGTGAATCGAGTTTGGAGACAGTCGATTTAGTAAGAATCCAGATCACTAGCGTTCGCACTTCAAAATTCGAATCTAGTTCAAGCTGCCGATCTGGATCCAGTGTGCTAGTGCGAACGTAGTATTACTGTCCGCAATAATACATTGACTGTTTCAAGAATCCTGCTAATCTGGATTATATCATATAGTCTCAAGCGTCACAGTCCTCGTTTAGTTAATAAACTCCATGTGTTCTTGTAACCAGTCTCTCACCCTCCATAGAAGATTCGATCGTATCTGTATGTTTAACATTGTAAGATGTTTACACAAAAAAAACGAATCTAAATATTTTTAATGTTGGAATCTGTCTACGTTAGTTTAGTCTGATTGACAGCTAGATTTTCATATCGTCATTTCAACAGGCAAAGCCGCAAAACGAAAAAGACAGATTCCGACAGTGAAACACAACCTGACCAAAGTAGGCAAAGCAACAATGTAACCTCCGTCTTTCTATCTTGGAACGTAACAAGCATTGTTTTTTCGTTGTTGAAACATTCCAAGAAGTAGCTTTAGCTATGGCACAGATGTACAATTATTAGGATTTTAGCTACTTATACGAGGAAAGATCTAAAATTTCTGGAATTGGATAAGCATAACCGAAACGTGAAATAGTTTCAATGCAAGCCGATGGATGGCAGTAGGTACTTGTTTTATGAGCTAGGGTACAAAATTTCATCGAGAATGAAACAGTTCTCGCGTTTATAGACGCCGTTTTGTTAGAAGTTGTTGACGTTGCAATTCACAGTTCTTCCGATGAATAAGGTGGGTGGGGGAGAATGGTCATCGAATGCTTGGTCAAAAACTGTTGTGGCCTCAATGAAAGGTTGGCGGGCTCGTTATCGTGATAAAAAACCCAGTTTTTTGCTCTTCACATTTTCGGCAGTTTCCTTCTGACATCTTCACGAAAGCGTCTCGAAACATTAGAGTAGAATTGAAAGTGTGACCCACTGGTACGAATTCTTTATGCACCATCAAAGAATGAAAACTCGCAATGCATCCTCAACAATTTCTAACAAAATCGCGTCTATAAAGCCGAGAACTGCTTCATTAACGATGAAATTTCGTATCCTGACTCACAAAAATACCTACTGCCATCCATCGAGATTTCTTGAAACAAATTCACGTTTTGATTATACAACTCCAATCCGGGAAATTTTGGATCCACCTCCTAAGAATGCACGCTTGGTCAGTACGTTTATACGTCTGGCCGTCCGCCGTTTGCACGATTTTTGACATGGTATGCGCACCTGACGAACCCTTTGTCGCAGCTAAAGCTCCTTCTTGCTCAAGCACGACCTCACGTCATCAATGGTTAAAATCTAAACAGAGTGCAACATTTTAGTCATTGTTGACTCCTCACTACGAATCTGTTATAAAATCGCAAGCAATAGAGAGGTTCAGCACCATGTAAACGCGAACGTGATGCGAACGCGTGTGACGATTCTAGTCTGAAATGACGTAGCTTTTTCATTTTTTACAGTTGTAAACAATGAAAAACTATGTCATTTCAGATTGGAAACGTCACACGCGTTCGCGTCACGTTCGCGTTTACGTGTGCTGGACCTCTCTTATATTAACATGATAATGTTTTAAGGCTGGACATTATTCTACAAAAAGCATGATGCAAAAAAGAAGCAAAAAACGTAACGGAAACAGTTTTGCATTGTTGTTGCACGCTTAAGCGTTCTTGGCGCCGTCTTGAAGCACACGCCGGCACTAAAAAATCACCTGACCATTGTTGTCTGAGCAGCAATTTTATTTAAATCCTACCATACTAAGCACGGCCGTACTATATCTCCAGGCCTGACAACTGACGTCATGCTAGAGGTCGGCGAGGCATGAGGTCGTCTGCCTGTCATTTTGACGGAGATGGTAATTTTTTTCATATTACTGGAGAATTCGTTTAACTTGATTAAACATAATTTGTCATCAATTAAAGTATTTCAATGTCATCCGACCTCTAGCATGACGTCATCAGTCTTCAGTTGTCAGGCCTGATAGATATAGACGGCCGTGATACTAAGCAAAGAATTCGTAACGCTTTTTATTAAGAGTTTTCATCGGACCAACAATATGCGCGGACCAACAATCTACATCTCAATAATAGGCTAGAATAAAAAATTATGCGTTAAATACTATTAGCACGGTCTATAGATATACATGGTCATCGAGTTCCATTGTTAAAATGAAGCTAAAGTATCTAGCTCCGAATAGGGCTGAACTCTATTGAAAAGTGGCGCTGCATGTACATTCGGCCCAAAAACGCCTGCAGCGCCGCCCTATCGACAGACAGAAACTTTACTTTCATTTTCAGTTTCAATGAAAAACCTCTATCGCAGGTCACGGTTGGCCCTGGTGCGATATATGCGGCACCTAGCGCGATTTGTTTTCCTTAGCTTCTCGATACAATGGAAAATGGCCGAAGCTCGATGACCATGAATATCTATAGACCGTGCTATCTTACAAGCAGTCACACTGCACAAGGAAAACTGAATGTTGATATTTCCGCCATGTAAAGCATGCAAATCAAAAAATTAACATAAATTACCATTACGCAATGGTCAACATGATCTTCTGATTGTGGGTGATTGGTTGATCCGATTTGGATGATTTTTCTTGTTTTGTTTGTTTTTTTATGCTGAACAAGTTTGCAATTGGGTTTTTTTCTCTATCCCTTACGGGTTTTGAGATAAATTTTGAATGTGTCCTAATTTGCATATTTGGGATGATAAAAAGTGCACCATGGGATAGGCCACCCACAACTTCCTATTCATTGGATTCATCAAAATTGACATATCTGCTTCGGTTCAAAAAATAAAAGGGGGGGGGGGGAAAGACTTATGGACCACCCTGTATATTTAAGATAAGTAATTTGTCCGGTTATTCCGGGCTGGCGGTGGTGGAGGGAATAATATTTACTATTTACTATACTAATTTACTGTTATGCTGCGAGGTGGCCTAGTTACTATTACTAAAAAAAAATTTTTTTTAGGTCCGCAAAAAACGCATTGTTGCATGAATTTTTGCATGAAAATGAGTTTTGCGTGGTCAATTTTGAATACCAGTGTTGTAGCCGTTGGTTTTGCTCATAACAATGCTCATAACTTGCTGATTATTGGCGAAAAAACGAATGAATTGCTTATATAAATATCCATACGGGATGGCCTATTTACTATTAGTTCATAATAAAAAAATATTACTTACATTTTTGCAATGCTACTTTTGCGCATTGGTTATATGGCGTGTTCGACAACCATGATATTGAGAAGAGAGTTCACTGTGGATAATGACATGATGGAAAGAAAACAAAAAACCTCCTCTCCACAAAGATTGTCCACAAAAAGAACAGGTGGTAGCCACTGGACGCAAGGTCGGATTGTAAAGCGGGTAGTCAAATTGTTCCCAACTAATCAGATCTTTTGTTTGGGAACAACTTGACTACCCGCCTTCTAAAGGAGATCATCAGCAGCCTGCATTTCAGCGACGATGAACAAATGATACTGAGTGACTTTCTTACCAGCGGCAGCTTCTATGAAGTGATCATGCGTAAGTACATTGAGCGCTATGACAAATGCTTAAATAAACTTGCAAACTATGTGGAAAAATAGTTAAAGACATAGAATCAGGTAAAGAAAAAATTTTGAAAATATATTTAGTGTGTTTGTTTTTAATTGCAAAACGGACTTCACTTTACGAAATAATCCTCGTAAAAGATTTATGTACTGTATAAAATATTTATTTGTTTGTGGCATCTAAAAATAATATTTTGATATTCTTAATGGTTACTACTAGAGCAAGTGCAATTGATTTATAGAGGTCCACGAAAAAGCCTTAAAAATTAATATAGCCGAGCTAAAAACTTGATGATAATATTGTCGAAAACAGAAATTAATCAGTTTTCAAGCTATCATGCGCGCGGCGGACGGCTGGACGGCCGGACTAGGCGGTATTCTTAAAGCTTAAATCGCAGTGTAGCTGCTATTTACAATCTAATGAAATTGATAAATATCATTAACATATTATTTACAGCTATAAAAATAATCAATAAAATTTCTCCCATTATTAATTCTCAGTTTACTTCATAAAAGTTTGCTTCAGAAATTACATCCTTGTCGATCCATATGAAAGCGAATTGTTTCAGATTATGTGGGCTCATCTGTTTTGCTCACTAAACCTTTGAATAACAATAAAGAAACAACCAGTAGTTGTATGTAAACAGAATATGAAACATTTAAAATATGTTTCCTTAGTGGTCTCTTTAGGATCGTATCATCATCCAGAGAAGAGCTTTAATTTTCTAAAAGTGTATTCTACGAACGGAAGTCAAGCTAAAGTAGAAAATGCGTATAAAATGAGACCATTAAAAAACAGTCTGAATATTGCACAAACACCATTTAGCGCGTTCCCTGGCGAGTGCTTTTGACCCTGACCTACGCTTTCGCTGACGTAATAATGAAAACACGGCAGCTTCGAAATTGGCGAGTCGGCCGGAAACTTACTCCAATGAAAAAGTGCGATCAGTTATCCAGTCTTAGATGCTAAAGGTGAGAACTCAACAAAATTCCAAAGAATGTGTAACGGTGACGGCAGTACGTGTAACATTCCGATTTAGACTTTGTTGAAAAATTAAAGAAACGCGTCGCTTTCATGAGATGCAGATCTGACGCTGAAGACATTGAAGCCCTGAACAATCTGATTGGGCATAATCACCGCATCACGAATCACTAAACTGTGTCAAAAGTGTCCATCATTCACGGTTCTGTCTCAGTGGTGCAGGAGCGGTTGCGAGGATAAGACAAAAACGAATGCATTGAAAAGGGTGGAGATTACATTGAGAAATACACGGACATTATCAATTTTGTTAAGATTCGTTCAATTTTGTAATAAATCTCCTTTGTAACTTTAGATACGTAATTTCTGATAAAAATGTAAGGATATTTTTATTTCATTACACGTATTTGAGATTGTACAAATTACTTCAGAGATCTTGTAAATAAAAAGGGATTTTAATGATGTTGAGCAATTAAAGCGTAATAGTGAAAACAGCCTGATTTCTATAGGGTGGTAAGAAGGTAAAATTATTCACAAATGACACTTTTATATGCTAGTGTGTACATTCACCACTATAATAGAAGTTATATAAGGACTTTCCATAACAACTGAATGGAAAGTTTATACATTTCAAAATTATTACAAACATTAAATGCAGATAACTGTGATTTAAAATCACATTACCATCGAGAGGTGGGAGCTGGCCAACATGATACACTGCTGGCATAATGCCACTTTGGCCTTATCTCTGCTATGGATGCCGTACGGTTGCTCAAAGCTTTTCGTACGATTCGACGGTCTTGGCATAGGTCAGTAGTGCATGGTCGTCCAGAACCAGGTCTACGTGAGCCGGTTCTTTCCGTAAACCACTGCTGACAATATCGAGCCACCACAGAAACATTACCTCCATCCAGCCTCTTCAACTCCCATAATCCGACCTTTATCAAACCCCATGAGTTGTTAGACAGGAGCACGGCGGAGTATGCGAGGCATTGCAGTTATTGTTACCACACCTACAGTCAACTGTTTCAGTAGAATGCAGATGTCAAACTGAAGATTTCATGCAAATCTGGTCGGAACAATTCTTCTCCAGGAGGGGTATGTGAGCCACGCTGTATTACATTCTTCTGGACATATTGTCTTGCAATTTGAATCATTCTTTGTATGCCGCCAACGCTACATGTGTGCAAAATTTCAAATAACTCGACCCAGGTCGCAGCATTTTTCCTTCCTTTTTTTCGATAGAAAAATCTTTACCTGATGCTTGGTAGGCTTATCTCCAGTTATAATATCATTTATTATTTAATCCGGTATTATATTTTTATTCCTTATGAATTAGAGGTTTTCCCCTTTTTCAGTATAAATAATGTCTATCAAAAATGTCTACATAATACAAAAAAAGAAAACTCTGCATACATTTTTTCAAAAAAAAAAATTCAAACAGCCATCAAGGGATAGGCATAAGTCAACTTTGACTTCTACAATTACGACAAGTGCCTGCATACCGCAAGCACCCAGAGCTTCCATTCACAGCACGCTACCGCTTCTATTCATACACTGCTGCGAAGACATAATTCAGGGCTTATTATTGGTAGAAATGCGATTAAACGTATCTTCGGATGATGATGTAACAATGTATGACGTTTTCGCGCTCAGGCCTTATCTTTAGGAGGCGTTGCCTGGGTTCGAAACAGAAACCTCGGCTGTCTTTAAGACACCTTGAGACAGCATGGCTGTCCGGGTGTCTGCGATAGCCCAACTGGTAGAGGCGTGGGCCATGACAGCCGAGGTTCCCGGTTCGAACACAGGTCGCAGAATTTTTCCTTCCATTTTTCGATAGAAAAATCTTTACTTTATAATACCGGATAAGATTTCCGGTACCAGGAAAGACAAAAGTGAAAAGAAAAAAAAAGAAGATGGGTACCCGAAATACGTTTCCGGTATTTCAATTTTATTGCTTATAGATTAGAGGTGTTCCCTTTTTGTTTGTTCATTCCACATTAATTGTTTAAAATTTTGTACTATGCGACAGGAATTCACTAAGTAAGTTACAAATGGATATAGAAATGAATCAAAAATGAAAGAGTACTAATTTGAAAACTATTTTTATTTCTCCACATAATCTCCCTGTACAATGAGGCACTTTGTCCCATCTTTTCACAAGCCTCTCAGAAACAGCAGCATAAAATTCTTTGGGCTACTGTCTGAACCAGGCGGTGAATTACCATTGTACAGCTTCACAAGGCATATTGCTTACCGTATACCGTCAGCGAAACTAAACTGTAAGTGCCGAATCCTACTGTAACTTCGACATGAAACTTTGTAATGCCATACGATGGAAGCGACCAGAACTCCGCATCAAAGAATTCTGATATTTTCCCTATGTTAATGCATGATAGCGCACGTCCTCATACTGCCAACAAGACAACTGAGACGCTGCGAAAATTCAACTTGGAAGTTTTCGAGCATCTTCCGTATAGCCCTTACCTTGCTCCAAACTGTACAAAGGGAATTCACCGCCTAGTTCAGATAGCAGCCCAAAGAATTTTATGCTGCGGTTCTGAGAGCTTGTGAAACGATGGGACAAGTGCCTCATTGTACAGGCATTATGTGGAGAAATAAAAGTAGCTTTCAAGTGAATACTCTTATTTGTTTCATTTATATTTCCATTTGTAACTTACTTATTGATTTCTGCTCGTATATACAGTTCTCTCTCTCTCTCTCTCTCTCTCTCTCTCTCTCTCTCTCTCTCTTTCTTAATTAAACTTTCCTTACTTAATCAAATCTAGACAGGAAACGTTTTAAAGTTAGGGTACCAAATTAGATAGGAATGATGTCTAGATTATGGCCCACAAGATTTGCATGGTTCACCGCTTCCATTAGTACCAAACTATATCGTTGCCGTTCACAGGTGTTGCTAGCCTCACTTTGTAAAAGTGCACTCGTTGAAAAATCAACATGGGCTTTGACAGTAAGAGCAGAGCGTTATTGGTGAACTTTTCAAATTGTGTTGGACACTAATGGGTGCCATTTCGCGTACACATTGAAGTGTGACGGCCGGTAGTCCACAAAAACCATTGCATGATATCCCAAAGTATTAAAAGAGTTTCAATGGTATTGCGTATTCGTTATTTCTCTTACCTATGTATTTAGTAATGCCAAAATTACTATTCTTGTTCGATCGCTCTTTTTCCACATTGAGACGGTTAAGTAGGGAATGTCTAATTATAACCATTTGTATATGAAGCAACCATATACGAGGAGAGATCAAAAAGTAAGTTGCACTAACTCGCCGCAGGAGCGCGCTGTGTGACGCAATCTTGGGCAAAGCGGAGAAAGGGACATTAACTGCGCAGACGTCGGATAGGACGGTTGCTGTGGTTTCCCGTCGTGTTTTGTGTGACTAGAGGGCCAAAAGCAATGGCGCGTCAACTGGATGACCACTCCAAACTTGAGGTGCGAGCAGCAATCCGATTTCTATGGGCCAAACGGGTGAATTGCACGGACATTCATCGTGAAATCACTGCGCGATACGCAACACCTCACAAGGCCCGCCAAACGTGCGAACTGCTGCAGCGATTCAAGTGGGAGGTTTGGCAACATTCTCCATACAGTTCCGACTTAGCGCCATGCGACTTTCATCTTTTCGGTAAGCTCAAAACGGAACTCGATGGACAACGATTTCGAAACGATGAGGCGGTGAAAGCGGCTGTCACCGTGTGGTCACAAAACGTTGGAGGAGATTTCTATGCATCCGTAATCGAAAAGTTGGTTGATCGTTCGGATAAATGTTTAGGGTCTCTTGGGGACTATGTGGTAAAGTGAACCTACATTGTATGCTGCTATAGCCGTGTAGCTTTTGTATAGGTGGTGTAATAAATGGCCATACCGTGGAAGTGCAACTTACTTTTTGATCTCCTCTCGTATCTAGAAATGAATTATGCAGCCATATCTTATGTGAGACTAATTTTGATCGCAACATAAAAAAAAAGAGATAAAATTGAAGGACTCGGGGCAATAAGGACGTAACCCACAGGAAGAATTTTTTGAGAAAAGTGACGTTATATCTTTAATGAATCTGTAAATCTATATGGTTGATGTTCTGCTTTACTGTGATTGCAGTTTGGCCGGCCAGGTGGCCGAGAGGGCTAGGGCGTAGGCTTTCTAGTTCTCGAGTCCGCCTGGTCGTGGGTTAATCCCACCGTGGGCATGGATGTTTGTGTTTATCCCGGGCTGTGTTCAGATATAATTTGTGTAAAAGGCGCAAAATGACCTTAGTAGTCGACGCCAAAATTTCTTATCAACCAAACCAAATCTGATTGCAGTTTACTTGTGCAATTGTTAAAGAAACATACTGTAAATGGATTTCACAAGCAGTAATTATTACATTTAGTAAGAACTTCTTCCTGTGGGTTACGTCCTTATTGCCCCGACCCCTTCAATTGTAAAAAATACAACATTTTACGAAGAATGTAGGAACATAATATGAAAGTTGGGACAATGTCTAATATTATTTATTCTTGTAAATTTGTAGTAGTTTTTGTAATTTCGTGATTCTCGATCTGAGGATAAGGATATAAATTGATAGATAAAGTTTATCATTATCATTTCATATTTTTGTTGGTTTTTATGATAATTTTATTGTCCTTTTCAACCTGTTTAAAGTAATTTCTTTAGTGGGATTGTACTCCAATATTTCTAGAAGTTAGATGTTTCAGTTCAGTTTTTTAATCTGGTGAACTTCCTTTTTTAACTTCTTCCAGCAAATTAGAGGAGTCGAAATTGTTTTGTAAAATCTCCGGATAAAAAGATGTGAACATTTCTTAATGGATTTTCAGACTGTATGTGAGCTTCTTATTGTATTTTTGATTAGCTGGTTTTCGGAACAATTAAAGATTGCCACTTTTCCTTTATCATTTTCAGAATTTTCTTTTTATCATGTATATACTATCTTTTTTCGAATCTTGTATGCCATTAAAGAAATAGTTTTTTACAATGTCTGTACTGCTTTTTTTATCGTTGAGGATCAAAACAGAAGATTTTAAAAATTTTAGGAAGTCACCTGCTTTAATTTCATTTAAATTCCTTAAAATACGAATAACTATCTACTTGTATTAAAATTGGCAGAAATTAATGGAGATTCGTTAGCAATTCATAGAGTGCTTGTTCAATTGACCGATCTGGTTGCAGTTCTGATAAACATTTTCAATTGCGGAAATGTCATTCATACAGGCCTCGAGGGAACAGGAGACAAATGAATGCTTCAGGAGAAATAATTAATAAGCAATAAGCAATTTCATGTAACATTAAACGAAATATGACGGCATCTTCTGGGTGTAGACAAGTGATGTTTTCTATTTAGTATACAGATGTTTCCTAAGCTGGGGAAAACAACATGCATATAATAATGACAAGCGGGCGTTTATTATTTATCAATATTTACGGAATGGCATGTGTAAAATCTGATTTAACTTTTGCTAGTCTCTGAATTTATTTATATCATTTATATCTACGAGAATCGTTTTTATTTCATAAAAAATTCACTAAGTCCACGCGAATTTAAAGCAAATGTGACAGATTTAGAGAGATTACGAAGTTTAGTTTCTCATTTATTGGCATTTTCGAAGCATGCGGATTTAGAAACCATTAATTAATCATGATAGAGCATCATTTGAGAAAATTCCGTTTATTACTCAAGTCAAATTTAAAATGATTATATAGTATTTGCCAATGAAAGTTTTCAAAACTTTTGTTACTATTTTTTGCAATAGATTACTTTTTTATGCAGGTAGTTTAAAAAATTGGGAATAATATGAAACTAACTTGCAGTACGAGAAAACATTCCTTTTTAATACTTACATTTAATTGGCATGAAATCATAAAATGAAAGCTAAGCTAAGAAAGTGTTGTTGAAAATTTAAAGATAAAACATTTTTCCGAACAAAATTGTCATCTCCGAGTTTTTTAATATGGGAAAATTTTCAAAGTCGTGAAATAAGTATTAAACATGACTTAACGTGTCAAACCACAATAAAATTATTTAAACCTCAGAAAATCTTAAAAATTAATATCAGCATTGCAAATATTAAATATGAAGTGAAGGTGAACTTTTTTTCATTGCTGACGGAATTTACGTAGGACTTTGTCATTATTTCCTCCGCAAAGGAGAAGAGCATCACTTGAACCCAACACAACAACAGTCGTTATTCACCATCGTGACACTTACTAAATAACTAGTCTGATCCTATCTAAAAACTCTCTTACTTTATTAATCAATATAAACAGATTAATATAGAATGAACGCGTGGCCTACTATCAATGAAAAACTGAGCTATCAGATATTATAGATTACTCTATATACTGCTTAAGGAATCGTTAGATTGCAGCGCTTACTAATCGAAAATGCATCACTTTTCCAAATTAGAAAACCTCCACAAAGGAAATGCTTTTTTTTATATTTTTTATTATACAAAAAGCACTCCATTGGAATAACAGAATGAACGGAATTTAATTTTTTTTTTAAATGAACGTACCATAAGAATAAATTGGTTATTATTATAGTGGAGTCTTAATATAATGGTCATATCGAGGCCAACGAGAGACAAGCCAGGACACTCAAAAACATTGTCTTTAGATAGTAGGTGGTCATCCAATACCACTGAAAAATGACACTAAAGCTTCTTGCTCCCGGTAGGGCGAGAACTCCATTGAAAAATGGCGCATTATATAGCTAAAACGCATGCAGCGCCGCCCTAGCGTGAGCTAAAAATTTTAATTTCACTTTCAGTTTCAATG
>JAHWFO010013624.1:0-11228 GCA_023313115.1 Rhysida immarginata
CTGTCTTGAACATCCCGAAAGCGCAGAAATCCATTGGAGCGGCTTCATTCCAACGTAACACCAGCTAGGAATTTCTCGTAAAGCTTATAAACTTTCGGCTAGTGGACTTTACGAAGATTCAAATCTCTGTTGATAATTTTGTTTACTGTTGCGGACGGTATTCCTATTTTCGAAGCAATACTTTAATAATAATTCCACCAACACGTGCATATGTACTAGACGTTTCTTATCCATAATTTCCGTTCACGCAGATAAATTTGCATGCACATAAAAGTGACTTTAATATCGTTTCCATAATCCGTCCGCCGTTTACAGATAACTTGAAAACGGATTAAGCTCTTCAAATTCTGTTTTCAGAAATATGACCAAGGTCTTAGCTTGACTGTATAGACCGAGAGCTAGGACAGGTTTATTTATCCTAGAAATACCAAAAGCGCCGTTGTGAAATTTGGAAAACCGATCGTCTATATAATTAAAATATGGCAGCCTTAGTAAAAATCAGTGGTGGGTGTATGACGTAGCCGATGAAAAAAACAGGCCTGGGCACTCAAAAGTCACCTGACCATAGTAGTCTGAGCAACAATCCAACTTTCATGGTCTCCACCTTGGATTTTAACAATCAGTGTTTTTTCGTTTGTTGGTAACAATGAAGTTTGGATTGTTGCTCAGACTACTGTGGTCAGGAGATTTTGAGTGCCCTGGCCTGTCTTTCCAACAGCACCTAAAAACCTGGGCGCCGAAACGTCATTACATTGTTACATCACCTCATTAGGGAATTGTTGCCAATAATAAGCCCTGAATTTTCCCTACTGAGGTGATGTAACAATGTAATGACGATAAAGATAACAGGAAAGCACTGATCCACATAAAACTTTTAATCGGACGTATGCGCATTTCGGCAGCCACGCTGCCTTCTTCAGCGTACACAAGGATTTTGATCAGAACAGACAAGCCTGTTCAGATAAAAAGGCAAGGACAATCGACAATCGATCAGTATAGTGAAAAAGTAGTAAGAGTGGTCCAGGAGCCTTTAGCTCACTTTACACGCTCGCCCAAAAAGTAAACCAAATGAGGTACACTGAAGTAGGAAAGAAGCCTGAAAAGAGTCTTCTTACCTCTTTAAGTCATCCAGAAAAGAGTCCCTTCATGGTAGGGACGAGAATCGGATTGTGGATTGACGAATAGCGATTCCGAAAAACTAGGATCTAGCAGATCCAGTAGTTGGGGAACTCGGCCTTGTTAATGTTCTCGAAATTGACATTCAAGATATGACGGGGTCTTCGAAACCTGAGGGGAACCCCTGATAGTGAGTGAGTGGTCCAGGATACCAGCAACCAGGGTATTTTCATGATGTTCCATCTTGGGCAGCATGTTCCTGAGAAGTGTTTGAACATAGGAACCAATGTGGGTCATCCCCAGATTTTCATAGATAGAGAGATTGTTGGCAACTTTTCTGTCTAGTTGAATAATGCACCGGAGGGTAACATTTTGGAAGGTCTGAAGATCTTTCCATCTCGATTTGCAAATGGAAGCCCAAGCAGGCATACCGTGAAGTAAAATGGCACGAATCACGTATAACAAGAGTTTGTTGTCCACTCGGAGAGCGCTGTTTCGCCCCAGTAGCGCGATGACACTAAACTTCGCTTTCTTAGCCTTGTTAAGCGAATATTGGACATGGTCGTTCCATTTGAGCTTGGAATCAACCACAACTCCGAGGTACTTATAATTTTTAACCCAGTCAAGCTTCCTACCATGTAGGATGAGCGGCCTTGGAGGGTTTTCTTGCGTTTGCGTGTGATGAACATGGCTTTACACTTGTTAACATTCAGCTGTAAGCGCCATTTAGAGAATCAGCTCTCACACTGGTGTAAAGCTTTTTGCAGACGGCTGATGACGTGGACTGGATTACGTGCCCAGGTCATGATGGACCTGTCGTCAGCAAACAAGTAAAGATTGCACTTTGTAAAGTCGTGGATAAAGAAATTGAACAAGGCAGGCCCCAAGACAGAGCCTTGGGGAACACCAGCATTAACATCAGAAGGGTCAGAAAAGGAGTCACCAACCTTAACACGGAAGGTCCTGTTTGTCAGAAAGGAGCGAACCAAGGCAATCAGGTCATCAGTGAAGCCACAAGTAATCATTTTATAAATGAGTCCATCATGCCAGACTTGATAAAAGGCCTTTTGAACGTCAAGAAAGATGATATCACCAAACATAGAAAGATTGAGAGGACCGTTCAAATCAGCAACAAGCCTCCATACCTGGAGCTGACATGAGTGAGCTGTGCGGAAGCCGAATTGCTCTTCACGAATAAGGTTGTTTGCCTCGCAGAAGTCGTTGAACCTCTTGAGAATAGTTCGCTCAAGGACCTTGGAGAGCACTGGCAGTAAGCTAATGGGCCTGTAGCTGATGGGAAGAGCAGGATCAAGTCCCGGCTTGGGAATAGTGAGGATGATTGGGTCCTTCCAGGCGCTAGGGAAGTGATCGTTTAGCCAGCAGTCATTCATGATCCTGGTGATAATGCAAACAACATTAAGAGACAAATTCTCCAGAGCACTGTTGGTGATGGTGTCGATGCCGGCTGCTTTTTTGTTTTTCAGGTGCTTAATTGTGTTCAAAATCTCAGAGGTGCCAATGATATTAGGATGAGTAAGAGCGCGTTGAGAGAATCCAAACTTGTCACATACTTCTTTGACTTCACCAGTAATATTAACCAGACAGTCCTCCTTGGGCGTATTGAATTGACTTTTCAATGAGTCAGCGATGAGTTGAGCCTTGTCCTGGTCACTGCTAACAAAATCGCCACTTTCCGTAAGTAGAGGAGGAAGTTCAATGGCCCTGTTGCTTTTAAGGGCCCTGACAGTATTCCAAAGAGAATTGTCTTGGACGGACAGACTCTTGATCTTGTCATTCCACCTTTGATTCCGTAAGTCCTGGATCTGCTCGCTGACCTTCCGCGATAGCCTGTTGTATTTTGTATTGAAATACGGAAGCCTGGTACGTTGCCACAGTCTTCTGTAAGTATTTTTTTCCTGAATAGTCTGCCTGATGCGGAGAGGAAGCTCAAGATGGTCTGGCCGCTTGTAATCAACTGGAGAAGCACTAGCATCGGAAGCCATGAGAATGGTGCGAGTGACATTTTTGACATTTTCGTCGATGTCATTGCTGCTGTCTGGATCCTGATATGGAATGCTACTATCTTTTAGAAGTTCCCTAAAAAATTTGCATTCCTGCTTGTAACGAAGATTTACCCTCAGATCGATATTTATCTTCTCGAAATTTAAAGCAACAGGGGGAGGTGGTCAGATGATAAGGCATTCACTGTGTATATGATGTATGGTTTGAAAAACCCCTTGAGGACAGCTATGTCAAGCACATTACTGACAGGTGAGTGATCACAGTAGTATGTATCTTCAAGGGGACGGACAATGGAAGTGTCAATCTGATCTAACATGTATCTATAGAGTACTGAGCCGCTCTGATTTGTGCATCTAGAATTCCAGTGAGGGTGCTTCGCATTTAAATCACTTGCCATAACAACTGGAATGGATCCAGACAAAAAACTCATCGAGGTCGCGAGGGTCGAGTTTATGCCCTGGACGGTTATATACGGAAGTAAACTTGACCTCACCAACGTCAACATCTTTAAGGATAATGGATACTGCTTCCATTTTCACTAAATCTGGAGTGACGATCTTAGTATGATCAATGCCTTTTCTGATAACAATAGCTGCCCCTCCAGAGCCTGGATCAGTAGCTTTTTTAGGGTCCTATCTTTTCTGTATATGTAATAACCTGGTAGGGTGAAAGATCTGCTTTGCTTGAGGTGAGTCTCGCACAAAAAGGCTACGTCGATATTCCAACTTGTGAGGAAATCGTAGAACTCATGACACTTGCGAGGGATCCCCCTTGCATTCCAGATAGTGTATCGTAGTTTTCTTTGCTTTAGTACTTATACGGATGTCTAACCATGATTATTTCCTGCTCTCAACTGGAGTAATCTGTGGCAAATCGTTGCCACTTTCTTTCAGCATATTCATTAAGTTACCCAGAAATCTTTGAATTTTATTCAGTTCTTTGTGGTCAACAGCTCCCTTACCAACTGAAGCAGAGGCAACGGAAGCGAAAGATCTACCTTCAACTACCTTAGAATTTCTATTCCTATTGACTTGTGGGTATTTGGGGCATTTTGTATAGCTGCTTGTGTGCTGGCCTTCACAGCGAATACATTTAGGCGGGTCTTTACCTTTTATATTCGTACAGTCCCTTGATTGATGATCGCCTGCGCACTTGTTGCAACGTGGTGACTCGGTGCATCTCTGAGACACGTGCCCAAAACGTAAGCAATTGTAACATTGCAATGGCCTTTTGTTACCCCTAAATAATTCAACTACTACAGCAAGTGGACCGATACGTTTCAGATTTAGGAAGGACTTATTATATTCAGTGTTTTGGAGGAGGACTAGAACCATAGGCATCTCAACAGCCCCGTTTGCTTTTTTAAGCCTAATTGCTTTGTCCGGGAAGTAGTTGGCACTTCTGAGGTCTTCAAAGAAATCTTCGAGATCGTATGTTTTGTCAACGTTACGAACAACGTATTTCAGTAGCTTTTCAGATTTTAGTTGCTGGTGTTGGATTTTAAGAACATCATTCCTTTTGATTTCATGCTTCATCATGACATTTGACCTTAATGGTGTCTGAAGACCCGTGTGGGCAGTAATTTTATCCAGAGCCACGTGATTTTTAATCTCGTCTAGAATTTCCTTGATTGGCTTCTCGTGATGACGAATAATAATCGGAGGAATGTAAACAGCTTCCTTTCCATGGACGACATTGCTTTGGGAATGACTAAGCTTAGCTTTGTTACACAGAGACACTATCGTCGATATTAACAGTGGCCTGGATGTTGTCTATCCTAACACCACCTTTGTTCCTTTTATTCTGCACAATACGCCAGTCACCTCTATCACTGTCAGCAGAATCATTTTCATGCCTTCTTTTGACGCTAGCTCGTAATGAGGTGTTTCCTTCATTGGCCGCTTCCAGGCAAGTAGAAACTTTTTGAGGATTTACCACTATCATGGGTGAATCAGAAGTACTGGGAGAGCCCATAAAGTCCTTGATAATATTGCCAAGGTTAGCGAGGCCATTGGCAGTCTGTAAACTTGCACTTTGAACATCCTTTTTTAAATTATCAATTTTACTACCAAGTTCCTTGGACAGTGCTTCCACCCTTGATTCTAACTCTAGATACTTATTCTTCAGTTCAGTACGTAATGCCTCAAGTTGTTCGTTAATAATAATATCAAATGGTAGAAATCTCGGATCCTTACACGTATCTTTGTAGGCCAGTTCACAAGGTAACACTTTACCATCAGCATATTTAACAGTACAAGAAGATTTTCACGCAGCACCTGATATCATCATGAAGCAGGTGTAGTGCTGGGGTTTGCCGTCCTTAAAAGGACGCACCTACTCAGAACGACTCAGTAAAAAAGACTTAAAAAAGTCCTACCTTGTCTTCTTGGAGATTCCGCAGACTGCAATAGGTACGTCGTCGTCCGTCGAGTGGTAGAATCGTCGTGCAGTAGCAGCTGTGTGTCCTGTATGAGCAGTGGCAAGGACACACTGCTCCTCGGCCTATGTTCCTCCTCCCATAAAAGGCAAGGACAATCGACAATCGAACCTCTTCAGATACTGTGGGGTGGTATTTCTTCATGTCAGTAAAGCTTTTAACCAGCTGTGGCATGAGGGCTTTGTCTACAAAATGATTAGAGACGGGTTCCCTGCTGATTTGATTTTGATGGTGAAATCCTTTCTTGACGACAGATCCTATCAAGCCAGAGTTGGAGAAAATCTTTCTACGCCCCGTGTTGTAAAGGCCGGTGTCCCTCAGGGTTCTGTCCTCGGGCCTGTGCTATTTAATTATTTTGTACACGATTTCCCGAAACCCGATAAATGTAATCTGTATTTCTATGCGGATGATACTGCCATTATGACATGGGCACACCAGCCGACTCACGTTATCACTCGGCTGCAGTGCGCCTTGACGCAGTTCGAAGACTGGTTTAACTGCTGGAAGTTGAACCTTAATGTGGGAAAGTGCAAGGCTTTGTACCTCAATAGGAAGCTCAAGCGTCCCCCAGATTCTCTTATTCTGTTCAATAAGAAACTGGACTGGGTGGACAACTACAAGTATCTGGGTGTTTCATTGACTCAAGACTCTCGTGGAACCGGCATATGTCCTATGCTCTGAACAAAGCGAAGAGGGCTAAGTACAGTATCATAGCTCTCATGGGTCGCAACAGCGCCCTCAGCATTGACAACAAGCTACTTCTGTACAAATCGATTATCCGGACCATACTCCTCTATGGCATGCCTGCGTGGGCGACTATCTGTAAAACCAGATGGAGTGAACTACAGTCATTCCAGAATGTTACCCTGAGGACCATTGCCCAGCTGGACAGAAGGACGGTGAAAAACCAATCCATCCACTTGGATTTAAACATGGCCCATATCGGAAAGTTTATACAGGACCTCCTTTTGATTATGATACAGAAGATGAATACTCACGACAATAAAGTTGTGAATGGGATGCTAAAGAACTCATTGAATATGAACTGGCATACGAAGTATCGTAAACCGAGGCACGTACTGGACGTCAATTTTGAAGATATTAGCAAGTCTGTTTCCCAGACTACTGGAATATGTGATAATCTTCTTTCTCCTTGTTATTTTTTTATTCCGTTTGTATTTTATTTCTGACAATCGCCAATCTCATTTTCTTTTTTGTATATGGAAGACCGCTTGGGTTGGTTAGGCTTCTTGACTACCTCAGTGTATTTCATTTGGAATTTATTCTGGTTAGATGAGCTTTGTGAAAGCGCTGCTTTCGTCCCATCCTAACAAATGATTGTCGATTGTCTTGCCTTTTATCTGAACAGGCTTGTCTGTTCTGATCAAAATCCTTGTGTACGCTGAAGAAGGCAGCGTGGCTGCCGAAATGCGCATACGTCCGATTAAAAGTTTTATATGGATCAGTGGTTTCCTGTTATCTTTATTGAAGTTCGTCCACAGTGTCTGGCTCCAGTTCTCTCTTAAATGTAATGATGTTTCAGCGCCCAGGCCTTATCTTTAGGTTGGTGTTGGTCTTTCTCGTCGGCTACGTTACCAACGAGAAAGACAGCCAACACCACCTCTACTCAAAGCCTGAGCGAGTAACATTTTATACACTGTTACATCATCATACATTTAGGGCTTACTATTGGTAGAAATGCGATTAAAGATGACTAGCTGTGACGTTTTAACAATGTATAACGTTTCCGCACTCAGGCTTTCCCTTTTTAGTGGTGTTGCCTCGGCGCGGAAAAGTCACCTGACCATAGTAGTCTGGCCAACAATCTAATCTTCATTGTTTCCAACAAAAGAAAAAATTTTGATTGTTAAAATCCAAGATGGAAACAATGAAGGTTACATTGTTACTCGGACTAGTATAGTCAGGTGACTTTCCCGCGCCTTGTGCCTGTCTTTGTAGTTGGCTTCGGATGTATGGCCGCCATGACATATTTACATTCAGGCATTAAAACGGCTGTAATATCTTGCTGGTTACTCGGAGAGCATTACTTTTTTTTGAATTGAAGATAATATAACGCCAAGGAAAGTTCGTTATGACACATTTTTGCGTAATGTGTTCGCTTTTGCTGTTTTTTTAATGTCGACCTTCAGAAATTGATATTTATACCATTTATACCATTCCACCCAATCCCACTGAAAAGGTAAGCATATGACAACGACAAACGGGTATAATGAATACAGAGAATATCACATATTGAAGTACTTGAGATTACTTGAGCATTTTTGGTTGTCCTCTTTGAAAAATGATGAAGACACAGGAAATCAAGAAGAGGATGCATACAGTAATGACAGCGATGAAAGTTATGAAAGCGATAATTGAATAGAAAGAGGACAACCAAAAATATGGTTCCGGACTATTTGTGCATAATCTTAAGCTTCGTGAATAGTAACTGAAAACATTAATTAACAATGATCTATGCCATCAAGAAGTTACAGCCGTTTTAATGCCTGAATGTAAATATGGCTTGGCGGCCGTATTGATGATGTCATATATCTTATCCCGAGGCCTACGAGATAACAAGGCCTGGGAGCGAAATATTCACCTAACCAGTGGGGTGCTAGCAATAATCTAAGCTTCATTGTTTCCAACAAAAGGAAATTCACTGATTGTTAACATCCAAGATGAAGACAATGGAGGTTGGATTGTTCCTAGCACCCCGATAGTCAGGTGACTTTTTCGCTTTCAGGCCTTGTTATCTCGTAGGCCTCGTCATGCCCCGAGGCCAAGAGAGACAGGCCAGAACACTCAAACGCCACCTGATCATTGAGGTCCGAGCAATAATCCATCCTTCATTATTTCCATCTTAGATTTTAACAATCAGTGTTTATTCGTTCGTTGGAAACAATGAATGATGGATTGTTCCTCGGACTCCGATGGTCAGGTGACTTTTGAGAGCCTTGGCCTGTCTCTCGTTGGCCTCGTCATACCCCCACTACTGATTTTTACCAGTACCATATTTTGATTACATAGGGTTTCCAAATACACAACGGCGTTTTTGGGATTCAAGGGTAAATAAAACCTGTCCTAGCTCTCGACTAGTATCAACATTTCAGGATTTTTCTTGGACCCCTTCAAGTCAAATTCACGTCCTAAAGCAGTGACCGTAAAGAATACCAAGATATAATGGCATGTCATATAACAATCGATTCGTCAAGAATGAATGCATTGTTACTTTCTGTTTATCCTTTAAGTATTGCTGACGTGTGCTCGCGCGCGCAACGATCGCTTTGTCGATGCACGATTGCGCAAGTGCTCATAATCTACGATTAAAAAGCGGAAGAATGGAGCTACTTATGGTTTTACAATGTCCGACCGTCCCCTTCATTATTTCTATATTTTTTGAGGTATAAGTTTGAAATTCGGAATGTAAGTTACTATGGGCATGTCCACCTTCACTATTTAATTTGGTTCTGATTGGTGCACTGGGGTCGGAATTACGGGGGTGGAGGTGAGAGAAGACAAAAGACGTACGTAAAGGAGTGAAATTCAGTATCCAGATTCCTCTAGGCAAGATCTACATTGTTACTATGAAATTTAGTCACAATTGTTCCAGTGGGGTCGGAGTTGCGGGGGTGGCAGTCACTTGGTCTTTAGAACTAAAGCAATATATGGTATGTGATACGTCATTCGATCGGAAATGATAAGAAAGGAAAAAAGATAGAGCTCTTTTACATTTTCTACATGCTAAGTTCTAGAAAATCAATTTTTTGATTAAAAAACTTGGGGGGAGGGGGTAAAAATGCGGATAAAGAGGTAAAAATAGATAAGGGGTCATTCAAGTATTACGCCATTCTGTGACGATTTGTGATGAGGGGGAGAGAGGGGGATCAACTACTGTGTCACGTCACGGTCACCTTAAGTTAGTCCAGAGTATAGGAATGGGGAGTCCATATGTTTATGTTTACCCCAAGTCCCAATAAAAGCCCCTTGAGGGGGAATTTTTTCTGTACTTGTTTAGCACCAAATAAGTCGTGACCTTTCTTTTAAGGTCACAGATAAGATCATTTCCCTTACTCTGTCACATCAGTTCATTACTTCCCTACACTGTTGTTGTATGAGCAAGAAGAAAAACAATGGATAAAAACAAAAGTTTCCAAAATTTACATTCAAAATATAAAGAAGCATTCCCTAACAAGAAAGCATCAGAATTACAGAAAATTGCGATTGAATTCTGGACCTCAAGTAAACTTGAAGCCGACTTTGAAACCAAATTGAATGCGAAATTGACAGTGTTATCGAACATCACACGAAAAAAGAAATCAACATTGGCAATGTTATGGGCAAACGTACAGTATTTTTCAAATTTATTCGGACACTTTAAAAATAGCACATTGTCAATGGTTTTGACCTTTATTTAATTTCTGCAAAACTGATAATGCTACAAATGAACTATAGGCTCTCTATATACGTATAACAAAAATTATAAACAACTCGTTATTTAAAAGAACACTTGAAAACTTAGAAAAAAAAAATTGAAATTGACTGTTTCTCATTTATTCGGACAGGTACGATTTAGCACCAGTTTAAACAATAATAAAATATTTAACTTCCACTATGATGTCCACCTTTGTTGATGGCATTGATTGAATGTATTCTTCAATTGTAGACGTCAGTTCAGAAACTGATGAAAATTGCCGTGCGTGCAATTTTGTACTCCTGCCTGGCCATAATGCCCCACAAGTTCTCGACTGGGTTGATATCTGGGCTTCTGGATGGCCACGACAAAACTCGAACGTTATGTGATTCCAACCACTTTTTGGTGTCCTTTGAATTGTGTATTGGTGCATTATCTTGTTGAAAACGCCAGTTTTCTCCACAGACAACTGCTTCAGCAGGCAAAAGATGTTCTTCCAAGATCTTCTGGTACCCATTTGAATTTAATCTTTGTGAAATATACGCCAATGTTGACGTTCCATTGAAGCCAAATGCTCCCCATACCATCACTGATCCGTCACCCATTTGACGATTTGAAAACGTCTTTGGTTCTTTTCTCAAATCATGCCAATAGCATGCCCACCCGTCCAGTCCATCTAAATTGAATTTTTTTTCATCCGTCTGAAAAAAATATTCGTCGGTCCAGGATATGCGTGTTGTATCCCATATCAATCTGTCACGTTTGCGGTGGTTTGTTAATGGTGGAATGGAACGCAAACGTCCATGTCTCAGCGCTGATGAATTTTTGATGGCTCTGTACACTGTCGTACTACTGCATGGAGGGTCCAATTCAGCTCGAATTCGCCTTACAGATGTGCATTCATTGGATGCTGCGTTAACAATGCGCCGCACATCACGAGGTTTTAAGATTGTTTTATTTTTTGGTGTTTCTGAACTTCTTTTGATTTCAGGTAATCAGCAACTGTCGATTTTGGTCTGTTGACAAAAGCAACAATCTCTCGTACGGACTTTCAGTGGCTAGTAAAGGCATCAAATTGACCTTTTTCATAATCGTCCCATTGTAGCTCAGTGTTTCAATTCGAAGCACAGTGAAAAAAATGACCCATGCAATGTTTAAAAGTACATTAATTTGCATAAATACCAACGACCAATAGTAAATGGGTTGTCTCATTGAGTATCGAGGGGCCTGTCCGAATAA
>JAHWFO010013629.1:0-18325 GCA_023313115.1 Rhysida immarginata
GAATTTCCGACTTTGAAAATGCAATGAATTCACAAGAACTTCAGAAGCGATACGTATAGCGAAAGAAAAGTTTGTTTTTTTTTTCTCCTTCAACTTATCTCTTTCATTACATATTTCATGATGAAAGTAGATGAACACGGAGCACTCTATAGGAAATTTCATTTTCTTTCTCTAAATGGGAAGTCAATCTCTCTCGTTTTCTTTCTTTTTCTTACGAGGCAGACGAGAAAATGCCATCTCTAAATTGGTTCTGTTTTTGCTACTTTTTTTTTCTCCCTCTTACAAATTCGTCTTTAATTTTCTTGTTTCCTTCTTCAAATTTTATCCTATAAACACACATCTCCTACGAGACGTGGAAAGACTTAAATCGAATTCCTATTTAAATTTTGAATTAGTATTTTTATTTTCTTAACATATTTTTAGAAATGATACAGGTTATTCCATTACAAACAAGTCATCCAAGAGAAATACGAAATATGCGAATTTATTATATTATGACTTGGAGTTTTGGCCGCCATCTTGAGATCCGCCATTTTGGGTCAGGGTTCATTTTCTTAAATGGTAATGGGGTCATGTAACATATCAATTTACAGCAGTTTTTTCTTATGAGTTCATTCCTGCAATCGGATGTCGGTTATCTGTTGTGCTTTACAAGTTATTAACAAAAATATTAACACTGTACCATTGGAACTACAGAACATAAGGTCCTTCAACAAGTGGCATATATTCAAAGCTCAGATGCAGCAAAAACTATCCGAAGATCATCCGGACAGACGTGAGGAATTCTGCACCAGGGCTCTGGATAACTATTGACTGCATCCTTCATTTGCAGATAACGTTGTGTTCAATGATGAGGCATATTTTTATGTTTATGGTGAGGTGAATAGTCTGAGCATGAGATGTTGCAGTGATAGGAATCCTCACTGAACAGATCCATCTACAAAGGTTGAGTCAAAACTTTTATCGATAGTGGCCGATCACCGCGCAAACTTTTAAATGGGCACCAGACAGGAACCACTCATTGCTAATCCAACGATCAGCCAGTTGGCGGATGCCCTCGCGAAAACACTCCTCCGGTTTCTGGGGGAGAAAGTCAAGCACGATTGTCATGTCCCGATGTCCGCCGCTAGTCCATGGGTGGTGCTGCCTGGGTTGGCTTCCAGTTGTTACCGTAGGGCTGCGTCATACACTTCTTTGGGTCTACCGCTCCTTGGAGCATCTTCCAGGCCCATGTCTCCAGACGAAAAGCGGGAGAACCACCGTCGTGCTGTCCGTTCATTGGTCACACCCTGACCTTCCACCAATAGTGACAAAGGAGCCCGCGTATCACCAATTTTTCTGCCATATTGCCATAATTTTACACTGGCTAACGCAGGTGACACAATGTCTATGGCATTCAAATTCGTGCTGGCGTTTCTTCCCACTCTTTTCTCTTGTACCAGGCTTTGCAAAAGTTCTGTTACACTCGTGACGACCCTCAAAGAAATGGACACGACGATGTTCACGATGCAGTTAGACATGTTTTTATTGCGCCATCATGTATAATAACATTGTAATTAGTCATTTAATCAATGTAGCCACCATCTGCATCAAGAACCCGCTCCAGACGAGGCCGAAAAGCCTTGCAAACTTTGCGAATGTAGTCCTTCCTCATTCTGGTCCACAGACGGTTGACAGATGTTTTCAGCTCGTCGACGTTGCTGTGACGGACCTTGCAGGCCTTCCTCTCGACATGCGCCCACACGCTGTAGTCAAGTGAATTGAGGTCTGGCGACTACGGAGGCCAAAAGCCCTTCGACTAGAAAGTCATGTTGGGCCCCAACGAGTTTTACACAGTGTTGGCCGTGTGGGCAGGGGCACCGTCCTGTTGAAAGATGTAGTCCGCAATTCTTCACCTAGGGAAGGACTTTTGTGGCCAGGATGTCCTTGTAATCAGCCGCCGTTAGCCGGTATCAACTTGGGAACCACACGGGTGGCATTTTCTCGCCATTCGACGCCACGATTCCGAGCATCATCACAGAGGCCGGGTGCTTGGTTGTAGACACGTAGCGGACCTTGGAGATGTCCTGGCCGAAGCTTACCACGCAGTCGTTTTGCTTGTTGACGACAGGATCGACCGTGAAGGGCTTTTCGTCAGAGAAAATGACAATTCGCTCGCCATGACTCTTCAAGTCGTTGAGAAGACGGCGACAGCGCTCCCGATCCGTCAGCAGAGGCCTCACGCTCTTTCCACCTTCTTTGACCGCGCTGTACACTCTGTTTAGTAGGGTAACACAAGCCACACCTCTCAGAAATCTCATTTCGGCCGCTTGTACCCGCGATCGCATTCTTTCGGTCATTACCTAAGCCTCATGACCATAGGTGAGAATGGGGACAAAGATAGATTTCGAAAAGGATCTCAACGTTAAAAAAAAGTTTCTCTACTTTAAAGTGGAGCTACACGTTTATATCACTATACACATAGAGGACGATTGTAAATGATCTGTACAAACGTTCAGGATATATTCCAGGGAGCAAAACAAGCAGAAAACGTCCTATGGGGTCGAAAACGCTTCTTTTTAGAGTTCTAACGGTTTCAAAGTATCCTGCATTAAACGAAATTTACATTAAAGCGTATAGGAGTTGCGAACTGTGTTATACATTTCTACGATATACCAAGACACATCTAAAGCAGAGAAAAGGCTTGTTAATTAATCAAAGACACGCGACGCTCTTCCTTGGTGCTCAAAATCAGTCAAAAATTGGTTCAAAGGTAAGTGTTGTAACGGGACCATGATGATACACTTAGAAACTTGCAATGCTAAGATATGGCATGCGATATGTCAAACATCTTGAAAGGGCGAGTCAGAATGAATATAATGTGGATGACTGGCAAAATTGGTCCACTTGTACATTAGTAACTGTATCAGGCCGTTGCATATCAAATGTCGGATTGCAGAGGTGCTATTCAAAATAACCCCCATTGTAATCCAAACATTGTTGCCAACGGTTTGGCAGCTTTTCGAGCCCTCTCCGATATAACCCATACGTTCTCGACGTCTGCTTGGGTTAGGAATGTTTTCCTCCGGAGAAAATTGTCCAGGCTCTGGAAAAGATGGTAGTCGGTAGGGGAGAGGTCCAGAGAGTATAAGGGGTGTGGAAGCATCTTGTAGTCCAGAGCCTGTAGCGCCTGCGGACGCGCGTTGTCATGCAGCAGAAGGACGCCTTTGCGATGCACAAGTGCAGGTTGTTACTGACACAGTTTCGTGTGCATACTATGCAGTTCACGACAGTAAGTCGCAACGGTGATCGTCTTCCCCTGCTGCAGGAAGCTGTAATGCACTACACCACGGATGTGCCACGAAACTGTAACCATGAGCTTCATGTGGGACCTATTTGTCCTGCTTTTTCACTTTGCCGACGGTCCTAAGGTGTCTACTGACAGTCGACGCTGATAGCGATTGATCTCATGCAAGGTCCCGAACATTCTTTGACGGGTCCTATTCATATCAGCGTCATTCAACACGTTGGGTGGTCTGCCGCGTGGCTCGTTTGCCAGGTCCGTCACTCCCGCCAGGAATTTTCGGCACCAACGTTGGACAGTACGTTCGTTTATGATGCCTACACCGAATACCTTATTGATGTTTCGTACGGTAAGTCAATGGAAGACCAGATATTCCCTTAACTTTAGACATTTCTTGGAAGAGAATCTTCTGATGGACATGTCTTTCCAAAATATACCAAATTTCTACTATAGTATTGAGATCAGGCCCTATAAGGCGACTTGAGTTTAAAGATAGAAGTCATCAGCGTCCTCGCTAAACCGGTTCTCAAACAATGTTCATTAGTACATGGAACGTACCAAACCTTCCTTGAATATCCGGGGACCAGTTCCATACCATTAGAAGAAGATCTATACCATGACACTACCACCAGATCTTTGAGTTGTCTTGAGAAGATGGTACAGAGGAAAGTAAAGGCACAGAAAAGAACTGTAAAAAGGCCTGTGACAAATTAGGGAATAACTGGAGTGAGAGGGGAATTGGGGGAAGGTAATGAAGCAATGGAGCCTTTGCTAAGGTAAATGCCACTAAAGGTTAGGGAATTGAATTTCCAAATGGGAAAGATCATCTTCTGCTAGCCTTGCCGTCCCAGACACCACTGTAGACGAACTTTCCTGTTCTTTGCAGAAGTCAAGGGTTTTCGTATTGAATGTTACTGTTACTGCCGATTTGGATTCGCTTTGCTAGGTTTGGGTCGGCAAGAGCCTTGGTAAAAGCCATTTGTCCATAGTTGTACAGTGGATAATCTGTTTCTTAGTACAAGTCGTTTTAGACATGATTGACTGTCTTTGATCCGATGTTACTCCTTTTAAACAAGTACTCTGGATATTGAGAATCACATGATCTCAAGCTATATGCATACAACCTGATTAAAATAGGACTAACATTTCCTTAGTCAATGTTTTCATTAACCAGACGATGGGGCCTTCTCTTCAATCAAAGTTGTTCCCGCTGCGCCACAAAACTATATAAACAGCATGCACTACTTCCAAATGTTGTTTTTCTTTATCCTCCTCCTCCTCTTCCGTTTCCCCAAGTTTTAATCTCGCACTTGCGAGTGAATGATGTATGAGCGCCAGCTAGCGGACGACCACAGAATGACCAATGCCGTCTCTTGCAAGTTTAATGATTGCGCTACGTTTCACAGTGAGCCACTGCTCGGCCTATTAGTTCGAGAGCTCTGATTGCCAAGACCGGCCACAGGCTTTGTGCGACCGCAACCCTGAAAGGAGAGTGCAATCCTCCCCTGAATGCTTAATGATCGACTGTGATCGGGAGAAGAAAAAGAGCACAAACGTCTCTCTCTCTCTTTCTCTTTCTCTTTCTCCATATGCTAGCCTCTCTACCGCCGCCAGATGTCAGAGCCATACACACCGCCTCCATCCTATTAGCCATGCACATTGATTCTGAAGGTAATTGAGAATTATGTTCTACACGGGTGCCAGCTTATTAAAGGTTCTAGCCCCTTTCTGAAATTAATTAATTATTCATTCTTATTCTCTTCTACACTGAACTTTAAATCAGGAAACAGAAAAGAATGAATTAAAAGAGAAATTTTTACCGTGCACTTGGAAAGTGCTCGGCCCTTACACAATCTGAATATTTAACGTTCAATAAGAAATGCAATGGTGAAATCCATATAAGAAAATAGTATAAGAATAAAAAAAATTTCTACATGTTTGACTTGGAAAGTTAAAATTCGGAATATATCTTACCAAAAGGCTCTCTTACTTGATGAATTATTTAGTTTGGTTTTGATTGTCCCGCATTGTGGTCGGAAATGCGGATGTGATATTTAGAGAGTCATCTTTTTATATGACATCTTTCTACGCACACAGGCCAATGAATTAGAAACCTTCGTTCAATATGGCATTGACTCTCCTTTGGCTGTAATTACAGACCATACGCGGTTTGGCATGGACTCTACAAGGTGTTGCAATGCAGGTAAGGTAATCGCAGACCATGCATTCGTCAGAGAGACCTTCAGGTCCTGCGAAGTAGACGGAAGCGGATGCCTTCGACGAATGTCTCTTTCCAACATGTCCCAAACATTCTCGATCGGATTCAATTCCGGACTTCGCGTTGGCCACGGCAGATGTTGGAACTCGGCGTCTTGTTCAGAAAACCATTCCTGAACAATTCTTGCTCGATGGACAGTAGCATTGTCGTCCATGAAAAACCCGTCACCATTACAATGTTCAGGTAGTCTTTGGATTTCACCCGACTGTCAAGGAATATCAGGGGACCCTTGCCATACAAACAAAACATGGCCCATACCATGACAGCTTGAACTGTGTTCACAACACACGAGGGGTCCATCGCTTCATGGGGCTGCCGCCAACTTCTCTGCCGGCCATCGGTGCAAAACAATGTGTAACGTGATTCGTCCGACAACATCACCTTTTTCCAGTCGTCTACTGTCCAGTCACACCGTTCTTTACACCACTGTAGGCGAACTTTCCTGTTTGTTGCTGACACCAGGGGCTTCCTCACTGGCATGCGACTTCCCATCCCTATTCGCTTCAACTCTCGGCGGAGTGTTATGGAGGAGATGGGTTGCGATGATTCTTCATTGAAGTCTGCCTTCAGAAGTTGCTCTACCTCCGGCCTTCGGTTTTGCCGTCGATCCCTGTCTGTGTTGATTGCTTTTGATCCACAATTCTGCCTTTTCGATAACTCTTGTGGATTCCGTTTCCACGCATTGAACGTTCTGCTTTTGAGATACCGATCAGTTGTACTGTCCTGAAAATCGTAGCTCCAGTTAGACGAACTCCAACAATAACTCCTTTTTGGAACTCAGACAGGTCTGCTGTTTTCCCCATTTTGCTCAACTTGAGCAGCTGCAGCTTGTTCCTACCCTGTACCTCACATGATTGCATTCATTTGCATATCACAATCGTTTCTGACCTGTGACCCCGCGGCTTTACATATCAGTACAGTAATTCATCACGGGTTTCTAATTCATTGGCCAGTGTGTGTATTTTTGTATCTTTAAATAATTGTTTAATTTTATAGAAACCTTTATCGTAATCTATGGATATTCTTACTTTAGTTTCTTTACTTTTTTATTTTATTTTTCTTCTGTCTTTAAATGGGTCTATTAGTAAAATTTAGGTTAGGTTAGTTTAGGTTAGGATAATGTTTATCTGGACATATTAGAAAACAAGAATTTATCTGCGCGCAATTTTTATATTTTAATCGCGAAATATTGCGATCTCGAGATTTTCATTGATTTCAGGTGCTTAGATTACGAACAAGTTATTTTTGGAAAATGTCTGTGTGTCTGTCTGTCTGTCTGTCATTCTGTGTGTGTGTCCACGATAGCTCTAAACGCTAAAGCTATCGAGACCAAACTTTAAACTTAAGATTATAATCTTCCTCGAGAGATCTGATTAGTTTTCCAGTGGAATCGGTGAACCGGAAGTATCAGTTTACTCCAGCGCTAAAATATAAATTCTGAAATGTGGAGACCCAAGACCTTACTAAAGCAATGCTGTACTTGGTAATTTACGAGTAAGAGACCTGGTCACCCTTCCAACCGTTTACACGATCTGGGATCTATGTCCGTGCCCGTGGTGTTTCTCCCGGGTCTTCTATCGTAAGGGGGGAGGGGTAAATGATGACTTTACAGGATTCAACAATAACAACTGATTTATTTATGATGAATTTACAATTACGACTGATTATATCCAAAGCTAACCCTAAATTTCTAATGATTTGATTCTACACCGAATAAATGGATCTAAGAGAAATGAGAGATATGTGAGCGGCTGTGTGTTACCCAATCTAACGTTCTCGCATTCGCCTCCGTTCGTCTATTCTGAAAATTCTCAATAAATTTCGGCTTCTATTTCACGCTTCCATGTTGAATAAATATTCTCTTCTATTAAAGAGGGGTTTCTCCTCAGTAAATAAGAAATAAATTAACTATTGAATACTGTTAACGTCTCATGAGCCTCCTGCTCGATTCTATCTATACTTACTTACTTACTTACTTTTCAAACCCGCTTATCCGTTAGGGTCGCGGGGGCAGCAGCCCTATGGAGGATCTCCAGCGATCGCGATCTTCCGCCATCAGGCGCATGTCCTCCCTGGTAATATCCAAGCGACTCGAACCCAGATTCTCCATGTAGTCTAGCCACCTGGTTCTAGGCCGACCCCTTGGTCTCTTACCCACCGGCTTGGAAAATAACAACTGCCTAGGAAGACTAGTTTGCATTGGCATCCGTATCACGTGGCCATACCAGCGCAACTGAGATCTCTCAATGCGGAGAAGTAGCGGCTCAACACCTAAAGATTCCCTTATTGTGCTGCTGTACACTCTATCTAGTAGGGTAACACCTGCCACACCTCTCAGGAATCTCATTTCGGCCGCTTGTACCCGCGATCGCACTCTTTCGGTCATTACCCAAGCCTCATGACCATAGGTGAGAATGGGGACAAAGATAGATTTGAAGACGGAGAGCTTGGCTTTGTTACCCAGCTCTCGTTTCGTTACCACGGATCGCCACAGTTCACGTCTGACACAGCTTGCTGCACTGAAATAGGATAAAACTAATCAAACATCTGTTCACTCTGTGACAGGCAATATTGACTACTCCTACAACTATCTGCATCTGTCTCCTCCGACAGGTTCTATCATTCTCCGACTGCTCACCTCGGACTACTCACACAGACTATCCGCATCCGTCTACATGGACAGGCTGATACCTTCTGCTAACTTTTCTGATCCCACAACAACACTAACTGTTCTCCTAACTCCAGTCCCTAACTGTAAACCGAACAACAGTGTGAAAAAGACACTCAAACAGATGATTGGTGGAAAGGAGGGTCAACTCCTCCTTTCTAAATCATACCACCATCAAATTGCATAAATTCTAGACAATGTGCGTCAGCGTATTCTATGACTGTCTCAAAATACAATACTTAGTAAACTAAGATGTCCATCCGGTGTAACTCTAACTGTTAAACTTTCCATTCTAAAACTTTTCTAAAAACTTTCTAAAGCTTTATAGAAACTAAATAAACTGTTTTATAATTATTCTATCTACCGTATATAACAACCAAATAACGACTGAATTATAATTCACGTAAACTAGATAGATGTTTAATAAACTAAACATGGCTAGTCTACCTTCTCCAATATTAAACCTCACCTTATAAACATTATAGAAATAATCACTAAGTGTTAACTAATTTAAATGACTGACTAAGATTAAAAATTAATTAAAATATAATAATAATCTAGAAACTGTCTTTAACTTCATAAACTAAGATCTCTCCTGTGTTACACTAACAACTATCACTAAAATAGCTGAAGGAAAATCTTTATATTTAATTATTAAGTTTTAACTCGCGTCTTACTAAAATAAGGGTGGGGGGTTTCAAAATCCCGGGGCCTCACAGAAATATCTCGTTAACCATTGCGTTTATGAAAATTTTGAAGAGATTAAAAAGTGTTACGTTTACAATTATAAACAACTTTTATTAACAAACTTTTTAAAATTTCAACCGGAAGTACCAGTTCTACTCTTTTCAAAATCCATTTTTATGGCTAAATAAAATGGTATAGGAAAATTTGGAATTTATACCAAAGTGTCTAAAAGCTAATTTGAAGTAACTTTTATTCACAAACTTTTTCAAAATTTCTATCCAAAGTAGCCATTTTAGACAGTTGTTTAATTTTTTTCTGTTTTTGGACCAGGACATTTACGTATAAGAAAGTCGGGTGGTGACACACATCATTTTCTTCAGTTTTCTTCAATTTCCATATTTGTAGTAAAAGCATGAGTTAAAAATAGACTGCAAATCCAAGCTAAAAAGAAAACCAATTTCTAAACATACATTTTAAAAAGTACACTGAAAAGTAAAAAATAATTTTTTGGTTCCCCTGTAACGTGTAAAAACAGAGTAGAATGTAACGCAGTGGAAAATATGAATGGAACACGTTAACAGGGTAAGGTTTAAAAAAATAAAGTTTAATATTGAACAATTCAACAAAATAAAGTAAGTATAACAATGACAAATATCTGGGTAAATATAAATAAAGAGCTAAATTTCTAGCTCAATAAAATGGAATGAAAGTTAAACCAAAGATATAACTTGAAATCGTAATCTGAGATAAAATTGTCACACCAACTATAACTTTAGTACAACAGTTACAAATTTGGTACATTACACTTTAAATAACACAAATGAATTTGTTACCTCACAATTAAACTAATTGTCCGCAATAAATCTCATACAAATAACAGGCCGATTTAAGGCGCTAATTAGATATACACATAAATTTTAATTAATCTGAAAAATTCAGACAAGCAAACTTATTCAAGCAAATAGTGAAGACAAAAAGATAAATATCAAAACTGATAAAAATTTCTAGAGCTAAATTTTACGACTAGTACAATACTAAACCTAGTCAAAAAGTCTTAAATTACTTAAAACCACAAATGATTAAGTAAGATAATAGTAAAATGGCAAGTATGCTTAAAGGGTAATACAATTCATTCATGGCACTTGATATGGTCTCTCAATTACAATTATGCCTAATAACGGGCGCTAAATGTTAATACTTCCGAAAAGTTTAATTAACTCGGAAAGTGAAACATGAGAATAAAATATTTATTAATGTCCAAGATCCGGGGATTTACGTTAGTCCAAGTCCATAAAAATTAACTGAGTCTATTTCGGTAATAGTCTAATCCGTAGATTCAGGCATTTTAAATTGCGAATACAAAGAAAGTTCACATAAATAAAATCCAAGCTTCTTACTTAAAAATTCGTAGGATACATTATTACAAGCACACAACACACCTGGAATATTAGAACACTTAACAAATACGTGAACGAATTCTCACTCAAAAGAATACAACACTCTTACGCATTTGAAAATAAACGACGAACGAATGTTCGTCTAAAAGGCTGGTTTCTAACATAGAGAGGAAATAAAACCATAGAACTGAGTTTAAATATGAATATTCAAACAAACTGATTATTAATTTTTTCCTCTTAAATAAACGTCACAACAAAGGAGAGTAACCTTACACATAACTTTGCATTTTAGCAAAATGGATTATGAAATCCAACGGCTCTCATTTACTTAACATGAAAGATATGTGAAACCATACTGGGACGATAGATAGGCATTTAGCCCGGCAGGAAAGAATCCTTTCACAGTCCTACGCCCGTCGCACTCTCTTCCATGCAAATCCATAAGTATATCTGACCACTCACACGGGTTTGTGCACGTTAGCGAAAAGTAACTTACGGTTGCCGTTGTGGACACCGCAAGTGGACGATACACCACCAACCTTTTAGTTTCTTTCTGTAAGTTCCAGCACGCTGTTTCGTTTTCGTCTATGGAGTCGTTCCTCCGTAGAAACGCCGCCTGCCGTGCTTCACTGCCGAACGCACCTTGATTCAGCCAAGCTTGAGAACGGCTCGCCACGTCGTCGCTTTTATCTGGCTGCGGGTCTCGGGGCTTTCCGCCATCACGAACGACTGTAAAGAGTCCTTTCCTCTCTCGTGCCGGCCCGGTAAACCTTAGGTGTTTACCTCTTGAAGTCTCACTCGCTCTCCTTTCTCTCGACGAATCCTCCCGCCAAGAAAGCTTCGCTGCCTCGTCATGAAGCCTCCCTGCGGCATCATTGGCTCTTGCGTGTTGGCTGGTGTGACGACACTGTCTGTCCCGCTCCTCCCCCGCCTTCGAACGGGTGAATATGCGTGAGCGGTAACAGCGGTCAGTGTCGCCGGAAATCACCCTTGGATTCGATTTCCGTGACAACCTCTCATTAAAATATAAGTTCATCAAATTAAAAAGGCAGCGACCCTATAATATTAATATTAAAATGAAAAAATACGCTCTGCTAAACTTACGTCTTTTTATAATTTTATGAATTCCTATTTTAATGAGATATCCAAGGTGTTTTTGAATTGAGTACAGATTTTTTGGGAGATGATAGACGAGGTCCTTAGAAGTATTTTTTGTCATATGAACATGGGGTCCTCGCAGCTCCGTTTACTTCCAATACTGCATTGAACAATCAAATGACACCGGGACACAGTGTGCGTTGGTAGGCTTAGATTATTTTATCTTTAACAATTAACACAAGCAATCTACTGGAATAACTTTTAAAGTAATTGTTTACAAAGAAATATCAAGGTGCACGTGTTTGTTTGTTGAAAAGTCTTAAGACAAACTTCTTCAATGAGATTCCATGGTATCCAACCCCTTTGTAAAATACGATTAGTCCATATGGAAATGAACTAATCGCATTCTGGGAAAGTCATACAGTAGATTGCTTGTGTTAATTGTTAAAAATAAAATAATCTAGGCCTACCAACGCACACTGCGTCCCGGTGTCATTTGACGGTTCAATGCAGTATTTTAAGTAAACGGAGCTGCGGGGACCCCATGTTCATATGACAAAAAATACTTTAAAGGACCTCTTCTATCATCTCCCAAAAAATCTGTACTCAATTCAAAAACACCCTGTATAAGGAGAATAAGCCAATGAGGAAATTAACACTACTCTACACCTTCTTATACAGTGACCAATAGTAAACGGATAAGTATAGCGTGACAACCAACTGGATAGATCGGATGCTGTTGAAGAAGACAGCAGTGTTGCCGAAATACGCATCCGTCAATTAAAAATTCTTATGTGGAATAGTGGTCTACTTATTATATGCTGAAAAGCATATATTGGTTTCGCTCTGTTTGTGTGTCTGTCTGTCCGTCTGTCCGTCCGTCCGTCTGTATGTCCGACGATTTCTCGAGAATGCTTTAACTTTTTCAAGTTCTTTTTTCGCTGTTCGATAGAGACCCTTCCTGAGCTCACCTGATTAGTTTGTCGTCGAAATCGGTCTAACAGTCACGTGACTATTGAGACCCAAACCCCACCATTAAATTTTTTTATTGGCAATATAAGGCATGTAATATGTCATTCGAACGGGAATGACGAGCACAAGACGAATATGACATTCTTTTCGATTTTCGAAATGCTACGTCCGAGAAAATGACCCCCAAAAAGTACTTCAATGACCCCTTAATACGAGCTTTAGCTAAAGCTATATATAAGAATACAAGCATGATCAGTACCTTTATGTGCCTGGCCAGCCATCGTTTGCACGAAAACGTGAAAATGGAAGAAATTAACAGCGATATATCAACTTTTGATGAGCTCTCGTGGACCCCTTGAAGCACGTGCACTAATGTTAAGAATATGAACTTAGGGCATGTAATATATCAATCGAATCCTACCGACGAGTCATAAGTGAATACAGTGTTACTTTTTGTTTATCATTTAGGCATTATTGATGGCGGCCTGGAGCACGTGCCCGTTATGAAACTTTCTTGATGCACGTGCTCATTTCATTTTAAAATTCAGTGTTGTTAGGCCTATTGTTAAATGTGTTAATTAATCTTAGGCCTATTGTTAAAAATGGCTAATTTATGTTAGGCCTACAGTTAAAAATGGCTAATTAATATTAGGCTTATTGTTAAAATGGCTAATTGAAGTTAGGCCTATATTTTAAAATGACGTGAATACATATAGAATCAAAGGTATTTCCACTGTTTATTTAAACCAAGTGGAAGTAAAAGTGAGATATTAAAATTACATCTGCGTCAGAGCTAAAGCTCCTTGGAATGCTTAAAAGATTTTACCCGGCAATGCTTTGAAACAATGGTTTTTCTCTCTTGACGTTTATGATAACTTTGATCTAGCAGTGGAAAGAACATAGAACCAGTAGTTTAAAACATTTAGACATGCGAGGATTTCATTCTCATTTCGCGCGCGTTTGGAAAGATTCGTGTGAGCGCTGCAATCGAATACGTAAATTTACATGCAGTTTTCGCCATTGCTGTATATAAAAATATTACAGTAATATTAAACAACAAATTTTTATATTCTTCTTTTCAGCATATTTGAAAATCGTTTTACGAGTTATATTCTTGTTCTTTCCTGTATTCGATGTTTATCCACAGATTCTGGAGTAATGTTCTCCTTATTACATTGTTGTTTGGCTTTCTTTCTAGGAGGTGTTTCTTTCGGATGATGATGTAACAATGTATGACGTTTTCGCGCTCAGGCCTTATCGTTAGGACAAAGAACGTTAAGGAAAAGAATGAAAGCTCTACTTGATTTAGTGTAAGTTTGTAGATCCTAGCGCCGCCACAGCCTGGCGGGAAAGTGGTATGCAGAGAAGCTCTCGCTCATGTCAAAGAGGGCAGCAAATGCTTTGTTATGCCTGCATTCATTGAAGTTTTTTTATTTTCTCATTTATTTACTGACACGGTTTATTATATTGAAAGTATAATTATTTTATTCCATAATATTATTTTATAATGAAATCTTGTAAATTTTTTTTAAATTCTGTAATTTTTAAAATATTTTAAAAAGAAAGCAAATATTTTAACATGACTTTTATTCACTTACTTTCTTAAAAGTGATTTAAAAGCAGACACCACAAAAAATTAGACCGTGGAAAAGATGTTGAACATAATTTTTTTTATATAAAAAAAAAATAAAATCAATTGCAGTCAATGCATTCATTTTTTTCAAGAATTTTTTTGGGCTGAAAAACCTGCAACGTATGCATCCGAATTTGTTTCAAATAAATTTGGATTTTCAGTGTCTAGAGTTATTGGATCTGAGTCAAAAGAAGACTTTGCAACTGCTTCGAATTGTGGTGGGGATAAAAGTTCATCATTATCCTTTTCACAGTTTCCTACAGACCAGGATAAAATAACATTTGTGGCCATAAGTTAATTTGCTTGGCAATTGTTTTACCCTTAGCAAGACACGCGCAAGATATGTGATAAGCTGAGGCCGCGCTGAAATGCATTGTTATAGCAGCACAAACAATCAAAAAACGTATAAGGATAAGAAGTGAAGGCTATGTTTATATCACGTGATAAAAGCTGCCCGATCATCAAACGGGGGCTTCTCTGCAACACACATTTCCCGCCAGACTTGGGCGGCGCCACTTACGTCTACGCGAGCCTTTCCTTCTTATCCTTATACGTTCTTTCGTTAGGAGGCGTTGGTCTATCTCGTGGGTTACGTCCGATTCAGATAAAAGATAAACGATACACAATATTCACGTGCGAAAGACTTGTAGTCATGTTGATGCTGCTTCACGGAACAATCGCAAAAATCTTCATTAACAGAGTAAAAGTCACAATTTTTTAAGGTTGGCAATATCCCATTCAGCTCCAGGTAAATTAGATTTTAAAAATAAGCTACAATGGAAAGGTAGAAAGAAAAAATAAAATCCTTTCTTAGCGAGGACCTAGAAGCCAAGAGAAATATACTTGCCAAATATCAAGTTTGTAAGCTTCATAGTTCTGGAGATTTCGTGATGAATGAATGAATGAGTTAGTGTATATATTTTATATATTTTACGCTCTCTCCTTTATATAATAGTATATATGATAACTAAATTGTAAATTAGAATTCAAGAAAACTAATTTATAGAGAGAATTTAAACGAATAAGTAGAAGAACTGAAAGGTTAAATGGAGAGTGAAGTTATTCTTTATACAGGGTGTTTTTGAATTGAGTACAGATGATAGAAGAGGTCGTTAGAAGTATTTTTTGTCATATGAACGCAGCTCCGTTTACTTCCAATACTGCATTGAACAATCAAATGACACCGGGACGCAGTGTACGTTGGTAGGCTTAGATTATTTATTTTTAACACTTAACACAAGCAATCTACTGTATGACTTTTACAGTAATTGTTCTAAATGACCGCCATTTGCTTCGTAGCACAATTCGCAACGCCTTATCATGGATTGATGTACGCGTGGAAACAGTTGATTTGCAAATTTCACGTGCACTTATCATTGAAAATATTTGAGGGTGTCATAAGGGTACCAGTAGAGCACCTGCCATTGTTTCGATTTCAAACATCTTCAAAATAGTTCATTCCCGGAACCATATTTATTAATTGGCCAAAATAGTAATTTATATTCGCGTCTATCTCGTCATTACGATTTGTTTGATATATTACTTAATATATATTCCCATTGAAAATTGCTGGGCGGGAAAATTGAGGTACCATTTGTGCACGTGCCATTGAACCGATATAGATAATAACTGTGATTGGTTCGTGCCATGAACCATATTCATAGATTGACGAAAACAGATTTTTATAATCTTTAATAGTTACGGACGGACAGACAGACAGACAGCCACGTTTCCCCACATTGATAGCATAAAGCACCTTTCGGTACTTAATAATGTATTCATTTCTAACTTCTCGGTACAAAACGATTGATATACCACATGACCTATGTTGGTATCCTTACTATCAGTGCTTGGATTTCGGACTAGCCTTTCTGAAATCAGCAACAAATGATACATTCGTTTTGTACTCGTGATTCCCAACCGAATGACATATTACATGCCTTATATTACCAATGAAAAATACATTTAAATGGGGGAGGGGGGAGTTGGGTGTCCATAGTCTGACAAACTAATCAAGTGAGCTGAGGAAGGGTCTCTATCGAATAGTGATCTGTTTGTGAAGTTGTTAAAGTGTTTAAAGAATGGACTGCCAGAAAGCTAGTGCGTCGGCGTATGGTTGATTCAAAGTTTTGTAATAACTGTTTTTATTATTTTTATGGCGTTGTTATTTCATAAGCCAGAAGTCTCAAAAGCTGAACTTTTCAAATAACTTTTGTCAAGACCAAGATCCCCAATATTGGAAATACATTTGTTCGCGTTCAGATTTAAAAGGTCAACTACAAATAAACGATATTGAATTTACATTAAAAATTTCTTCTCTTTATAGCCCAGCGGTTTTATTTCTTCCTATATAAAAGGTTCCCCCACCAGCTGAAAACATTAATTCATACATCACCGTTAATTTGTGTGGTACATAGAAAAAATTGGAGGGTATGATAGGAACCCCAAAAAAAAGAAGAGCGAGAGATTTTTACGTTTCGGTTAAATGGCCCATATATTAGAAAGATAATCCTCTCTATTTATGGCCCACTTGATTGTCTCCAATATCTGGAAAGCAAAAACATGAGGCCGGGATGGGTCTCGGGCAAGGGAGGAGGCTTTGATGGATATGTCCACCTTGAGGGGTGGAACCCATAAAATAAAGTGCTCCGTAGAGCAGCCAAATGATCCGTTATGATTTCCAAACCATTAATCTGGGATTTTTGGCTCTAGATTTTCTTTCTCGGGTTCGCTATACGGCGAGCGATACGAATCAGCCATATTTTTTTTTTGCAAGCGAGTAAATGTCACGAACGAGTTCTGAGCCCGTGTTTCCAAGACAATAGAACACGAGGATTTTTATTGGATCATCGCTGATAAAATAACAGTTAAGGATCTCGAATTACGCCCTGATCTCCTCCTTGCGGCTCTTGGATCGTAACCCTTGTTAGATGCCAGGGAACACACAGGGAGAAAGGGGGAAATCCCGTTAGGTACTCAGTACTCCTCAAAGTACAATAGCCCGACCTTTCACTCATATACGAATTCATAAATTACGAAGCATCTAAACTCAGGTCTAAAATGTACATACACTACTATTTATAAATATCGCAACACCCTGATGGAATAGCCCAATCTGCATTAAATTTGGAGCATTTGCATATCATGGGTCAGAAAAGAAACCATTAGATTTTCAGGTCAATACAATGCGTTTTATTGTCCCATTAGTATCGGGTTAAACCACCGTGGGATGCAATTACAGCCTCTAAACGTCGTGGCATTGAGTCAAACAAGCTCTGAATAAGGGCCTGGGGAATGTCCTGCCATGCTCTGTCTACACGGGTATACAGTTCATCCACAGTTGCTGCTGCAGGAGTCTGACGAGCCAATCGATGAGCAACCCTGTTCCACACATGTTCGATTGGGCACATGTCTGGTGAACGAGCAGGCCAGGGGAACAAGGGCGTCTGATGTGCTTGGAAAAAAGGCGAGGACATTTCTGGCCACATGCGGTCGGGTATTGTCCTGTTGGAATACAGCGCCTGGAAGGTTCTGCAGGAAGGGGATGACCTCGGGTTGCACATCTTCCCTGATGTACCGGTCACTGTTCAGATTGCCATGGATTCTGATCAGACGGGAACGGCCATGGTAACTGATTGCACCCCACACCATCACCCCTGGCGTTTGTCCTGAATGACGCTGCAGGATGCATTCTGAATGGTCGCGCTCGCCACGATGTCTTCTGACTCGTATCCTGCCGTCATGGTGCTGCAAGTTAAACCTTGACTCATCCGAAAACACAACTTGTTGCCATTCAGCTTGCCACTGTTGGTGTTGATGGGCCCATTGCAACCTGAGGCGCCGGTGGTTTTGAGTCAAAGGAATCCGCAACAATGGTCTCGTGCCATCAATCCTCTGGAAATCAAACGGCGTCGTACAGTGCTAGCAGACATTGTCCTGCCTACTGTAGCACCCCACTGTTGTGCTAACACTGTGGAAGTGGCTGTACGATCTGCTACACACATGCGATAGAGGTGTCTGTCATCTCGCGGTGTCGTCGTGCTGGGTCTTCCTGAGCCCTGTTCTCTTCGCTCCACTGCCTCCATGCACGCACCATTGCATTACGTCCTACACGAGCAGCAATGTCATGATACGACCATCCCGCTTCACGCAGACCAATTATGCGTCCTCTTTCAAAGTCTGTCAGCTGTTGATATGGTACCCTTCGTCGTCGTCGAGGCATGGTGTTCTTTCAAGCAATTACTCTGAAAATCTAATCATTTATACTCTGACCCATTGTATGCAAATATTGCAAATTGCATATGGATTA
>JAHWFO010013632.1:8611-21200 GCA_023313115.1 Rhysida immarginata
TCGTCCGATTCCCCCCCCCCCCACCTTTTATTTCCCTGTTCTGTTTAAGTTCAATTTCTTTTCTTTGTTTCTACTAAAAACTATTCTACATTTTATTCCCCCCCCCCTTCCATGTAAAATGTTGGTTACGCCCCTGTAGATTAGGTTATGTTTAGGTTAGATTAGGCTACGTTAGGTTTAGGTTAGATTAGGTTGCTAGATTTAGGTTAGGTTAAGGTTAGATTGGGTTAAGTTAGGTTAGGTTACGTTTAGGTTAGGGTAGGTTATATTATGTTAGGCTATTTACCAAATAAACAAAATTTTATATCAAACAACGTTATTGGGTCGGCACTATCCGTGTGATTACCGTGATTAAAATTTGACTTAACCTAACTTTTTAAATAAGACGTTTAGGATATTAAAAGTAGAGTGAGAAACGAAGAACAATAGGAGATAAAATTGAAGGTGTATAAAGAGTTATGCCACCTACACTTGTCATATGCCGCTACACGCATTCACACTTACTCTACATGGACGACATGAAAATCTACGCCTCCACACAAACACAATTGCACCAATTACTTGACATTACACAAACCCTTTCAAAAGACATACACATGCAATTTGGGTTGGACAAATGTAAAACCATTCACATTGAAAATGGAGTACTCAGGGAAGGGGGCTTCACATTAGATGAACCAGATTACATTGCTGCTATGGAAAATGACGAATTTTACAAATATCTAGGATTTAAGCAAGCCAGGCTTCTGAAGCACAAACACATAAAGAATACACTCACTAAACAATATCTTCATAAGCTAGAGACAATACTTAAAACGCATTTAAATTCCAGAAATTTAATCAAGGCCATCAATACTTATGCCACGCCAATACTCTCCTACTCCTTTGGAGTCATACAGTGGACACACACACATCTTGAGGGACTTGAAAGGAAACAACGTAAACTGCTTACAAAGCACAGAAAACACCATCCACACACAGCTATTGAAAGACTCACCCTGTCTCGTTCAGAGGGAGGCAGAGGTCTTATTGACCTAACAGATCCACAACAGAAACAGACTCAGTCACTCAGAGAATTCTTTTACTCTAAACAACACACATCACCATTACACAAAGCAGTCTGCATGGCTGATACAAAATACACACCTCTGAATCTGAACAGCATGCAGAACACCCATAACATTCCTACAACATGCACTAAACTTCAATCATGGCTCGGAAAGCAACTCCACGGTAGACATCCTTCTGACCTCAACCAGCCACACGTCGACAAAAAAGCGTCGAACTTTTGGTTGAGTGAAGGGAGTCTCTTTGGGGAAACTGAAGGAACCATGATTGCCATACAAGACCACGTTATTAACACTAAAAGCTACAGAAAACATATTATCAAAGATTCGACTGACGGGTCTTGCAGGAAATGCCATATCGCAGAGGAAACCATCCAACAGGTCATATCCAGTTGCAAAATACTCACGCAGACAGATTATTTACACAGACATAACCAGGTAGCCAACATCATACATCAACATCTAGCTAAGGGACATTCACACTCCTTACTATAAATATATCCCCGACACTGTCTTAGAGAACACCACACATAAACTATATTTTGACAGAGCTATAATCACTGACAAAACTATCCCTCATAACAGACCAGACATTCCACTAGTAGATAAGCAAAACAAAATGACTTACATACTTGATATCTCCATCCCCAACACACACAATTTACAAAAGACATACACAGACAAAATCACTAAATATATGGATCTTGCACATGAAATAAAACGCCTTTGGGGAGTTAACAGAGTACACATTGTTCCTATCGTTGTTTCTGCCACTGGGGTTATTCCACACTCGCTACAGTAAATTTAAACCCACACTTATACAAAACCACAGAAAGCCACAATTCTAAACACCTGTCACATAGTAAGGAAATTCCTACACCCAAACATCAATACTCCCACGAGTGCATAACTTTCCCTCCCTCGCATTTGAGTCCCTTGGGCTTGGCCCTCTTTTGGGTCCGCCTCTGGGATTGGCTTCCGGACTTGATCCGAGTTTGGCTTCCCCAAACAATGATAATAATAATAATATCCTTGTGAAATTGTGTCCGGATTCAAATGAATTTCTGAAAATGGTGGGTTTTTCTGTTCTTAGAAATCTACGTTGAACCAAGTGTTCTTTAAATCTAATAAAAAAATTTCTCCTTGTTTGACATTTATAGACCACAGGACAATTGCAGGTAATTTCATATATTGCAGAGTTTTCTAGGTCTGGAATAATGTCTTAAGAATTCCCGCGTAGTCTTTTTTTTATAAATATATAAATTGACGCTTTTGAAAGTTATGACCAGACTATGATCCTTGAAGACAGAAGAAAAGGCCCTCAAGCTACCGCTAACAGAAGAAAACTTCCAGAAAGAAATCGACCAAATCCAATCGATTGCCAGAAAAAAATGGATATAACCCAAAAATGATAGAAGGCCTACTTCGAAAGAGAAGATTTAAAAATAGAATCGCCAACTCACTACACTGAAAACAATAAGGTAAAAGCCAACAGAGTTGTATTTTTCCTACAACTAAACTATGACAAAAGGCCCTTCTTCTATATTCAAGGATCATAATCTGGCTTTAATTATTCTTATCCACGGTTGGTTTTGTAATTTTATAGAATTTTTGTAATTGTCACTCTTGTTTTGTTTTATTTCGGTTCAGTCCTTTTGTTATAATTTTTGCAATTCAACTTTTTGTAAATTATAATTGCATTTAATTATACATACTTTAATTGAATAATATTGTGGCAAGTTGCGCAGGTGATTCAGTAAATTTCTGACCATTTCACTCGAATGACGTCCATTAGGGATAAACAATTGAAAGAATATGAGCGCCATATCGAATTTCTAAATAGTTGAAGTTTGTATTGTTGCAACGGCGCTGCATGAATATCGTATTGTTGAAAAATGGCGCCCGCTTTATCAACAGAGCAGAAATGCAAGGTTGTCGAATGGTATTTCGAGACAAAATCACCTGGAACCGTGCAAAGAAAGTTCCGGAAGGAGTAGAAGTATCGAGACGCACCAGGCAGGCAAGCAATCGTGGATTTTGTCAAGCAATTTCGTGCCACTGGATGTGTTAAAGACAAGAAAAAAGGCGGGAGCGAAGCTCGTGTTCGAACGGCCGAAGTTGTCGAAGATGTTCGCACAAGTTTGGTCGATTCCCCTACCAAAAAATCTGTTCGCCGCTTATCCATTGAAGAAGGGCTGTCGTATACCACGACGAAAGGGTTTACACCTGCTCCCGTATAAGATCCATGTTTATCAGGAGTTAACAGACACTGGAAGACAGAAGCGACAACAACTTGCAATGGAGTTTGGAGCAGAAATGGAAGCCAATCAGGACATTCTGGACAACCTGTGGGTGTCAGATCAGGCCTTCTTCCATGTGTCAGGTGACGTTAATAAACACAACGTTCGTTTTTGGGGTTCCCTGCACCCTCATGAGCTCCAAGAGTCACTTCTTCATCCACGAAAGGTTATGGCTTGGTGCGCGATTTCCAAAAGAGGCATCATTGGTCCGTTCTTTTTTGAGGGCACCGTAACGTCACAGGCTTACCTGAACATGTTGAAAACCTTCTTCATCCCCGAGCTGCGAAGGAGGCGTATACCGCTTCGACATCAATGGTTTCAACAGGATGGGGCTAGCCCTCACACCACTAATGAAGTGCTAGACTTTCTCAATCAGAAATTCGGAAATCGTGTCATTTCAAACAAGGGGTGGCTTTCTTTGGCCCCCTACGAGTCCTGACCTAAACCCATGTGATTTTTATCTCTGGGGGTTCCTTAAAGACAAGTGTGCTCACTACAGCACGAAGAACACCAGACCAGCTGCGACAAAGCATCGTCGACTGCTGCACCCTTGTGGATGCAGAAATCCTGGATAGAGTTAAGAACAACTTCACCATTCGGCTGCGAGTAGTTCAAAACGTTCGTGGTGGCCACATTGAGCATATCATTAAGACTTTTCCACGGGAATAAAAACTCCGAACTGCCTAAAATATCATACTGAAATGCTAAGTTTGTAAACGTTAATGGGGCAATAAATCATAGTACTCAATTGGTCAGAAATTGACTGAATCACCCTGTATTAGAGTTTTATTTAGGGGAAAGTGGAGCAAAATGGATATAGGGGGGGAAAGCCGATCAGCCGAATATTTCCCTTTTTCCAGATAAAAGATGTGCAGCTTTCTGCGTGTTGCCTAGTCAGTGCACACAGAGTACAAGTCATCGTGGGACATGTTAAGACCGAACGAAGTAAATTATGTAAGTTAATGTGCTTTCATAAAATTTACAATGTTTCATCATTTAGCTGCAGTTCAGTAATGACTCGTTTGATCAAAATTTCTGCTAGATATTTATGTTAGCGAGTTATCGATAATATAATTCGACTTAGTTTTCGCCCGTTAGGCTTAATGTGTAGCTCATGGTATTTTTCTGTTTTTAAAGTGACAGGATGGGGCAAAGTGGATAATTGATGAAGGGGAAAAATGGTTCGGGAAAGATGTGAGACCATTGCCTACCAAGACTGCTGGAGAAGTGCGTAAACGAAGTGTCAGGAGGAAACGTTCCGAAATATTGACAAGCTCGCCAGAAACGGGAAAAATCATCCAATTCTGCAGCTAGAAGCTCAAGAGGCAAAGGAACGAAGAAATGAGTGAAGAAACTTGTGTTCTGGCTCCCAGAAGTGCTCGAACGGATTGAGATCGGGACTGTGAGCTGGCCAGTCAAGCAAATTCACCTCATTCACGAAACCATCCTGCAAACGCTTTGCAGTATGACATGCAATTCTATCCTGTTGAAACAAACGACCTTCATCTCCCCATTCCAAAAACGATGGAGTTCCTGAAAATGACACTTGCTGAGAACAAAATTGAACAAAAAGTCATAGACGACATCATCTCTTTATGTAACTTATATGTTAATAATAACTACTTCCAGTTCAACGGAGAATATTTTCACATGTCATCTGGTACGAACCTATAAATCCACCCATTTGGGTGACTTTCGGTGAAAATCATGAACGTTTGCCAAAAGTGTGCACGAAATTGTTAATGTCAGTACTGTATAACTGTATAATATGTGAACAGGTGAATGGAATTCAGTACAATGTACACCGAAATCCGTTTCAGCAACCGCGAAGATTCAAAAGCTTCGGCGTCATTGGTGTCCTATGAAGGACAACTTGATTTTGTCTGTGATCACTGTACCTCTTAGGCTAATCTGTGTGTATGATCCAGTTTGCCCTCATAGTGGCGCAACGTGGATAATTTGCACAAATTTGTAAAATAAGATTAATATTAAAAAATTCTGGAGTATATAACTGTGATTGCTTCAGATTATTATTGTTCCCATTGCTTTGAATTACTGGATGTGTGTGAATCTGAGAAAATTAACTCAAATTGCATAGGTTTAATCTTCACCTAGAATTAAGTGATCCACTTTGCCCTACTCTCCCCTAAATTGAACTTTGATGCTTCCATTACTAACCTAGCCATAAACAATAAGTTTTTTATAGATATACAGGGTGTTTTTGAATTGAGTACAGATTTTTTGGGAGATGATAGAAGAGGTCCTTAGAAATATTTTTTGTCATATGAACATGGGGTCCCCGCAGCTCCGTTTACTTCCAATACTGCATTGAACAATCAAATTGACATTATTAAGTACCGAAAGGTGCTTAATGCTGTCAGTGTGGGGAAACGTGTCTGTCCGTCTGTCTGTCTGTCTGTCTGTCTGTCTGTCTGTCTGTCTGTCTGTCGAGGTTACTCAAACTCCTCCGAGGTTATGAAAGATTTTCAAAATCTGTTTTCGTCAGTCGATGAATATGGTTCATGGCACGAACCAGTTACAAATATTATCTAAATCGGTTCATTGGCACGTGCACTAATGGTACCTCTATTTTCCCGCCCAGCAATTTTCAATGGGAAGAAATATTGAGTAATATATCAAACAAATCGTAATGACGAGATAGATGCGGTTATTCATTACTATTTTCGTCAGTCGATGAATATGGTACATGCCATGAAAAAATCATAAATTTTATCTAAATCGGTTCATTAGCACGTCCACAAATGGTACCATCACGACCCCACCTAGCAATTTTCAATGGACAGATATATTAAGTAATATGGCAAACAAATCTTAATGACGAGATACAAGCGAATATAAATTACTATTTCGGCCAATAAATATGGTTCAGGAAATGAACCATTTTGAAAATTGTTGCAATCGAAACATTGGCACGTGCACTAATGGTACCTTTATGACACCTTCAAAAATTTTCAACGATAAGATATGGCATGTAATATATCAAACAAATTGTGATGATGTATCATAAATGAATATCACGTAAAAGTAATGATAGTCCAAATTGGTTTCAAGGAACCTGGTTTAGTGGAACCATTCTGGTTTAGTGGAACCATTATGGTTCATTGGAACTTTCCATACCAAAATATGGCATGTAATATATCAAACGATTTGGAATAAGGTGCCATGAATGATTATAACGTAAAATTCATGATAATCCAAATTGGTTTCAAGGAACCTGGTTTAGTGGAACCATGATGGTTCATTGCAACTTTCAATGCTAAAATATGGCATGTAATATATCAAACAACTTGGAATGATGTGTCATGAATGAATATAACGTAAAATTAATGATAGTTGAAATTATTTCAAAGGTACGGGGTTTAATGGTATCATAATGGTCCATTAGAAACTTCCAATGTTAACATAGGGCGGTTTAAAAATATAGTTCCGCGAATGGTTTAGTTTAACCTTTCGGTACTTGGTTATGTCATTCCTTAATGGTTTATTATTTCAGAAGAGGAAACGCAACGATCTTACGCTGGGCCAGAAATTAGGCATTTTGGATTCAAATAAAGGAGTTCTTTCCAGAAATAAATAAATAAATAACATATATAAAAAGATGCATGTGTCTCCAGTTTATTTCGTAACACAACACTTGGATAATCCGTCGTTTTTCAATCTTGGATAATACGTCGTTTTTGCTTGGTCCCTTGAAACACGTATAAACAGGGTTCTACTGCCGTTTGTTCATTTGTATGTAGTGACTTTCCCACATGGGGGCCAATAAAAATAAAACCCAAATCCATCTCTGTTTTCCTTCTCGCATGGAAGGCGCGAAACATGTGGACGGGGTTGTTGGTCATCGAAGAATTGCCATTTCTAGCCGACTTTGTTTTAAAATGCGTCATCTTTTATGTCAATATTTTGCTCTTCATTAACCTTCCCTCACACTATAAACTGTAATCCTATTAGGGCTAATCATCTTAACAGAGCGTACATGCTCTGCCCGACCGAGTGAGAAACACGCAGCACACACAACCCGCTCATCCATCAAGTTGACAGCTTTTTAAGAGTTTACCCAATTTCAATTTCTCCTCCTCTAATGTTTTCAAAATGTAATTGAGAGGACACGGGGAAAAATTTACAAAAAAAAGAAAAATAAATAAAAAAAGAGAGAGAGAGAGAATCCATTTTCCTTTCCGTGATCGTTTTCGCTTTTATTCCCTGGAGCCCACGCCCTGCAACCATATTTGTCGAATTGTGTGGTATCACTAATAACCGCACCTCCCATTTCAACAACTTTTTTACTTGTGAAATTGCAAACTATCCAACATGAGAATAAAAATTATAATAAAAATAAAAAAATATAAAAAATAAAAATTTTTAGGCACACACATTTAGTTTTAATTACTCAAAAGTTAAAAGCGTTACGACACGTTTATTTTATGATGTAGTATTTTCATTTTAAAATTTAAAATTTAATAGTAAACGCGCGCTGCCGCACTTTTGCCTTTTTTTTAATTTTATAAAATTCGTATTTAAATTATTTTTACTTTTTAGTACATTTTTTTTAAATAAAAATATGTGCTTAAAAAGTTATTTTTTATATTTTTTATTTTATTTTTTTAGTCTTGAATTTGCAATCAATTTTTAATCAAGTGTATACTACGAATATTATTGAGTGATTGATTAACTGATTGATTGATCCATATTTAGTGGGGAGGTTTCGTCTACCTCCGACTAGTAAACGATTAGATGCATGCTCACGGGTAAATGAACCTTTTGGGTTGATACATGCATAGGCTCATCAGTTGACATCTGTACGAGACGATCCATGCAGTAGGGAGGAAGCAACTGTCTCGTGAACGTACAGTACTGTAATCCGCACAACGGTCTCAGTGCCGCGACGACAACAACGACAACCGTTCACGCAATTAACGGACTTTGAACGAGGTCGGATTATTGGCCTCTCCGAGGCTGGATGGTCAACCAGACGGATTGCTGTCTATATGTCGCGAGACGCACGGACGGTAGGCCGATGTTGGAGGCAATGGCGAGAGGAAGTCCCGGAGAAGCACGTTAGCTCGTACCGATAGGCGGATGCCGCGAATAAGTCCTAACGGACAGAACCATCGCCCTGCGGCAACTGCGCGACAACATCATTATTCCCGCTACTGCTGCGGCTGGAACAATGCATCGCCGCTAGAGATAGTGCCACATCCTACTGATGCCGCTTGGGACACCCTGTACAAACGAGTGCACGTCTTGGCTCCATAACGTAAAAAAGGTGTACTCAGATGTATTTCTTGCTGTATACCTACTTTTGGCTCATTCGGATAACTCCTTGTGGGTGGGGCAATTTCATTGCAAAGCAGTGTATATTTCTTGTTTATTAATTTCCCATCATTCCATACAAGCCCTAATGGGGCTTCGGAACATGGGTGACTACTGTTTTATATGTATTTGGTTATTGTTTATTGCTGGATTTGATGATAATTTGAGGTAATGCCCTGAGTAATTTTATATTTTATAAATTTTAAATTTTATATTTTCAATAATTTTTAATTTGAATACATTTGAATTTGAATTATCATAACGAGATTTCTGAGAGGTGTGGCAGGTATTACCCTACTAGATAGAGTGTACAGCAGCACAATAAGCCCGAATCTTTAAGTGTTGAGCCGCTACTTCTCCGCATCGAGAGATCTCAGTTGCGCTGGTATGGCCACGTGATACGGATGCCAATGCAAACTGGTCTTCCTAGGTTATTGTTATTTTCCAAGCCGGTGGGTAAGAGACCAAGGGGTCGGTGGATACCAGGTGGCTAGACTACATGGAGAATCTGGGTTCGAGTCGCTTGGATATTACCAGGGAGGACATGCGCCTGATGGCGGAAGATCGCGATCGCTGGAGATCCTCCATAGGGCTGCTGCCCCCGCGACCCTAACGGATAAGCGGGTTTGAAAAGTAAGGAAGTAAGTAAGTATTATTATAATTGATAGTTAAGATTTATATTTCTTTATGGACTCTTACATTCTGGATTAATTTTTTTTTCTTGACCTCAGGCTCAAACTTGCCGATTATAATCGTACAACTTTTCGGCTTCATATCTTTTATTACTTTCGTTTTTTTAGAAATAAAACGATTTTGGGCTTCAGCCTCTTTTTGAGACGAGATGTCGTACATTATTATTAAATTATAAATTATTAGTAAAATCTCCAGTAAAATCTTAAAAACGTTTATAACGATAACGTCGTTCGTTCAATAGAGAGTTTGCGCCATGCCATTTTTCCTTTCACTATGGGCTCTCCTTATACTTATAGCACAAAATTCTGTTATAAGCATAAGGAACGAACCTTACTTATAAAAATAAGGCAGCCAATCAGCGCACATAGCCGTATAGATATAGCCAACCAGCGGAGCTTAACGACGAGAAGAGAAATGGCCGTCGCTGCAGTTGTTTCCACGACTCGAAACGAGACAGTAAAAATCATGAATGCTACCAAAGTAACACGTTTTCGTTTTTCGGAAAAGGAAAAAGTCGCGGCCGTCACAGCCTTCTTCCATCTGATATCGCAGGATATTGAAACATCCGAGGATGAGATGTGGCACGAATTACTGAGTGTGTTGCAACGCATGTAACATATAAGATATAGTGTAGCGCATGCTTTGCGCAAAAACGCCTAAGGAAGCTCACCTTACACTGTAGTGTAAGGAAAAATGGCATGGCGCAAACTCTCTAATGTTAAGGGGATTTAGTCCATTAAACTACTGTAGAGCAATTAAATATTGTTTCACACGCCGTATGAAGTCGGACGCATGTACTTATGCAGAGGCTGCTGACATAGTCAAACACAGTAGAGCGTACAGATAGTATAGGGTAACTCGTTCCATATTATGTTACGGTGTAGAGGAAACGTTTTGTCATAAAACCTGATGTCTTTTCTGGAACCCACAAAAATAAATCTCCTGGTTAATCTAACTTTTTCCTCCGAGTTGAACCAATTCTTAATAAACGCTGCTGGATAATTTTCATTCCGCATTGCCTCACCCACTTCAGAAATCAAGGCAACTTTGCTGATAGTCATGATGGTCGGCAGTTTATACTTCAAACAAATGTCTAACACAGTATCTAGCTTATTTAAGGCGCATTCGTTTATTCGTAAGATCTGCACGATGATGACGTCGATAGTGCGCCCCGTGCAATTACTCTTTAGTGCGTTCAGTGCAGTTTCTGAGTCTGTGCACGATCTTTCACCGAACGGTCCGTGCGTTTTGAACCAAACCAACAACATGGCGATGCCTCAACGACTCCTTTTTAATCACCCCAAGAGTCAAAATTTCAAATTTTTAAAGTCTTTTTCATTTTCGAACTTTTTTTTTTTAATCTGTAAAAACTCTCTTCATCCACTTGAATGCAAAATTTCGACCATCATCGACATTGATCAAAATCTGGAGCTTCGCTGGATTATACTGTCCAACGAAAGAAAAACTGGGCGTGTCCAGTTAAATTTCCAATTTCAATTGTTAGCGATTGTTAATTTTACTTAGCAACAATGTCTAACAATTGAAATAGGAAATTTAATAAGACACGCCCAGTTTTTCTTTCGTTGAACTGAGTATAGAGGTCGCCATTTGCAATTGTAAAACGCACGAAACAACCCTGCTTCTACCTTCGTGCGCTTAGTTCGCGCACGGACTACACGAAGCGCACGAGAACGAAGTGCACGGAAATCTCCGAACAGCTCTCACGGGCCGCACGAAAGCTACTTCGAACGGCCAGTGCGCGCACTCAGTGCAAAAAAATCACACTGAACGAATAAACGAATGCGCCTTTAGTTTAAAGGCCATCCGGATTATCTATTGTAAGCAGTCTTCAACCTTTTCTGATTGGCACTAGTGGTCGAAGACCAAAAGATTGCCTGCCCCATATGCTATTCTCTGTATGATTACTGCCGTTTTTGAGTAGCCGCAAGTAAATTTTAAGAATATGTGAAAATAAAGAAAACCTGAACAGGTGACCCAATCCTCTATCGGTATTGAAAATTAAATCTGATTAAATTTTAATTTTATTTTAATTATTTAAACGTTTAAGCTACTTCCGGTTGAATTTTCAATTAAAAACGACTTCAGCAACAACAAATGTTAAACATTTCAAACGAAATCCACGTCTGGGAGTTGCATGATGGTCTATTTTTTCATTCTAAATGTTGCATGATGGTCTATTTCGCTGTGTAACTAGGAATCATTGCTCAAAAAACATCAAATTGTTCAAATTGCTCCAAGCTTGCATGATAACCATTCAGTTGCAAGTTAATTGATATTGGACAGTGGCCCTTAAACGTTAATAATTTTTTATAAAAATTCCGAAACTATAAAATAATGTACTGTCACCGCAAATGGATCTGTGTGCCAAATTTGGAGTCGTTTAGAGAAGTGGATGAAAAATTGTTTGCGAGATTTGAACGAAACAGAAGTTATGAGTTAAGTAAAAGTTTATAAAAAAGGCGTCAAAAACGTTTGGCACTTCAAAAATGGAGAGAGAGGAAGAAGAAGAAAAAAAATCACATTTTAAAGAATCAATAAGGAAATGAAATACGAGGGCGATGAAGAAAAAAGAAAGAACACTCCGTTTGAAGAAAAAGAATGAACGAAGGGAGAGAAAAAAAAAAAGCTTTATTCCATTTTTTTAAAAATGTTAAATAATGAACGAAGCTAACAAGACCCGACAAAAATTAAAAACTTAAAAGTTGAGGATTAAAAATTTCCACGTCATCATTAAAGAGGCTGCCTTGGCTCGCCTTTAAAGCTTCGTGGCGCCTTCTCTGTCGACAGCATGAATTACAGGTGTCGGGGGTACGGCTTAACCACGCGAGATGACTCCATCTATCATCTCGGGTTCAGCTCTTTGACCTGAGCTGCCTTTCCGAAATAACATTTCCCAGCCTCAATCCTCAGTCCACGGAAAGACCCACTTCCGGAATCGTCCTTCCTCTTAAACCGGGACGAGCAGTGTGTAAATCGACTCCTTTATGACCCTCTGCCTCTCGTTGTCGGAGGAAATAAAACAAAACCGAAAATAATAATAAAAGGAAAACGCCACCATCGGACCAATTCTGTGTTGGACAAGGGCCAAAAGCGACCTCAACAATGTCCATCTCCTTCTTAGGTGAAAGCGGTTGAGCGAAACACGGCAGCTGAAAAGTAAAATGAAAAGAAAAG
>JAHWFO010013632.1:31200-41640 GCA_023313115.1 Rhysida immarginata
GAAAACCTATATCCAACAGGAATGGGACAGAATTCCGGTTACGGTGTCATCGATGCCGAGAAGATTACAGTGTGTCATCAAGAGGAGAGGTGACGCCACACCGTGGTAAACGCCGTGCTGTCCCAACTTTTTTGGGCGTATGTTGCACGTGCCAAACAGGAAAACCACCAGTATCTTTGTTTAAGCATAGAAGATATGTGATCCCATGCATAATTTATCGTTGAAATAAACGGCAATACAATAATCCAAACAAATGTGTTGGAGTTCTTCTTATATGTTGCACTGTCCCAACTTTTTTGGAAATGAGTATTGTATAAATGCTATTGGAGAGGGTTAACTAAAGAGCAGTTAAGGCTGGCAGATCTGTGCTGACATGAAAGTAGTGTCTCTGTCGATGGGTTTGCAGCCGGGATATACAAAATACTACTTTTTTTTTATCAATAGGACAGCAGAATATTCGATTTGCACTACTTCAAAAAACACTGGCCTCCGAGAGCATCTTTTAAGCATGGTGATGTAATGCTCGTCAAAAAAAAAGCTCGGCCTTGTATAAAAAAAAAAAACAACATTGGTGGGGGCCATGGATAAGAACGGACCAATATTCGAGTACACGTTACTAAGAAACTGTATCCAATTCAGCTTTTCCTTAGCACATTGAATTCTTTAAGAAATTCCTATTTTTCATCTCGGAAGCATCAACTTTTTGAAATTCCGTTGCCCAGTGTTTGTTTGTTAATTAAAAAAGCCAATAAAATTATTTTTATTTAAAATTTGTTTATATTTGGCTATATTATGCTTTGCTATACATATGAGCATAATAAGTACAGGGTGGTTATAAAATAAGTTCGCCTACTCAGAGCCGAACCGATTGCGATGCAAGCTGAAATGTAGGCTATTCAGACTAGTGATGTCCGTTGGATCCGGGTCTCTGATTCGGATCTGATAATATCCGGTATCCGGATCTCGGATATCGGATTCGGATTTCGGATCTCTGATATCGGATCCAGATTTCGGATATCGGATATCAGATCCGGATTTCAGATCCTTTCGCTGGATGCGTATTAAGACTAATTAGGACTTAAGAGGACTAGGCTATCACTTAATAAAAGCTTTTAGAAACTGCTTTCAGACACAATTTCCTGTCTAGGAACCGATTTTCGGATCTCGGATCCAAGATCCGGATCTCAAATCTCGCATCCAAGATCCGGATCAGAGATCTCGGATCCAAGTTCCGGATCTCGGATTTCTGACTAACATCCGGTTCTCGGATCTCGGACCTAGGTCCGAAAAAAAGATCCGGATATCCGGATCTTGACATCACTAATTCAGACTATGGGGGGGGAGAGAATTCCGGGAAAATTAGTCCAAATTTTCACCACCAGGCGCTGTGGAATGACAAATGGAGATTTTAAAAAACTAGTTTTATTGTTTTAAACAAGCAGGCAAGGTTTTTGTTTGATTACAGTTTCATATGTTCCTTCTCAATAACGTCCTTCTTAGCAGAAAGTTTATGCAAATTAGAGAGTCAACATACGCAGAATGAAATCGATTGATCCATTCATTCCATTATGTTTAGTGAAAAGCTTTCACCAAAGATCATGGTTTTATGCAAGAAAGAACGCGCACTGTTGATCAAGTTGTTTTACCAGAAGAATAGCATTGCGAGCATATCGTCGTCTGGGTTGCAAAAATTGATAAAGAAATTTGAATCGACTGGCGATTTGGCTGTCGCACCACGAAGAGGACGGCGCAAGATAGCAGACGAAGTTGTCAAGGACGTGGCTGTTGAAGTGGTGGACAGAGTTCACTCTTCTCAACATTCTGCAACAAGTGCTCATCCCATGGTCCACGGTGAAAGGTCTTGCGGTCCATTCTGCATTGGTACCCATACAAGATTCATCTAGCACAACAGCTAAAACCTCAAGATTCCACTCAACGCGATGACTTTGCTACAGCCCGAATCACTTTCATTTGGACATGCCTTATAAAATAGTAAAAACATAAATCTATCTGGAATAAAATAAATAAAAGACTCTTTGACCACAACAAAAATACAAAAGGAAAAATACGACCTTATCCTGTAAGCGCTTGGATGGAATGGAATGGAACTAATTATAAAGTAAAAATCTTTTATCTACAAGGAGGGAAAAAAAAGGAAATACCGGATACGCTATAAGTCACGTTCGGGTCTACCTGAACTAAGAAATGGCACGTCCACTGAAATTTGCAAACGAGTGGTGGAAGGAAATCCCATTGCCAGACTACATTGACAAGTATCTATACTAGTGATGTCCGTTGGATCCGGATCTCTGGTCCGGATCTGAAAATATCCGGATTCGGATCTAGAAATATCTGGATCCGGATTTCGGATCTCGGATATCGGATCCGGATTTCGGATCTCGGATATCGGATCCGGATTTCGGACCCTTTCGCTGGATGCGTATTAAGACTAATTAGGACTTAAGAGGACTAGGCTATCACCTAATAAAAGCATTTATAAACTGCTTTCAGAAAAAGTTTGCATATACACAATTTTCTGATATAGAATCCGAATTTCGGATCTCGGATCCAAGATCCGGATTTCTGACCTAGGTCCGAAAAAAAGATCCAGATATCCGGATCTTGACATTACTAATCTATACCAACCAGAATATCACGGGATAGTCGCCAGCCAGAAACCAGTTCTCAACGCGTTCAGTATTGCGAGACGCCCTATGAGCTTTGTCGTATCTTCTCAAGTGAATCGTCCTCTGCTCAGTTTCCATAAAGAGTCTGGAGAAAACTCAGCCAAGCATTGAGCATCAAGCAATACGTGGAATGCCTTTTGGAACACAGGACGAACAGGGCTCGTGGAATCTGTTGGCAATATTAACTCCAAAAAAATAGTTCGGCGTACTGAAGAAAGATTTTTTTCCAATATTATCACGTGAGCTGCTGAACAAAAGACTGACATGCCAAAAATAAGCCTCTCTCCATTAAAATTACGATTAACGGCCGGTTGCAACAACGTCAGTTAAAACGACTCTAACTTTCGGTTAGTTAACGATCAGTTAAGTCCTTTAACCGGGAAATGTTGCACCAAGCCTAGTTAAGTCTCAGTTAGCTAACTGGATGGAATATGAGTAACGAGGACTGTGATTGGTTCGTTTTGCTCCAATTAAACTTCCGGTCAACATGGCTGATTGTTGTCAATGAGCTGTTTGTTAACTAGATTATCCAAATAGGGCATCAATTTAGCTGTTTGATAATTAGCTAATCTAACGAGTTATCCAATTAACATATCCATTTAACTTTTCCAATTAGCTGTTTGATAATATTAACTTATCCGTTTAGCTGTTCGATAATTAGCATATCCTGATTGCTGTTTGAAAACTAGCTTATCCATTTAGCTTATCCAATTAGCTTATTCATTTAGCTTATCCCATTAGCTATCCAAACAGCTTATCCAAAGAGCTTATCCAAATAGCTGTTTGATAATTAGTTTATCTAAAGAGCTTATCCAAATTGCTATTCAAATCTCTTATCCATTTGGTTTATCCAATTAGCTTATCCAAATAGCTAATTCAAATTGCTATTCAAATCGCTTATCCATTTAGCTTATCCAATTAGCTTATCCATTTAGCATATCCAATTAGATTATCCAAATAGTTTATCCATTTAGCTTATGCAATTAGCTTATCCAAATAGCTTATCCACTTAGCTTATCCAAATCGTTTACACAATTATCTTATCCAAATAGCTGGTTGATAATTAATTTTTCAAACGGCATATCCAAACAGCTTATCCAATTATCTTATCCTTTTAGCTTATCCAAAAACTGCTTGATAATTAGTTATCCAAATGGCCTATTCAAAAAGTTTATCCAAATTTATTTGCTACTAGCAAAGGTACCCGGCGTTGCCCGGGATAATTACACTTGGATGTAATTTCTTACTCACGTAATCTTACCTCAGATGTATACTTACTGTTGTTGCAATTTCCACTCTTCTCTCGATGTGTTGAAGCAAAACTTGGCCATTCATCACTTTGTGCAGTTTAGCGGTCGCCGATTCTTCTATTTACTTGCTTCCCATTTGCTCAATACATCACGGAACTAAAGGAGTGCTTCCTCTGTCGTCTTTCCACTCTTTCTCAATAGTCTGCTAACTCTCCATTATCTCCAGTTACTGATCATTTTTAAAGATTTTCAAAAATTGTTAAGTACTAAGAACTCTCTTTTCTAAGAAAAGCCTGAATAACAGGAATTCTATGCATTGTTCCAAATTGAAACTTATCCATATTACATCATCATTTTATGTTCATTGTTCTAATTCTTGGAAAGATTGCTTTAACATTACATCATCATTCTGTGCTCATTGTTATTGGTGAATTGCGCGTTGATACCATTGTTGATGCGAACACAATGGGCCTATTGTTGCACAAACTTTGCCTTGCATTGTTGGTCATGAGATATATATTGTTGGTTCATGCAGTGTGTTTGTGAATTGCGTGCTGATAACATTGCTGATACCTATTGTTGTACAAACTTTGCCTTGCATTGTTGGTCATGAGATATTTCTCATTAATATGCCTTGCCATAACCATGAATATCGATTTTTTATCGATATTTATTATTTTTCCGAAATCTGAGGTAGACAGTAACCTTCCTCATGCTTTAAAGGTCATGTATGCGAAATTTTATCAAGATCGGAATAAAACTGTAGATTTGTATAAAAAACGTACACACAGATCCACAGACCCACACACAGACCCACAGACGCACAGACCCACAAACATCCTTCTTTATATATATAGATAGATTAAATATTTCAAGTACATTAACTTATCCAAATGACTTATCCAAATAGCTTCCAATTAACTTATCCAAATAGCTTATCCATTTACTTTATCCAAATAATTTGAAAATTAGTTTATCCAATTAGTTTAAAATCTATTTCTGTTTCGGAATGCCATTTTGCTTCACTAACCATGGACTTAAACCGTGGTCATCGAGCGTTTAAGTTAAACCGCCACTTAACGTCTGGTTAAGCCCTAATCTCTCTTGGTGCAACGCAAAAAATTCTAAACGGGACTTTAACGAAGAGTTAGTTTTAACTGACCTTGTTGCAACCGGCCGTAATTAAAAAAGTGTCATCCAATAAAATAAAAATTGTGTCAATTAACGTTCAAAACAGCTAACACTAGCATCTCCTGGGCTCAAGTCTCTTCGTTCGCTTAATAATAAACACAACACACGAACCCAGACACTCTCTTTTTTAGCACGTTATTTACGGGTCAGAGAAAGGCGGCAGGTGCCCTTTCCCCAATCCCATCTCTCTCGAGATAATTAACTTCTTTTATTTAAAAAAAAAATCCCAAACAATCCTCCAAGAATATGGTTCCAGTCCTCTCTCGAGGGAAAGACGATAGCGTCAACAAAAGAAGGAAGTTCGTATCGAAAACTATTACAAGGACAGGGACCGAGAAAACCCCCAATCACCTCCGGAGCGTACCCTCCTTTTATTGACACCCACACACGCAGAGAGCATAAACAGGGTTCACTCACCACCGTTCTCTCTCTTATTTGTCAATCCCTGTATAAACTTTTTTGTTGTGTCATTGAACCGAAAGACAACTCACAAAGTAACAAAATGACAGTGACGAGAAAGGTGACTGAGGCTATTGGAGGGAACACCACGACACTCTCTATCCCATTATCGAGGCAAAGCAAAATCGTTTGCGTTTCCTTAACGCTTTCGCATGAGGAACCCCCTCATTAATTAACAATTAAAAGAAGAGAGCAAAACAAACAGAGTGAAGAAATTCGTCTTAAAGGGAGGGATTGGCGTCGACCTCCATTTCAGAGTGTGTACAAGGTTAAGCGCTGCGCTTCATAAACTCTTCCTCCTTCTTAATTAAATTTTTAATTATCTCTGCGCTCTCGCCTCTTCCAGGGAATCGATACAAACAAAAGTCCACTAACAATCTCACACTACAAGGACTGCCAATAAAACGTCACACCAAGTGGGTCGACGCGCTCTAGACCCCAACGTGGATTTCTCGCCCCCTGTCATTATAGTCAAATAAAAGAGACTCCCTTCCTAACAAACGACTGATTTTCATTTTCATTAAGAAAACATTCGTCTTCAGTTTTCATTCTCGAATCGCACGCTCAGCATGAGCGCACGCAAACCGGGGACTCATCCAAATGAATTCTGAGAAACTCGATCGCTCCAAAGCGGTCTTTTCCCTCTTCTTTTTAAAAAAAAGAACCGATCGATATTAAGTAACGATTTGAAAAAATGTTTTCTCTACAATTAAAAACGTGTTCCGTTTGTAATTAATGACTCCGGCGACGAGGATACAAAACCCGAGCGAGTGGCAAATCATTAAAAAGGGAATGGCAGCGGGGGAGCAAAAATTCATTACAAGTTTAAAAAGAAAAAAAAAAGTCGCGATTAATTTGCCTAAAATATGAAAAAAAATTCTTGCTCATTTCAAGAACCTCGCATTTCAGAGTAAGGAAGCCGAGAGAGTCAAGAAAATAAAAGGTTGAAAAAAAAAGTTTCACGTTGAAATGAATCGTCAGCATCGAGTGCAGAGCTGCAACACTCGTGAGTGCGGCAGAGAAGCCGAACATTGCATTTTTCTAATCTAGATAACACCGATGCCCAATAATATATCGATTACAAAAATAGTACGTGCCACGGTTCACAAATTCAAAGATTTCATACGAATTTATTAACAAAAAAAAACAGCATGGCATCATGAACTCTACACCTTGCACTATTTTTCGAACTAGTCGCCACCGACATTGAGACATTTGTCGTAGCGTGCAATCAGTTTGAAGAAAGAGTAGCAGCAGGCAGGTGTAGAGTAAATTGGTCATTCTACACTGAGTGAGCATATTATTATGACCACCCTGTCAGTATCTCGTTGGGCCACCTTTTGCCTTTAACACTGCGATGATTCTTTGTGGCTTTGATTCCACAAGATGTTGGAAGGTGGTGGGAGGAATCTGACACCATGCCTGATGATGGATAGCACTGTCTACTTGTGCCAGATTGGACGGTGGTGGATCCAGCCGTCTGATGGTTCGTTCGACTGCGTCCCACAAATGCTCAATTGAAGTGAGATCTTGAGATTGTGGGGGCCACCGAAGTAAGGTGAAGTCCCCCTCATGTTCCTGGAACCACTCCTGCATAATACGAGCTCTGTGGCATGGCGCATTGTCTTGCTGGAAGTAGCAACACGACAGGGTGGCGACGATACGGAGGTATGCTGTGCCATTCAGACGTTGTTCAACACGTATTAATGGACCCAACGCATGCCAGGAAAACATTCCCCAGGCCATAACACTGCCCGCAACGGCCTGAAAGGTAGTACTCATGCATGCAGGGTTCATGCTTTCGTGCTGTTTCCGCCAGATTCCCACGCGGCCGTCTGACTCGTCAGACCACAAGATTTGTTTCCACTGCTCGATAGTCCAGTCCTTGTGGTCTGTCTGAGTGCATTAGACTCGTTTCGCTCGTTGGCCGCAGACAGCAAATATGTGCGGACAGGTTTCCGGCTTCCGTATCCCAAGCGATTCCGTGTGCGGCGGACAGTGCATTCAGAGACCGTTTTGGAGGACCCCTGAGTAAGATGAGCAGTGATTTGATGCACAGTTGCCCTTCTGTTATCCTTTATCAGTCGTGACAGTCTCCGTTCTGTCCGATCATCAACCATCCGCGGGCGGCCACAACGCGAACGTTCAGACCCCGTCTTCCGGCTAACCGTCCAGTCTTTAAATACTTTAACGACGGCTGCTCTCGAGCACCCCACGAATGCTGCTGTTTCGCTGATACTCGCTCTATAGCTCCGAGCACCTACAATCATCCCGCATTCGAAGGCTGTTAAATGGCGTCGTTTATCCATCGGCTAGCCATACCTTTCACTTTACCCACTTGATAAAGGGGGCAGGGGATGAGATTTTTTCACCGGGTTTTTTGCTAAACCCACATTTTACACGATGCTCTACAACTTTCTAAATAACACATGGGGTCTAACCCCTACCCCTACAAAATTAAAATTTTCAAAATTTACCCCTTCACCCCCAGGGACGCGAAATGTTTTTATTCTGAATTAGGGGACATTAAAACCAAATAATCAATACTCATTTTCCCCCAATCTGTTCCCCTTGAGTCGTTATTTGGACCTAAAGACGGGACACCAATTATGAAACACCCTGTATATCAAACAACTCGTAATGACGAGATAGAAGCGGATATAAATCATTATTTTCGCCAATTGCTAAATATGATTCCGGGAATGAACCATTTTGAAAATGGTTGTAATCGAAACAATGGCACGTGCTCTAATGGTACCCTTAGGACACCCTCAAAAATTTTCAATGCTAAAATATGGCATGTAATATATCAAACAAATATATTCATCATATGATGTATGATGAATGAATATAACGTAAAATTATTGATAATGGAAATTGGCTCAAAGGCACCTGGTTTAGTGGGACCCCTACGGTTCATTGGAACTATAATGCTTGAGTCGTTATTTGGACCTAAAGACGGGACACCAATTCCACTGGGCAACAATTTCTTATGAAAATCATGTACGCAAAACCAAAGTGATCTTTTTATACTAATTCTGTATTGCTGAAAACGAATATCATAACAAAAATTCTGAGTTGGCTACAAATATTTAGAAAATGTCATACCCAAAATCACGCTTTTTGAATGTCATAGCATGCATTATACTTGCCTACAGATGATGTCTCTTCATCTTTCTCTTGTACTGAAGGTCAGGAGCATCTCTACTGACTGCCCAGCAGTAGTCCGCCAACATACTTGCTGACCATTTTCCCTGATATATATTGACTGGTGAAACCGTTCACCGTGCTCATCGCTGACGGCACCACAGTTTTCGGGAAAGAAGTCGAGATGAGAGCTGAGGAAATGTATCTTCACAGACATGTTGCATCCAAGTTTATGATACTGAGATAGCATGTTATCAACATGCTGAACGTAGTCGACAGATCTGACATTACCCAGAAAGTTCAACGACACAAGGCGGAACGCATCCCAGGCGGCTTTCTCATTTGACTGAAGTAAACTGTCAAACACACTGTCTTTGAAAAGTGCTCGTATCTGAGGTCCCACAAACACCCCTTATTTGATCTTTGATAATAATTACTGATTTTTCTATATATGCATTATATATAAAAGGTTGAATAAGTCATACCACGTAGCAGTCGTACCTCAAAAACTATAGCCAAAAAATAAATTTGGTTTTCCGATCACCCCCCCCCCTTAGAATACGTATTTTCTTCTCCTCCGTTTTACATAAAGTTTTTTTATTCTTTTGTTTTCTTTATGTAGAGAGTAAATTTATACTAAATCAGTGATACCTTTATTATACAACTTTGTAACTGGAATTTTTTCTCTATCCATTATGGCTCAAATGTTAGTTTTCGTGACTTCCCAACACTTACTCTACACAAGAGGCGTTGGGAATACTTTTATTCAATCGGGCACCTCTGTTCTAAAGTTATTCGAATGGTAAGTGCTGTATTTTACACTTTAAATGTATCTTTTTAATATACAGGGTGTTTTTGAATTGAGTACAGATTTTTTGGAAGATGATAGAAGAGGTCGTTAGAAGTATTTTTTGTCATATGAACATGGGGTCCACGCAGCTCCGTTTACTTCCAATACTGCATTGAACAATCAAATGACAGTGTGCGTTGGTAGGCCTACATTATTTTATTTTTAACAATTAACACAAGCAATCTACTGTAAGAACTTTTAAAGTAATTGTTTGCAAAGAAATTTCAAGGTGCACGTGCTTGTTTGTTGGATTGGTCGTGGCGGACCAGTTACTTGGCCACCGAGATCGCCAGATCTCACACCGATGGATTTTTTTTTATGGGGAAGCATAAAATGAATGGTGTACTCCGAACCCGTAGATACCGAGGAAAAATTGGCGGCTCGTGTTGTCACGGCAGCAGGTGACATGAGCGACCGTGCAAATCAACTGTTTCCACGCGTACATCAATCCATCATAAGGCGTTGCGAATTGTGCTATGAAGCAAATGGCGGTCATTTGGAACAATTACTGTAAAAGTTATTAGAGTAGATTGCTTGTGTTAATTGTTAAAAATAAAATAATGTAGGCCTACCAACGCAGGTGTCATTTGATTGTTCAATGCAGTATTGGAAGCAAACAGAGCTGCGGGGACCCCAGGTTCATATGACAAAAAATACTTCTAACGACCTCTTTTATCATCTCCCAAAAAATCTGTACTCAATTCAAAAACCCCTGTATATCTAATAAAGAGAACCCTAATAATCGGAAACACCGGTTTTGATTTGATATACAGGGTGAGGCATTTATCTTGAGACAACTGAATATCTCGGAAATTAAGCATTGTACGAAAAAATGTTCAAAATCAAAAGTGAATTA
>JAHWFO010013634.1:17682-29648 GCA_023313115.1 Rhysida immarginata
TATCTCCTTGGCTTTGCCCACGAGCTTTTTATGTTGCACGCAGGCGACGTGCACGATTTGGATGGCCCTGCCCTAATTGTAGCATAGATTTTTATTGTGTTCAGACGGCCTTAGTGGTAAAATGTTAGAATATCCTATTTTGCAGGCATGGGTTCAAATCCTGTCTTCAATAATTTTGTTTTTCTCTTCGTAAATTTTTTTAACATCGATACGACCGTGTACTTATTTATCTAAATATTTTTCCGATTTTCCAATTTGCTAACGTCGATTTTTTTTGTTTGTTGTTGGGTATTTTTGTTTTTTTTTTTATAAAATACATATACGAATTAATGATCCACAGTGATAAATGAGCATTTAAACAAAAAAAGTTTATTTATCCACATTTAATTATTTTTATAAATTTTGCAACTTTTGGGATGACATTTAACTCGCACAAAGATTAAATAATTATTGCACCACGTACATACATCAGCTTCGGTGGCTCAGTGGTTGCATGATCGCCTCTGATGCCCGAGGACGACGAGGATTTTTCAGGGGGAATCCTGAGATCACGGATTTCCTTCAGAAGGGAAGTAAAGCCGTTGGTCCTGTGTAGTCATTTGCCAGCTGCACGTTAAAGAACCCTTGCGAGGCAAAATTTGCGGCCCCTATAACGCCGTCCTGATATGATCTTAATAGTTGAAAGGGACGTTAATACCAACCAAACCATGTGCATACCATTAAATATAATATTTAAGACTTCTATTCCTCTATCTGCATTCAATTACCCATACGGGACTCCATCTAAGACTTCTTCTTTCTTTGTTACTCCATCGACTCCTTCTGAAGTTTTTGATGTAATATCTAATCTTAAATCGTCTCATGTTCCCGACCCTTTAGACATCCAATCTGATATCGTTATAGCAGTAAAGGAAGCAATTATTGCCCCATTATCTTATTTATTTAATTATTCAATTAGTTCAGGTGCCTATCCATCTATTCTCAAGATAACTAAAGTTACTCCGATATTTAAAAAGGGTGATCCTAAACAATATTCTAACTATAGACCAATCTCGACCTCTCCGGTATTTTCAAAAATTTTTGAAAAGTTGTTTTATATACGTTTGTCTCAATTTATTTTTTCCAACGACTTTATAAATCCTCATCAACACGGATTCGTACCTAATCGTAGTGTCGAATCGGCTAGTTTCGAACTAATCGAATTTGTTTCAACTCAAATGACCATCAATAACTTTGTGGCAGCTATTTTTGTAGACTATACTAAGGCGTTTGACAACATACCGATTGCGCTTTTACTATACAAACTATCTATTTTCTTTGGTGTACGAGGATTACCTCTATTATGGTTGACGGATCTTTTAACAGATAGGAAATACTATTTACAACATTCCGGTAAGTCTTCTAATTTATTGGTCAGAAACCTTGGTGTGCCCCAAGGCTCAGTACTTTCTCCTCTTTTATTTAATTTATTCCTTAACGATCTTGCATTCATCTTTCCTACTAATAAATCTATCTTCTATGCCGACGATACTACACTATTATTTTCCGGCCCTGATATCTCAGAATTGTTGTTAACGATGAATACTGCAATGTGTAACTTATTACAATGGAACGAAATAAATTCACTAACAGTTAACGCGGATAAATCCAATGCAATGTTCTTTTTTCAACGAAATAAACGAGATATACCGGTCTCTCCTCTGATACTATACGGCAATTACTCAATAGTCACAGTCAGATCTTTTAAGTATTTAGGACTATTTCTAACCCACGATCTTACTTGGAATTCACATATTGACAATCTAATAATTAAGCTAAATAAAAAACAAGGCGTTATTTCTAGGCTCCAGTTCTTACCTAATTATATTCTTCTTCTCCTTTATTTTACCTGGATCCATTCTTCTTTATGTTACGGGATTGTTTTTTGGGGTGCCACCTCCCAATACAACTTAAAGCGAATTTTGAAGCTCCAAAAATGGTTCTTACGCACACTTACTAAATTGCCGAAAACTGCATCGGTTTCTCATCTATTTCAATCCTTCCATATTTTAACCATTAATCAAATTTACTTAATTCAGTCTTGCTGTTTCATTTATAAAGTAATAAATTCCTTACTTAAAATTACAACCCCAATTACAATCAAGTTATACCAAGACACACATTCTTCTTTGACTCGGAGCGCCGATAATATCCGTCTTCCATATGTAAATCGTGAGTACCGTAATCGCTGTATATCAATTAAAGGTCTGGAAAATTGGTCAGTCATTCCCAAGGAAATATGATTAACCTCACCATACATAACTTTTAGGAAATATTTAATCCGACACGTTACTACCTCAATAAATTAACATCTTAACTAGATTAAGTTAAGGTTCTGGTACTGTTTTATTATTTACTTTATCTTCATATTGCTACTAATCGTGTTATTAAGTATATTATATGTTAGTAATTGCTACGTTATGTTTAAGTCTATACCGAAACCATTTACTTTTTTGTAAATTATCACTTGTGCTAATTAATTATAATTTTTTGTTTATATTCTAAAGGATCTGTATTGAGTTACATTTGATTATCTGTTTTTTTTTTGTTTTTTTATTTTATTTTATTTTTTTTTGTTATTAACGTTCCGATTAGATTGTTTATTTATAATTGTTTTATAATCCAATTTTGTTTTACCTATTGTTCCGTAATGTGCCCACTTGGCCTAACTTGTCGGTTTTTTACCATATTGGCCTTGTTGGGCACTATTGTAACTTTTTATCTAACCCCAAATAAATAAATAAATAAATAAATAAATAAATAAATAAATAAATAATGCAACATATTGGTATCAATAGTTTATCAATCACCCTTCATTAACGTTTTTAACTAGAACATTAGGTATCAAATTACAATTTCCTAGGAACAGAAGTTTGTTATGAACCAAATTAGCTATTAACCTCTATTTACCTATATGAGAATTAAAACTTCTTTTGTGTTTTTTTTTTTTTGTTTTTTTTTTTTTTTTTTTTTAAATAAAATAAATATAACTTGTAACAACCTTTCAATTTGTGTAAAAATGACCTTTGCAAATCGGAAATTTTAGATTATGTTTAATTATAATATTCTTATTACATCGGTAGTTGTGTTTATGCCCCGATGATGAAATTACTTCGAAACTCGTAGGCTTATTAAATCTCTATCGTTTTGCTACTCCTAGACCGTTTTCCTATTTGATATAATATTCTTATATGCATCTTATAAAAAAATGATGTTAGCAAATTGGAAAATCGGAAATATATTTAGTAAATGAATTACACATTCCCATGCATGTTAAAAAAGTTATTGAAAGAGAAAAAAAAAATTATTAAAGACTGGATGTGAACCCGTACCTGCAAAATAGGACTCTAGCATTTTACCGCTAGACTACCTGAACGCAATAAAAGTCTATGCTATAGTTGGGGCATTTATAAACTGTAGGCAATTATAACAAACTTTATGAATTTTTTTTCTCTAAAAATTTTGAGAAGTACGTCAATGGCTTTGCATGGGTGTTTAATTTGGTGAAGGCTACGCATAGAATTTTTTTTTTAAATCAGTGAATTCGATTAAATGTAGTCTCCTTGTAAGTGTAAAGAGATGGTGACATAACTGTGAACAAGTAATTATCGGAAAAGTAAATTTGAGTGCAGGCACCATGTTTTTCGACACTATTGTGAAGTTTTGGCTGGGATCAAAATGAGAGTAAAAGTCCTAAAGCATAAGAAAAGAAAAGATGAGTCCTAAAGCTTTTGCAGCTCTTCATTTGAAGCCAAAGTACTGTAAACAGGGTTCATTTTAGACTTAAAAAAAGGGCAGGTTGCTAAGGGCTAAAAAGGTCACTTAATTTTCAAAAAAGATTTTTTTCTATTAAAAAAAAAAAAAAAAAAAAAAATTGAATAGTTCTTTTTGAAGTTCCTTAACCCTTTACAAGATTTTTAGATTTTTCTTTGCGGGCGCGCGATCAGGATCAAAGGGCAGCGTATTCCGTAAACCCCGCCTAAAATGAACCCTGCGTATAATCTCAGATATAGATCACAAAATTTTGTATCCAATTTTAACTGAAAAATCTGGAGTGTAACCTTTACACAAGCTCAGCTAAATCTACCTGTTGATGGGCTGCCTATCGATGTTGAATGTTACCAGCTTTTGCCATGTTTGATTGAAGACATTATTGTATTCCACTTAAATATTATTAAATGAATATCTGTTTATTATTGTTAAGAGTAATCATCTTTAAAAAATTATTTATCTTTGGATATTTGTAAATATCAAGGAAACTAATTTCAATGGAGATACAAACTGCTTCGTTTTGCAACCTGCCATTTTGAATAAATTAACGAACACTCCCCCTAAATTTCCCTCTTCCCTGCAATGGCTATGTTCATGAAACTAACTATTTCCACTTTTTCCATTATTCTGTTATGAATTCACGATGTTCATTGAACCACCATGCTTTCCACTTTTTTCACATTGCCCCAACATACCTTTATTATCTTGGAAGCAGTGAAAACCCGAAAAATTTGAAACATGGAAAGCATAATAGTGATAAATTCTCGCTATTCAATTTATTTCCATTGGGTGTGTTTGTTTAATGTGATGAAAGCGATGAAGTTATAATTGCGAATTGTTCTCTCTATAATTGTTTGTTTAGTCTTGTCAGACTTTCACAGCTTGCATGATATTCGTCAGCAATTAGGCCTATCAGAAAATATGCCAAGTCATTAAAAATATTCAAAACCAAAAGGAAAAAATTGTGCATTGTAAATGTAATTTTCTTGCAAAAGGAAAAAATTGTAAATTTTAATTTAAACTGTAACTAAACTTTTTACAACAGATTCGAAACTACGCAACTGCTGCTGCAGAGCTCGCCATCTATATGAGCACTTGTCTGAATTTATTTATTTATTTTTAATTTCTTTGTTGTTTTTTCTAAACATTTAGCATTATCTTTATGAGCGTTTTGTGGGTGATACCGAGAATTAATTTATTAACTAGGTTTAACTATTATGTATTTGGCTAGGTTTTATTTCATCGTACTAACAACTCGCTTGAACATTAAAGCATTTTCTGTTGGACTTCACAGGTGTACATTTTAAATACATGTAGCATTTAACTTGTCCAGCAGGGCATTCCCAATATGCATCTTGAATTTCTTCATAACTGAACAAGATGCACACCAGAGAGTAACCACCTTATTGAGAAGGCATTACTCTAATTTTAGAGCAAGCTTCTTTCCTTCAAGATGCGTATTTTAACACCTTGCATGTACCCTTTGTCTAAGAGATAACTTGATAATTTTACTTGATTTCATTGGACAACATTATACCGGGTATCCAAAAAGTCTGGTAACATGGCAGATATCTCAAAGCTGCCAGGTAGGCATGATCTGACGAGTGTGGTTTATAGGCAATAGGGGGGGGGGGCCAAGACATTGCCGCACTCAAATTTGACTTTGACCCCCAAATTTAAGGTCATCCATTTGCTAACTCGAAAACTATTAAAGATTGAGAAAAATTTCCTATTGCTACCCTGTAGACCAATACCATATTAGTCTGAAAACAAATTTTAATCACACCCTTCCCTTTGAAAGATTTTGCGAAAATGGGTGAGAAAGAGTCACTCAAGGTCAGGTTGGCTGAGGGTTCTATCACTTTTGAATTTAGTGAAGCACACCGTTGGAAATTTTCTTTCCTTGAGTGACTCTTTCTCACCCATTTTCTCAAAATCTTTTAAGGGGAAGGGTGTGATTAAAAATTGTTTTTTAGACTAATGTGGTGTTGTTATACAGGGTAGTAATCAGAAATTTTTCTCTATCTTTAATAGTTTTCGAGTTAGCAAATGGATGACCTTAAATTTGGGGTGCGGCAATGAATTCCCATCCCCCTATTTCCTATAAACCACACTCTTCAGATCTCGCCTACCTGGCAGCTCTGAGATGTCTGCCACGTTACCAGACTTTTTGGACACCCTTTATAAGATGATATCGTCTAAGATTAGAAGATTTTCAGATTGATTCCCTAAAGCACCGTTTCATTCATTATAACTTTCTTCAAGTACATGTTCTCCATGCGGAAAAAAGTGGTTTCTATCTCCTTGGGCGTTTTTCCATGCTCTCACAATGTCGCACTACTGCTTCTGCACATGCGTTGAAGATGCTGTGATACTTGTCTATTCCAGAAGAGAGGTGGAATGAACGTTTTGGTGACAGTAAGGATGAGTTTTAAAGGGTTTTGACAGCTGTTTCTGTTTTATATGCAAATAACATAGTTTCATAATGGTATTTATTTTGTATGATGAGATCTTTAAGATTAATACAGTGATTGAATTACCATCATCAGTCATGATGATCTGGTTTGAATTTTAAGGCGAAATTAAAATTTGTTTATAGTTTGTTTGCAGGGCCAATTCATTTTGAAAAATTCCATCTTTTTTAAAATGTGCCTTAACTCTTTTTAATAGTTTTAAACAATCATATGTATAAATATGTGAAATTGCTCGAAATTATTCCTCTTCACTGAAATTAGAGCTCGACTACAGATCCAAAATTGTTGAAGTTCTAATTCTTCCATTGCATTCTTTTAAATATCTAGGTATTCTCGGTCAGATATAACTGTGTATATTTACACGTTGTCCGTCATCATCTCAAGTACATAGGGATCATTTGCAAAATATGTTCACCTGATAGAGGTGAAAGGATTTTGAAACTGTGATAAAAATGAATGGTATATGTTGGGAGGGGGGGTATTAAAGTTATATATTCCTTTAAAAATCTTTTATGCATATGGTTTTGATTCCATTTTTATGTAAAAAGTTTTCCTCATTTAAGGATATTCTAATACATATACCAGTAATCATTTAGGAGAGGCGGTTGAGTAATGTTATTGGGGGGGGGGGGGGGGAATTTGGTCATTTTAGCAACATTTTGTGAATGATCCCATATTTAATATTAAGAAAATAAAAGCATTTTTCTAATTTAATTTAATTTCTCTGTTTAATTTCAGCCCCACCCGAAGCAGGTCGAAATTTTACATCGGTCTTATTAAAGAACAACAGTATTTTACTTGCATGGGATGCTCCCAAGCGAAAAACAGGCGTTATTATACAGTATCAAATTTTTGTTGGGAATGAATCCACCTATATCTTCAATGTGTCTGATGAAACACATTTTAATACCACAGTTCATTACAAGTATGGCTACACTAACTACAGTGTTCAGTTTATAGCATGCAACAAAGGAAACTGGTGTTCTCCAAGATCTGAACCTTTGGTGGTAGAAACAGAAATTGGAAGTAAGACCAGAGATATATTGATAAATTTTAACAAGGACAAAACAGCAACTAGGTATTGTTATTTATTTGAAATATTTTCATCTTTTCTATTAATAGGACCTGAAGTGATGAGTAAGCCTGATATCTCGCCCATTAATGATTCTCATGTTATGTTAACTTTTGACCCCCCTGCTTATCCCAATGGTCCAATAAGTTATTATAATATGAAAATAATATGGAGTACAGACAAAGATAAAAAGAATTTGGATGAAGATTGGATACACAATATTACGACAAAGGATGTTGTTTACAAGACTCGCTGTGAAGACAATAAATTGCAATCATCCATTCTTCATTTTTACATACAGGCTATAAATATTCTAGATAATCACGAGCTGAAAGGTCCTCTCAGTGAACCTTCAGAATATAAATGCCGAACAGGTAATTGCTCTAGAAATTTGTTGGAAATTATTAAATAGAAGAAAAAAAGTTTTTTTCTTTTAATATGTAAATTTAAAACTCACTATTATTTTGCAGATCCAATGATGCAGATTGTCATCATTGCAACATGCACTACTATTGGCATTACAGTATTATTTATGTTGTTCATCTATGGTTATCGGAGGTACAGTTTTTTAAAAAATAATGCAGCATCTCTTTAATCCATTGAAAATTACATAAACTCTCACTAATCCAAATCTTGTGAACTAATCTGTTTCACTATTGCCAGTATACACCTTCAAGAGCAGAGCGTCCCTGTTAGCAATGTTAGTAATGCTAACAGTTTGAAAGCTGCTTTTTTAAATTAGTTTAGCTGAAATAGGTTATACACATTTTTTGGATATGTACTATGCAATAAACCCCTGGCTGAAAACCACAATTAATGTAAGATTTACTCAGATTGTGATAACATTAGTTTTGGTATAAGCAGCTAACAGTTTTCTGACATTCACGCTCTGCCACTGTAGATCTTCTTTAGGATTTGGCCACAAAATAATGTTTTCAGTTTGGTTTATTTTTACAGATTTAGGAGGAAATGCCGAGAAATACAGAACATCAAAATACATTTGCCTAAGGGATTGGAGCCTGTAATTATTAAGCTTGGTTTTCTTTGCTCTCTTTAAACGAAAATTTTTTAAAGATTTCTTGTTAAATAAAAACAGTTTTTTTTTTCAAAATTCATTTACTTAAATTTTTTAGGATAGTTTGAAATCTCCTGATTTCAACTCAATCCAACCATCAAAGAAACGTACAAAAAATAAAATTGATGCCAGAGAATTGCTAAACCAATTAAATGCAAAACCTCAGGGCAGTCCACGTTCAAGAAATACTTCTGGAGAAACTCGGATTAGCTCTTCATCAATGGATGAAGTAATATATATTTTATGCATTTGGTTTTGAAAGATAAAATTTTCTAATTTTATTTAATTTTAAACTTTTCAGAAATTTTTACCAAGCATTAATCTTTTCAACTTGGGGGGGGGGGGGGGGGGGTTATTGTTAAGGATTTTGTTTATTTAATGTACTCTAGTTTTTATAAAAATTAATGTCAGATTTATTTAATTGGAGCAAACATTTCTAAACGTTCAGCAAATCTCAATTACAGTCTAACAAGGGGACATTACGACCTCGGAATTTTAGTTTAATATGAGACTTCGTGTAGTTGTAGTGTACCTTTAGGGTGTTAATATACTTAAATATTAAGGCGCACTATTCAGCCAATTTTGAAAAAAGACGGTTTAAAGTTTCGAGCACCATACATAAGGAAAAGTTTTCCTCCATGATTGTAAGTGATCCGATAGCTCAGACGGCAGCGTGGTTGCTCTGAAATTATTAACATGTAAGTGTGAGGTGGCGGGTTCAAATTTCCGTTGTAACAATTTTTTTTTTCTTTACCCAAATAATTATTCAATATATTATATTTACAAATTTATTTGTGACAACCAACTTTTTCACAAAATTTTCCTTTTCTCAAAATTATTATACTTACTTTTATTGTTACAAGTGTCTACAGAGTAATAAAGTATTTTCTGCAAAATAAAAATTTGAAATTTTAAAATGTTGATTTATACAAAATATTTTGTAGAAAATACTTTATTAGTCCGTAGACACTTGTAACAATAAAAATAAGTATAATAATTTTGAGAAAAGGAAAATTTTGTGAAAAAGTTGGTTGTCACAAATAAATTTGTAAATATAATATATTGTTACAAAAAAAAATTGTTACAACTGGAATTCAAACCCACAACCTCACACTTACATGTTAATAACACTGGTCAACAGTGAAAATGTACTTTAATTAAAAATAGCCAAATCCGGACTAAAAAAGTGTCCTGAACACAAATATGAAAACCAAATTTATTTTTTGGCTATAGTTTTTGAGGTACAACTGCTACGTGGTATGACTTAACCTTTTATATATAATGCATATATAGAAAAACCAGTAATTATTATCACTTGCATAAATATTATATACTTGGAATGATATTATATATTAGATAATTATATATTATAATATAGCTATATATACTGTATACACCCCTTATAATAAGTACAAACTTTGAGAATTAATATGAGAGGTGTGGTTAAGTAATACCTGCTTGGATATGAATTTATGATGATACAACACTACCATCACTTTGCTCACGGGCTTTACAAAATACAGCTGCTTCTTGTGTGAATGGGACAGCCATGCAAGAGACCTGCATTACATTCAACGAGAATGGCCAAAGAGATCACAGTTTCAAGTTGGTCAGAAAAATGTGCTGCATCCCTCACTGGTTCAAACCAACATCATCATTCTTCCGCCACTCCACATTAAACTCGGTTTGATGAAAAATTTTGTGAAGGCGATGGACAGAACAGGCTCAGGATTCAAGTATTTGATTGAAAAGTTCCCCAGACTCAGTGAAGCAAAGATCAAAGAAGGGGTGTTTGTGGACCTCAGATACGAGCACTTTTCAAAGACAGTGTGTTTGACAGTTTACTTAAGTCAAATGAGAAAGCCACCTGGGATGCGTTCCGCCTTGTGTCATGGAACTTTCTGGGTAATGTCAGATCTGTCGACCACGTTCAGATGTTGATAACATGCTATCTCAGTATCACAAACTTGGATGCAACATGTCTGTGAAGATACATTTCCTCAGCTCTCATCTAGACTTCTTTCCCGAAAACTGTGGTGCCGTCAGCGATGAGCACAGTGAACGGTTTCACCAGTCAATATCAACCATGGAGAAGTGGTATCAGGGCAAATGGTCAGCAAGTATGTTGGCGGACTATTGCTGGGCAGTCAGTAGAGATGCTCCTGACCTTCAGTACAAGAGAAAGATGAAGAGACATCACCTGTAGGCAAGTATAATGCATGCTATGACATTCAAAAAGCGTGATTTTCGGTATGACATTTTCTAAATATTTGTAGCCAACTCAGAATTTTTGTTATGATATTCGTTTTCAGCAATACAGAATTAGTACAAAAAGATCACTTTGGTTTTGAGTACATGATTTTCATAAAAAATTGTTGCCCAGTGTAATTTGAGAGCAACCACGCTGCCGTCTGAGCTATCGGATCACTTACAATCAAGGAGGAAAACTTTCCCTTATGTATGGTGCTCGAAACTTTAAACAGACTTTTTTCAAAATTGGCTGAATAGTGTGCCTTAATATTTAAGTATATTAACACCCTAAAGGTACACTGCAACTACACAAAGTCTCGTATTAACTAAAATTCCGAGGTCGTAATGTCCCCTTGTAAATCATTGTCCAATTTTATAAATGGCCTTACTCATTGAAAAGTAATGATGAAAGACATGTGAAAGCATAATAGCAATAATGGTGACATGAGAAATCTGAGTAAAATACATGGTGTCCATAATTAAAGTTCACATTTCAAAAAATTCTATGATCAGAATTTACATAGTGCTTATTGAGACTATGGAATTGTATTTTATTTATTTTATTTATTTATTTATTTATTTTTTTTTGGTGAAAGGAAAAGAATTTAGTTTTCATACTTCCCAGGAGGTGGCATGATTGGAGTTTTATTACATTCAAGAATGATACAAAGAACAAGTATATAAAATTTGCAACTGACAAGCAGAAGCCTTATGAAAGCATATATCTATTGAATGAGTTACTTCACTGTAGACAGATTTAAATTGTAATGTCAGCATTACCAAAAGATTGTGCATTTCTTGTAAAGTTGTTAATCGGAACAATAGTTCATCACATGATAATATCAAGGTTCTAACCAACAAGATAGAATACATATAGAGGCTGTCCCATTGGATACATTGGCGCGCCCTTCGCGGTGACTAGCAGCAAACTCTGTCGCCATGTTTTCTTTAGTAAAGCGAAGTCAGTTACGTGTTGGATCGGATAGCTTTACCTGGGTTTCTAATGACAAAAATTCATGGTTTTGTTTGAGTTTTGTAAAGGATTTTTTTTTCTTTTATAATAGAACGTGAACATGCCTGCAGTTTGTTCAGCATACAACTGTAGTAATCGAAGCAATAAAACAATATTTATTTCAGATTACAAATTAGTTATATTAATGTAGGCATTTCATATACCCTTCATTTCTTTCGTATGTAGGGATCCTCGATTAGGCAAAGCCTATCATGAAAATTTAAGTTGCTAAAATAAACCTCAGGTAATGGTAAATTGCGCCCGGGGCATGAT
>JAHWFO010013634.1:30048-48472 GCA_023313115.1 Rhysida immarginata
TGAATCACTTGTGTAAATCAAAGTCTTTTGAAAATTATCAGGCAAATGTACATAAGACTCGTTATATATAAGAGTCAAAAGGCTGATTCTATTAAAAAAATAAAAACGTTAAAATATGAAGTCTTAATTGTACATTTAAAAAATATTTGTCACACACAATCCTTTAATTTAGTGTTCCTTGGTTCCTTTCACAATGCACTTGAGTCAAACTTCCGCGGCAGACTTAAATTATCAAACTTTTAGGATTTTGTTATTACCACAAACAGAATAAAATTTATTATAATTTGAAATAAAAAGATTATTATATTTCTTAAAAGGTTTTAATTTGATTTTCTGTCAATAAAAATATTTTGCGGAACCCCCAAGGTTTGAAAATCGCTCCTTTAGTCATGGGCTCCTCTACTACGCCCATAGGAAACCATGCTTTAGTTACAGGTCTGCCACGCCAATTATACTAAAGAAAAAATGGCGGACGGACTTTCAGTTGGTTTTAAATATGGCGGCTGTACAGCCACTCTGTATTCTATCTCGTTGGTTCTAACTGATAAAATCAAGATTTTTATTATTTCCATTTCATTTGATTCTAGGGGTTCCGTTATGAAACAATGTCTAGCTAAGGCACTATCAATATAAACTAATATAGAGAATGGCTCGATTGCCTCACATAAGGCGCATTCGTTTATTCGTTCAATGTGATTTTTTTGCACTGAGTGCGCGCACTAGCCGTTCGAAGTAGCTCTCGTGCGGCCCGTGAGAGGTGTTCGGAGATTTCCGTGCACTTCGTTCTCGTGCGCTTCGTGTAGTCCGTGCGCGAACTAAGCTCACGAAGGTAGAAGCAGGGTTGTTTCGTGCGTTATACAATTGCAAATGGCGGCCTCCAATCCAGCGAAGCTCCAGATTTCGATCACTGTCGATGATGATCGAAATTTTGCATTTAAGTGGATGAAAAGAATTTATACAGATTAAAAAAAAGTTCGAAAGTGAAAAAGACTTTATAAATTTGAAATTTAGACTTTTGGGGTGATTAAAAAGGAGTCGTTTTTGTTGTTGGTTTGGCTCAAAACGCACTGACCGTTCGGTGAAAGATCGTGCACAGACACAGAAACCGCACTAAACAGTAATTGCACGGGGCAGACTATCGACGCCATCATCGTGCAAATCGTACGAATAAACAAATGCGCCTATAATTAGCATCCAATTAAAACAAGGAATTTCATAAATCACACTAGAATTTTGCATCAGATTTCGAAATTCATCATTATTTTTATATAGGGATTGACCCCATTATTTTTTGTGTGCTGGGATTTTTCTTGTTGTAAAATTTAAATAAATTTTAAAATTAAGAAATCTTTAAGGAGAAAAGCTTTTATTCTAAGTTTCTTTTAGCTTTGCTGTTTTCTGTACACATTGTTTTAAAATATTCTTTTATCTTTTTTATTGTTTATTTCATTGATTCTAATTTGATCTTTTCCTCCTATAGCTTTTGCAGAATAATGGTGACTGTAAACATGAGCAAAATGGTGACAATAGTAGTGCATTGGGAAGTGTATCTTCAACACAGACAACTCGATCAAATTTATCATCTGAATCTGGTAATGATTTAGAATCTCTTCCACCTACCACACCAGACATGGTCTTTATGGAAAATCCTATGAACAAAAGAAGATCATTGCCTGAGATGGAACAGAATAAATTAGAGCCAGAAGCAGTTTTGCCATCCAGTGACGTACCAGCTAGCTATTCCAAGTTTGCATGTTACTTTGGTGGTCAGAATCCTGCCGTAAGTAATGGTTATCTGCCTACGAATTCTTCAGTTCCCAAAACTGACCAATCAGCGTATGTTTTGCCTAGCACTCCTGCAAATTGTGAAAGCCAACCACTTGCTTACTCTCAAATTGGTTTGGCTGCAGGGACAAACTACATGAATTACCCCCATACATCTGCCTCAAATCCATCTCCTCATGCACAGGAGACAAATACCACTACTGTATCACCTCCTTCTTATTCTTTATTGGCTGTTGCTGATAGTTCACCAAACCATATTAATCCAGGTCTTGGTTATTGTGCTGTAGGCTTAGCTGCTTCTTCTGTTGAGGCACCGGCAAACGAGAGATCAGAGCGCCACAATACCACTACTGCATGTACACCTCCAGAACCGGATTCTTCGGAGAAACGAGATTATAAGCCAAATTCTTCTCACAAGCCGTATGTACCTGTAAATTCTAATTCTCCAGGAGCAATGTATTCAAGAGTGAGTCTTCAAAATCCTTTCATGTCTAATGGTTACGTTCCTCAGTCTAAAATGGAACCTAATTCCATCCAGGTTGTAGCAAGTGCTGCAGAAAAGAATCCTTGTGAGAGAAATAAAAACAGTGAAAATCCAAAAGAGGATTCGGTTTCTACTCCATCCGATTCCTTAGAAGCTTCTAGCCTCTCGCTAAGTGGAAGTCTTGGCTCTTCCTCCAAGCCATCCAGCTCCCATAAAAATGGTTACGTCAGTTTGAGTATGATAGATGATGCATCTCTGCCAAACCATCAGCCCAGTGCCCCAGCACAAGAAGTTATGAAAACGTCTCAGACATCAGAAGAGTACGATAGCCCTGGGCCATACAGCAGAGTAGTTTCAATGACATTTGACGATGCTAATAGCAATAATGTTTCAGAAGAAAATTCTTAGGATGCAAAATGAAAACTGGACACAAAATTGTTTCCTTTTGTTGTTTTAAATAGTCATTTCCAATCACGAGGATACGAGTTGAGTTTCATCAAATTATAACCAACTAGGGGTACAAGTGAATTGCAGTCAGTTGCAAGCAAAATGAGTGGAGACTGTACTTATTGTATTTAATTATTTTAGTTTGATTTTTGTTGTTTGTTTTATGTGAAATAGTGCCAAGAAGCTTGTTATTAAAATGTCATTTTAGGTACCTGAAGGATATAATTTGTCATATTAACAAAGGGAGCGAATGGTTTCAGTCCAAAAAAATATATATTTTAAACTTCTAAGTCCAGTGTACTAACATGAATTGTTGATTTAAGAAAAGATTTTTCTAAGTTTTATTTGGAAGCACCTCAGGAGAAGTGTTTTGAGTGCTTTTAGCCCTTGCTATAACAAAATAGATGCAAGAATAGAAAGGAAAAACAAAAGCAAAAAAATAATAATAATAATAATAATAAAAAAAAAGCAAAATATACAATATTTAAAAAAAAAAAAAAAAATACTTCAGCCCAATAGGAAATTTAATTCACCATTATATAGAGTTCTTAGATCTTCAAAAATTGGAACATTTAGATCTTTTTATTCTAAATTAATATTTTTGCCTGTAACAACAAACATTTAAAATCAGACTTTTAATTATCCATACAAATCAAAATATTCATTCAATGTCTTTTGTTCTATTCCAGAACTATATTGTTGTCATAACTTTTGTCATCTATTTTATGTGCAAGATTTTTTATTAATTGTTTTCAATTTTATTTTGTTGTGGTATTTGTGAGTAGATTTTGACTACTCACAAAAATAGGAGTGGTAATTTCTTTTCTGGGAGGGGGGGGGGGGGAATTTAAAGACAACCATAACTATGAGGGAGAAAATAGATTTTTGAAATGTAAATACAAGTTTGTACATAAGATATTGTTCAAAACCCATTATACCGGTAAGTACAGTATACGTATGTATTATGTATACTGAAAAAAAGATATTTCATGGTAAATCAGTACAAAATTGTATAAAATCAGTTCTGTAACAAAAACTGCTGTATTACAATGAATTTTTAACAAGGTTTGAAAAACAATCACTGACAATTTGCAGCTTACCATTATTATTTTTGAAATGTCAGATGTAATTTGAAGAGATGAATTGTTTTTTGTTTTTTTTAATTTTTTTTTTGTTAACTGATAAATACTTTCACTCTAGTATTTGTATTATGTGAAGTCGTGTTGTGGAAAAGCATTTTGTGCAATGAATTTCTATTGAGCAGCTTTCTCTGTTAAACGTAAATCTTAAATACTTGTAAATATGAATTTTGTTTTTCAACTCTTACCATCATCATTATCATTATTTTATGTTCTATGCACACCATCATAAAAAACTAGATGCTAACTAATATATTTTTTCCTTCTGGGAACTTGAAAAACCATTGTCAATTGATATTTTAAAGAAACTGTTGTAAAAAAGAAAAAAAAAAAAAAATTGAAGTCAGCACCTAATGCTTAGAATACTTAAAAATAAAAGTTCTTGCAATATTTAATGTTAAATGCCATATTTTTCTGTACAAAAAAATTGGTTTTTATTGTCAAAACTTGAACATGCAAATAAATATTTTTTTTTGTAACAAGGAAGGTATAATTTCAATAAACAGAAACAACAATAACAAGAAAAAATTATAATATAAATAATTTAAGAAAACAAATGCAAAAGTTTGGAAGTAAACTTAATAACATTATATAAACTTATTCATATAATTTTCTCTCTGCCAGATCGGGTTGCCTCCGAAGAAAGATTTTCAGCAAAAATGCTATTGCCAAAAGAGATATTGCTGCTCCAGTAAGAAGTGTATGGAGCACTTTATACCAATTGGGGCAACCAGGATATATGAGATCAACATAAGCTGACATGCCATATCCAACCATGAGAGTGATATATCCCAAAAAGGGGTTCATCAAGACTCCAGACAAAGCAAAAATAAAAGGGCCTACACCAACACCGAGGTCCCTCCAGTCAGGTTTTAAGTTGCCTTCCTTTTCATTCATTATAAGTCCCCATCGAACACCCCCAAGAAAAGCAATGACCAAGCCACTATAAGCTAACTGCAAAAATTCCCAATTGGGAAGGATATATCCAGCTCCTATAAAGCGCCAAATTGGCCAAATGAGAGGAAACAGGCCGGCCACACTTAAGAAGAAAACTGGCAGAGGAGTATTGTTAATTTCACTCAATTCTGGCATTGCTTGAATGGCATTATTCTTGATCTGCTCGGCATTTGGCAAGTTGGTGACAACCACATTCTTAAACTCATTTGGATTACTGGGTATTTGGTTCATGACGTTTTTTATACCATCATTCAGGCCAGGAAAGGCATTCAACCCCTTATCCTTGAAGTCAGCCAGGGATGGGATGTCAGTGTCCCCACGGTCAGAGTATTCCTTCCTTGAAGAAATGAAGCATTTGGCCGAAGCAATCACTTTGACATTGGCTTTCTCGACCCTACTAGTAAGCAAGTGGCTCTTGGAAGACGAACCCCCGACGAAGAGATTCAACTGCCGGTGCAGGTTCTTTTCACAATATCTAATGCAATGCAGGGGATTCTTTTTAAGGAAATAGTGCAAGTATCTTGAAGCAAGCATCCTTTGTTTGTAATTACTTCAAGCAAATCTGAAAGAAAACAAAATGACTTTTGGTTTATCTTCAGGCAAGGTATTGTTTCACTTAAGTGTGCCAGTATAGCTCAAGAGAAGCAAAGGTACTGAATAAAATTTTCAACTCGAACCAGGGGCCAGGACTTTTGTTATCGTGGCTCGAACCAACTGAGCTATTGCGGACAATGAACTGCAATATGTCCTTATGGAGTATCACGAAGTCATTGAGACAGCCCAAACATTCAGGTTGGGAATTCTCCTTAACCCTAAAGCATCAGGAATAAATTGATGAAGTTTTAAACTCAGAATTGAAGATACTGAAGAAAATTCTTCAAACATTTCATAACTGCAATTAGAAAAGGTGAAGGAAAAATTCCTTCATTGAATTTTCATTAATGTATTTGACGAGTTAGGGGTAAGGAGAGATCGCGACTTGCGAGTTGAAGGCTGCTCTGCCAATTGGATTGTTTTGTGACTTCATTGAACTCCATAACGTCATATTTTAATATCTTTGCCGTTCCCATTCTGCGATAGCTGAATTGGTTAGAGCAGCGCAAGCCATGGTCCATGATTCGGGTCCAGGTCGCGGAATTTTTCATTCCCCTCTTCTAATTGTAGCTGTGCCATACAAGTCAAATTGGCTTTAGAATACTTTTTTTTTTTTAATCAAATTCAGTAAATAACATTGTCGTTGAAAGAAGCCCTTCTAGTTCGACGAATCGATAAAATTTGACATTATGATTTTAAAATTATAGTCTTAACTTTAGAAATTTTATTCTTTCTAAAGTTAAATTCTACTAATATTGAAAACGTTTGTGTTGATCATCGGGAACACTTAAGTGAAATTGAAGTGAAAATTCTTAAGTGCATATGGAATAACATTTGATTAAGCCTATATTACCGGTCAAATATTATAAGAATCGAGTAGTCACTTGGAGATCTTTTCGTTATCTGCGGCCTGAAAGTACAACAACCAGTAATGCAAGGGATAAAGACAGAATAGTTTATAGAATCGACAAATAAAAGCAACTAGAACGATGGTAAACAGTCTCTTACCAGACTTGTCACGGAACGGATGTTGAACAAACTACTCTCGATCCCAAACTTCTCCTAACAAAAATAATCCCTCCTCAGCAGACCGGTCGGAAAGGAAATTGAAACTTATTTAAAGATTTTAATTTTTTACGCAAAATATATAAAATTTTCACTTTGTAATTCCTAGATATTCTATAAAAGACAATGTTCGTTAAATATTAATATGAAAGTTCGAGATTACTTTATTAAACATTGTGGCTGCGGCATAGTCGCCATTATTACAGCGGAATTTAAAAGATAGGGAATTAATTCGCTGAAACTGCCTTAAAACAATTTATAAAATAAAAATATTGTACCTTTTGAAAAGTACTATATAAAATTAAAACAAAAAAAAAGTTTTGGTTGAAACACTATAACTGAATAGTGAGTTTAAAAAATGTCTTTTACCAATATCCTATAGTCAAAAAGTTGGATATCCGTTATCTAACAATAAAAAGAATTATCTTAGGGACCCTAAATTCAAAGAAAACCTTAAAACGACTGTTCGTGTATTGACCTGAAGAGGACCTTCCATTGGGTGAAATTTTGCTATTGTCCCATCATGCTGGAACCACATTTGTTGCCTTATTGCTAACGCCATAGCTTTTAGCAGTTCAGAAAGGGTCTCCTCCAAGAACATTCGATGTCATCCCCTCCAGGCGATCAGGTAGCAACTTTGGCCCAATGACGTTATCACCCACAATTGCTTTCACATACGTTGACCATAAAACAGCTGTTGGAACTCATGGATGAATGGCACATGTAGGTTGGCACGTGACGAGGAATATGAATTATGAAACAAAGACGTCTCATCGGTGAACAGGACAATAGAAGGAAAATTAGGCGGGACAGCGGTTTGCTGCAAAAAGAACTGGGCAGGACGCGATGAGCAACGTTCAGTGCCTGCATCCGCTGAAGGTGGAAAGGTGTTGGTGGTTGCCATGCAGGACGTTCCAGACAATGCTACGGCGGATAGCGCCTGTTGTTGCTGCTGGGTTATTTTGAATTCGCAGTAGAATGTCTTCCTCAGCTTCAGGTGTTCGTCTGATTCGACGTTGGCCCATATGATGCATCTGCCTTTGAAAGGAACCACTGTCTTTGATGTAAAGGTGTAAAAGTGCTGTGTTGTGGCAAATGCTGATCAAGGAAGCGTTCATGGTACAGACTGACAGTTGCTCCATACGCAAGATGCATGTCAGCTATTTCAGGTGTTATAAGATGTTCCACACAGCACTCGATGTTTGTAATGACAGGTCTGATATGACTATGAAGACGCACAAATTTACCTGGGCTCACCCGTCAAACTACTACTAGCTATAGAAATAGGAAGCCTATTAACAACATTTCAGAAAGGCTTTTTCATGAGAGGAAATGAAAGATTTGCTATCTAAGGTACAGAATTTTCTAGCGACACGAGGAAACGTTTCCGATCTCCCAGTTCTTTAGTGAAAATGTTTTGGCCCACTCTTACGTATCCTAGAACTTTGATTTAAAATAAAGTGTTTGAATACCCTTTATAAATCTGTTTTCAGGTGGTTTAGGCGTGTAAAAGAATGAGCCATGAGCAGCTCACTAAACGAGTATGCTGGCCAGTAAAAGGGACAGAAGGAAGTCAAAGAAAGTTTGACAGGATTACGTAGATGGGATGCATTGTTTTGAAAGGTTTAATAAACGTTGCGCTTGTGTGAAGAAAAGGATGGCAGTCGATGAAACAAGTATTGTATTCAGAGAAAGGGGTGTTTGGCGTCGTTTGATTTGAGTAATCTAGCTTCTAAATGCTGCTTACCCTTTCAGGAGGATTACGACGTGATGTTGTTATCAAGGAGGCGCCTTTGAATGAAATATTCTTTCTACATTTTTGTAACTGCACCTGAAATTTTGCATTTTGTTTTTTATATTTTTTTTATGCTTGCTATTTATTTGGAATTTCGCATGTAATGGGGTTTAAATCAGTTGTTGGATGAATTTATCTTGGTCTAATCAAACATTGTGTATATGTATTTGCATAGTTGTTCATTAAAAAATAATAATAAAACCAGTTGAGAATGCGTGGTACTGCGTCGTACTGCGTTAAAAACTCGTGAAATTTCCTGAAAATTTTAGGAGCTATGTTTTCCGATTCATGCGAATCAGTGTCTTTAGGTTTTATTTGATGTATTACTCTCCTTCAATCATTCTTTGATCAAATTCTTTTACCCAGAAAAGAGGTACGGTAAGTGATTGTCATTGTTAGTTCGGAGCCGTCAGTAGAAAGGAACCATACGATCTATTAAATCAACTGATTGGCTTAGTCTCAAACTTTTGTTCGTAGAGTTTGTGTGATGCTATTAAATTACAGCATAGATCGAGATTCTCGTCAATTGGAATAGGCCGAGTTCATATTTTTGAGCTTTTACTTACTACACAACTCATCTTACACATGTGTTTTCCATGTTAGGTGTAATTGTTTTTAATTTTTTTAATATACTTTCAGTAGAGTTGTATTGTTACTTATTGAATGAGAGTTTTGTTTTGATAGTTTCCCTGGGTTTTAATTACTAAACAATTTCTAAGTTCACGACGTTTCCAACATTAGAAGCCCTTCAGATTAATTTAAGAAAATCAATATAAAAATGCTGGCTTTCCTGCATCATTGCCGGTAATGCACTATAGCCTCCCACTACTTTTCTAGGGGAATGGCCAACGCTTTTAAGTGTCAGAATGGCGCGCGTTTTACTGTATGTTTTATTATACAGGGTGTCCCAAAAAGTCGTTTACAAACTTTACGTGCTGGTCTGTCAGACCATGACGAACAAGTTTTACCTAGGAATGTTCGAATCATGGTTAAGAAAATGTTCGAAATTCCGTCCATCCACGCATGGAATCACGGACTCGTTCAAATTGTGCCGCTGCTTCCACGATTCTGGCGACGAGGTCGATGGCAGATGTTACGGGTACCTCATGTATCCTCACAGGAAGAAATCCAGAGGGGGGGGGGGGGCGCCCCGGGGATCCCGCTTTCCGCTCTCTTTATACTACGCCTGCGAACATCGTCCTCTAGCGGTGGCTGGTCACGTTTTCAGACACAATTTCCTATGTAAAACATGTTTGTCATGGTCTGGCAGACCTGTACGTAAAGTTTGTAAACGACCTTTGGGAATACCCTGTAGATAATTCCATCCATGATATTGGTCCCGCTTGGTGTTGGGCTGTTATAGTTTGTTATGCGGAACTTTATTAACTTACACAGACGGTAAAAATCCCTAAGAACAAAAGTTGCTTTATCTCCTTTTAGCAAAGGGCTAGGAAAAGAGTTAATTGGTTTTTAATGAAAAAAATGTCATTTGCGAGGTTCAAAATCGGTTTTTACCAAATTTTCCAGTAGAACTGCCACCACAGCATCTGCGCAGATAATGCAAATAATTAGCGCTCCTCATTTAAGTAACCAAACGTGATTATTGAAATTACATTTGAGAAACAATGTTGCTGACTACGTCTACCTGTTCATGATCACGGTCATGATACGTTCTCTTTTAGCACGATAATGCCACGTGACATAAAGTTCGTTTGGTGTCTGATAGGTTCCAAGAGCAGGGCCAAGAGTTTGCCGTTCTTCATGTCCTCACAATTTCTTAATCCCTTCGAGCATTTGTAGGATTAAATTGAATGGACTGTTCGGAAGTGATAGCAACCATCCACAATTTACAACATTTGAGGCATGGGAAGATAAGATGTTTCTGTACAACGATTCCGGACACTCGTGGAGCCCATGTTTAGTTTCATACGAGTTCTTCCCTTTAGCGCCTAGGGGAAGTCCAACCTTAAAGTATAAAACCTTTTTTTATAGAATGGGTTTTCCCACTTCGTATATAATAACCCATAAGAAAAAATTAATTAATTAATCTCCAATGTTTGAAAATGAAACAACGACCCTCTATAAATAAAACAAGAAATGAATCCCCATGGAGAGTATAGGGAAGTCGCGGAAGCTCTGAATTCAAAAAAATTCCCCCTTTTAAATGTTTAAGAAGTGGGGGATAAAATGTAATGATAATAATGGTGGTAAAATGTTGGAGATAAAGGTAAAAAAAAAAAAAAAAAAAAAAAAAGTGGGGTAAAAATATTCTCTGATGTGGCAGTGTCTATCTTTATCCCACTTTTAACCCCATGTTTTTAGCAAAACTTAGCCTTTAGAAAATGCAAAAGAACTCGTTTCGTTTTTTCATTTCCGATCATATTCGACTTATCACATGCCATATGTTAAGAGGTTCTATAGACCACGTGAACAAAATTTTTCATAGTAATGTAGATCTTATCTAGAGTAATCTATCTATCGAATTTTACTGCTTTACATATCTATTGACTCTTCTAACTCCCCCGCCCCCGGGGGGGGGTGCCGGGGGCCAGTGCAAACCAAACACTAAATAGTAAAGTAGGATATGCCCATACCAGATTTCAACCTTCTCTTTCAAAGGATGTTGAAAATATGAATGAGAAAGACGGACATAGTAAAAACCAATAAGTAGTAGGTACATTCTTTCGCTGCTAATAATTAAAAAGTCAAGCCCTGAAAAGTTAAAATTATATGTCAGCCCAAGGTCTGTGTAACATACACAGACCTTGTGTCAGCCCTTCTAAAAAATAATCTGTCCCTCTCTAAGGTCTTTCTCACACGACACCACTCAAAGCAAACTAAGCTAATTACAAACTGAAATCACTAACTAGTTTCTGATTAAATTTCGCACACGATGCTACTCAAATCTTTGTAATTTTTGTCAAATTTCGGTTAATTTGAGTCTCAAATTATCTTTTAGTACTATAATCAAAGAAGAAAAAGGCGGATCAAAAAAAAGTATTGGATCCATCCAACAAATGTCAACTGCAGAACATTCACTGCTGCAAAAGAACTACAGCAAACTGATGAAAATTTTTTGGCATTTTATAGAATGTCCAAAGAATCACATTTAAATTTAGATGAAATACTTTCTCCTTAAAGAATAATACTCCAATGAGGGAATGTATCAGTGCAAAAGGGAGGATTTTATAACACTTAACACATTTTAAGAACATTTTGTCGGAAACTACAAGTAGCGTTAATAACCGATAGTGCCGTGTGACGGCCTCCCTTAAAGCTGGGACTAAAAAGTGATCCCCAAACCGTGGCTCGCCGTGATTTACGATAGGCGACCAAATGGACCGTGTGACCTCCGACCTCACACAGAAGCTCGCGGATTTTCTGTATCTCGCCCTACACAAAATGCCAAAAAGGTTCACAGGAGGAGTCTATTGGTTGCCGAAGTGAAAATATATCACCACCTTGCATGCGATGCCCGCAATATCTGAATAGGCTCGTCACACCAAAAAAGGTGGAGAATAGTCATTCGATAGAATTGTCATACGTCAAAGACCTTACTCGTTTTTTCTTTTTTTTTTTTTTTTTTTTTTTTTTTTGGTGATTTCATTTCATGAACTGCTTCCATAACGTTTCTTATATGAAAAGGGAGAATTCTTTTGTCTTAATTAATGTTGTAGTCTATTATGCTTTATATTCGAAATATTATTTTCAATTTATCGAATCAACTGTTTCATTAGGTTGTAATTTGTAATCCAGTAATATTCTAAAACATTATGACATTTCTGTACTGAAGATGGTCTCTGATTGATACGCGTCTCTACATTAAAGTTTATTGTATTGCAAGTAGACCCGGTCTCCATTTGTTGATAATCTGCATCATAGATACTAACTCATCATACAAGGAGTAAATGACATATGTGCTCTTGATCATACTATTTTTCATTAGGGGCCATCCATAAATTACGTCACACGAATTTCATGATTTTTGGACCCCTCCCCCGTCCTTGTCACAGATGGTCACATTTGTGTGCCCCCCCTCCCCTAGTGTGACGTCACATATTGTGAAAGCATAGCCAACTAAAAAAACAAAAGTATTTTTAGTTGGCTATGTTGTGAAAGTTTAAATTTAGAAATTATTAAATTAAAACAGCACTTCCAAAATTATTTATATATTTCTATTTAAAATCTTTTTCATAAACTCAACAATAAATCAAACATTTTAGAAAATTTACAAAACATAACCAATCAAATGAACGTTCAAAATTTAATCATCTTGTGTCCATGGACTTTGAACCCATTCCTTTGTATTATTTATGACTGGCATAGCAGTTTCTTCGTTCTCGATTTGGATAATGTTAGGAACATTCGATGTGTCAACAACATCTTCATCCAAACATATAGCATCGTCTTCGTTTATCAACAAAGAACTTTCCTGGCACGTCCCAAAGGCGGCCGATGCGTTGACCTAAAGGTAAAGCGAGCGTGAACTCGCGCGGCCGCCACGTGCTAAATAGTGAAACAAACAAATTAAACCAGGGATGGATGAAGGTAGTAAGTATCCATCCAATGACCTAGAAAAAACAACTGGACTACGCTTGGCGCTGTTGGCTCCTTACTAGAGGTGAGGCCACCGAAAGTCGCAGTGCCGCCATGTTGGGAGGGCAGAAATAGAATATAAGCAATGTGGAGTAAGTAAGTTTTTGGCTTCTTTTCCTTATAAAATCGGGGAGTTTTAACATTTTCATTACTGATATGATTATTAGGTTTATTTCCTTTTTTATGTAGTTAAATAGAAGAATACTCCAGGTATTTAAAAGCTTTGAAAAATGTGTAAAAATTACTACAGTGACAGTAAGTGACTGCATTGTTGGAATGTTAAAAAGTAAGTCTGAGGATGAATCGAAAAGTAAGTAAATGCCTACATATACAGAGCTTTAAAAGTAAGTTACACACAACACCATCTGTGGTCGAAGAGCGCCGACATCATTCGCCGTTTTTAAGGATGTTGCCTGTTTGTCTATAATTGCCACGTTTTCACGCGTTTACTGCTTACGCAAGAGTATTGTTTAGTGATGTATCTCTAAATGAAAATATCGATACACGATATTTTACGATACGTAGAACTGCGATACGTATCGTATCAAGATATCGCCCTCTAAATATCGATATGCGATACGATACACGATATTTTATAAGACCACTGGGATTACTAAACTTGCAGTAGAATATTTTTCCCCACTTACATTTTCTGTTGCCTAAAATAATAAAAAAAAATAGTAATAAAAATAATATAAGATGCATAAATATCTTTAGCTGTGTAACTTATTTTGACAAAATATTTATAAATTTACCTCTAACAGTGGTTCCAGCACCATTAATGCATCCTTAATGACTTGCATTTCACTTGAAGTTAACATGTTGGGTCCATTCGAGAATTTCAACAAGGTAACCGTTATAAATCTACTTGTAATTGGTCTTATTTTTCACAATATCGTATCGTCGTATCGTCCATAACATGTGTATCGTATCGAGTGTATCGCATTTGGGGGAATATCGATACGTATCTAAATATCGTGTTGTTGTATCGTACGATACGATATATATCGTATCGTATCGTCCATCACTAGTATTGTTGTCATGGCGCAGCAACTGGTTGTACACTCCAAGTTGGAGATTCGCGGAACAATCCGTTTTTTGTGGGCGAAAGGCTTAAATTGCACTGAAATCCTTAAGGAAATTTGCAGTGTCTACGGGGATAATGTGATTTCTCGTCCTGCAGTTGTGAAGTGAAGTGGTGCCAGCAATTCGAAAATGGGCGTTCAGATTTGACGGACGAATACCGCGCAGGAAGACCATCCACGTCCAACACTCCCGAGTGAGCACATTGCCCGCGTTAATGAGATGATTCTGGACAATCGACGAATCAGAATTAAAGAAATCCCAGAACGCTTAGCGTTTCTTATGGGAGTGTGCTGGCTGAGAAACGCTGGAGCGGATTTTTACCGCAGCGGCATGGAAAAGTTAATTTGACGTTCAGACAAAAGTTTACAATTGTTGGGTGATTATATAGAAAAGTGAAATAAATGGTGCACGTTTCCTCAGAATGTGTGTATGGGATCTTAACTTACATCTGTTTTTACTGTTTCAAAGTGTAACTTTCTTTCTGATTCACCCTCGTATTATTATATTGATAGACTTGGCAATACAGAGTGGGCCGTAAGTCGCGCACAAAAGAATTACGTGAAATGTGATGTGAAACAATGTAAAATCAGCAAATGGCGAGCATTTTGAGCATTTGTGATTGTATCAGCAACGTGTTTCTTAGTTCATTAGCTTGGTTTTAATAAAATAACGTTTATTATTATCAGAATTGTTTTAAATGCTTTGGTGCGCGACTTACGGCCCACCCTGTATTTTAAAGTTTTTCGTTAGAGTTGAAGTTTAGAGTTTTAATATACTTTAGATTTATACATGTGACGATGACTCGCATTTAATGTTTAATTTATTTAACATTCTATCATATACTTTATATAAAGGAGAATTTTCTTAATTTAATTATCAATTAATATAATCTATTCCTCTTATTCTACATAATATATAATATTAAAAATAAAAAAATAAATACAATACTAATTAAAAATTAACAAAATAATTAATAAAAACGATTACAATCAAAGAAAGACTAGAAATATAAAAACAAAATAAAAAGCTGACGTTTCGGATAGAGACTATCCTTTATCAAAGCAAAAAAAGGATAAAAAGGATAATTCTCTAAAAGCAATTAGAATATTAGAGATTTATCCTGAAGTTATGAAATGTGTACGACAATCAATCGACAATCGAACAGTGCAGGTAAAACGAAACGAGTGGTCCGAAAGCAACGCTTTCACTGCCATACTCGTCCAGAAGGTAACCACGGGAAGTACACTGAACTAGGCAAGAAGCCAGATGAAACCTAGTTAAGTCATCCAGAGGATAAGATGGAGTCCTTTCCTATCAGGACGATAGTGTTGATTGTTGATTGACGAGGGACACGAGGAGCTAGGTGATCCAATATTCGGGAAATATCGCCTTTTGGATGTCGTCGAAATTGATGTCCAGGAGGTGGCGTGGCCTGCGATGTCTAAGAAGGCTTCTGAAGGTAAGCGGGTGCTCAAGAATACCGGCAACCAGAGGATTGGGATGGTCCTTCATCTTCGGAAGCAGCTTTTTCATCAATTCCTGGACGTGATTTCCAATGGGAGGTATTTCAAAATCGTCGGCAATATAAGTATTTGTTGCAACTCTCCTGTCGAGTTGAGCAATGGTCCTCAAGGTAACGTTTTGGAAAGTTTGGAGGTCCTTCCATCTGGACTTACATATTGTGGCCCAGGCAGGCATACCATATAACAGAATGGTCCGGATAACCATTTTATATAGCAAAAGTTTGCTATCTATTCCAAGAGCGCTGTTTCGCCCCAGGAGGGCGACCAGGCTGAACTTTGCCTTCTTAGCCTTATTGATAGCATAGGAGACGTGGTCACCCCAATTTAGCTTAGCATCTATCACCACTCCGAGGTATTTGTAATTCTTCACCCATTCGAGCTCTCTACCCGAAAGAAGGAGAGGCTTCGGTGGTTTCCGAAGTTTCTTGGTAATAAACATAGCTTTGCACTTGTCGACGTTTAGTTTGAGTCTCCACTTAGCAAACCATTTCTCGCACTTATGTAAGGCATTCTGCAATCGAGATATGACATGAGCGGGAACGCGAGCAGTGGTCATGATGGACGCGTCGTCAGCGAACAGATACAGCTTGCATTTTGTAAATGTTGGGAAGTCATGGATGAAAAAGTTGAAGAGTGCAGGGCCAAGAACAGAACCCTGGGGAACACCAGCTTTGACGTCACACGGGGTCGACAAGGAGCAGCCAACCTTTACTCGAAATATCCTGCTCGACAGAAAGGATCTAATCAAGGCAATAAGATCGTCCGGAAATCCACAAGTAATCATTTTGTGTATTAGGCCTTCGTGCCAAACCTGGTCAAAAGCCTTTCGGACATCCAAAAACACAAGACCACCATATTTAGCGCAGTTAAGAGGAGTGTTTAAATCTGCAACAAGCCTCCAGATCTGGAGTTGGCAGGAGTGACCTGGTCGAAAGCCGAATTGCTCTTCACGAACAAGATTGTTAGCCACACAGAAGTCGTTAAATCTCTTAAGAATGATGCGTTCAAACACTTTTGATAGCATAGGTAACAAGCTTATAGGCCTATAGCTGACAGGAAGAGCAGGGTTTAGACCAGGCTTCGGTATGGTAACGATTACAGACTCTTTCCACTTGACAGGAAAGTAACCATGTCTCCAGCAGTCATTCATGGCCCTGGTAATAGTCGCAACAACATTAGGAGGTAAGTTCTTGAGAGTGCTATTAGTGATGGAATCGATACCTGCTGCTTTCCTGCTTTTAAGATGCTTGATGACATCGGAGACTTCTTGAACACCAATAGTGTCCTCACAGGTAGAAATCCGATGAGTGACCTCGTATGCGATACATCCATCGTTTACAAGACGAATATTTGGGAAATTATCCGGGTCGTTCTCACCAGGAGTGGTAAATTGTTTAATCAGGGATTCGGCGATCAGTTGAGCTTTATCTTGGTCGCCCGTGACAGCAGTGCCATTTGCGGTAAGCAGCGGTGGTAAGTTGATGGGTCTGTTTCCTTTTAGAGCCCTTACAGTACCCCAGAGCGAGTTGTCCTGGACTGACAGGGCCTTTAGCTTTTCGCTCCATCTTTGGTTACGTAAAGATTTAACCTCTTCCTGGATCTTTCGAGCTAGCCTGTTGTATTTCGTCTTAAAGAAGGGAAGTCGTTTACGCTGCCATAACCTTCTATAGGAATTTCTTTCAAGTATGAGACGCCTGATGTAAGTAGGGAGGTCGAGATGTTCAGGACGCTTTCGATCAGTAGTGAAAGTACTGGAAGCCGTAGCATCATTGATAACACGAGTAATAGAACTGATATTTGCATTAATATCCTCGTTGTCAATAACCTCCTTATATGGAATGCTGTTTTCTCTAAGGATATCCCTGAAGAGTTTCCAGTCTTGTTTGGAGCGAAGCCCAATCTTTACATCGATGCTTAAGCCCTCAAAGATAAGCATCACTGGACGGTGGTCAGAGGATAAGTCGTCGACTGTGAAAATATTATAGGGCTTAAAGAATCCTTTAAGAACTACAACGTCCAGCACGTCGCTGACAGGAGAATGGTCGCAGTAGTATGTGTCATCAAGGGGTCCAGCAACAAAGGTGTCAATCTCGTTTAGAGTATATCCATAGAGGATATTGCCATTTTGGTTGGAGCATTTGGAGTTCCATGTAGGGTGCTTAGCATTAAAGTCTCCCGCCATAACCACTGGAATGGGCCCAGAGAGCAGCTCATCAAGCTCGCACGGTCCAAGCTTGTGCCTAGGAGAATTATACAAAGAGGTGAATTTAATCTCACCTGCGTCGGCGTCATTTATTATCACGGAAACAGCTTCCATTCCTACATAATTCGGAGTGACAGTCTCACGATGATCAATGCCATCCTTGACAATGATAGCTGCTCCACCAAATGCTTGACTGGCGTTGCTACCCAGAGGTCGATCCTTTCGATAAACATGATAACCCGGCAAGTTAAAATGTGTACTAACGGACGGGTTTATATATGGTTTGCATAGGGATTAGTAATACGGTATTGGCTGAAAAGAACAAATGAGATTAATTACAAGACGTATTGGGATAGGACAGGACGAAGGACAAATAGGAAAAAAAGAGATGGCGGCGAGAAAAATGCAATAGGATAACACATAGGAAATTGAAAATGTAAAAAATTATTATAAAAAATTATTATAAAAAATATATAAAAGGTTAGGAATGATAGGGTGGCTAGCAGAAAGATTACGTAAAATTCCCTGAATATCGTTAAAAGCATCGAACATTAAAAGCATCGTACATCGAGGTTAACATCGATGTTAAAACCATCGAACATCGAGGCTAACATCGTTGTTAAAACCATCGAATATCGAGGCTAACTTCGATGTTAAAACCATCGAACATCGAGGTTAACATTAGTTACCAAAGAATTCCCTGATGGTTACAAAATTCCCTGACCCTTCCCGGTCGCTAGTCACCCTGTA
>JAHWFO010013634.1:53472-105417 GCA_023313115.1 Rhysida immarginata
TTTCAAAAGTAAGCAGTCTATTGGTCCTACCAGTTGTTATTTAAGACAAAGCTTTAAGCTATCTGTCTTCAGTTCTTATTCAGTTCAGAGCTGTATCTAAAGCCTGGTCCCCACATGCGTAAAAACTAAAGCAGAAACCACATGGCAGAAAATTTTCTGATGTCACTTTCAACCCGACAATCGAGTTGGATTGAGTCATAGCCTACAAAGATACGGGAATTTTCTATCGGGCAGAAAGAAGAAAGCAGGAAGTGATGTCAAAATAGTTTTCTGCTTTGTGGTTTCTGCCGTTGTTTTAAGCATGTGGGAACAATATGTAAATACCGATTGTTAGTTTTATATACATGATATAAACAAATTAGTTTGTTCCTTAATATAAATGCAATGCTTATCTTCTGTATTCATGACAGCTGAACAACAAAATTATCATTTAGTATATTTATTTTCACTTGCACCCCCCCCTTCATCCATCCCTGCTAGCACTAATCTTAGCAATTATAAAATCATAACATAATTATTCATCATACTTATTCGATTGTTATACGTATAAGCAGGCGGTTTGTTCGCTGATAATATCACAGCAGCACCTATCTTCTAAATTTATAACTGAATAATAATATTGTTATCTACAGTATTCATTTCACGAAAGTTTTAACAGTTTAAAATCATATCGCAATTTATTCATTTTATTATTTCACTATGCTTAACTGACTCCTGCAATTATAATTAGTAATTTGTTTATGTATTCATTCAATCATAATAATTTATTGCTGTCAATCCTGTAATTCAAATGTTTATAAGTTCACATTTTATTAATTATACACTTGTTTTATTGTTATGATTGCAACTCTTACAGTTGAGGTACTTACATGTTGAGATCAATATGTTCATTTTATTCAAGTTCTTCATTTACTTGGTCGTCAAGATTTCACTCAACCCGTGTCAATTTCTCCCAAGAAGGACTGGGGGGTGAAAAAGGAACCCATATGGCGCACTTAGCACCTCCACCAACTGGAAAGTGACGCGGAGGCCAAGCCCATCCTTCGTGGACACTTGCACATTCTCTTACATTTTAAACTTGTATTTAACTGAAGATGCTGTAATTACTGAAACGCATTTTAACGCAATAAAGAAGAATTTTGTTGCTATTAGAACCTAAGTCTCTACATTTATTGAAATACGCAACATGGACCAATTCAATATTTATGGATTTATTTTGATTGGTTTGGTTTATTTGGTATTAACGTCCTTTTCAACTGCCATGGTCATTTCAGGATGGCGTTATAGGGGCCGCAAATTTTGCCTCGCAAGGGTTCTTTAACGTGCAGCCGGCAAACGACTACACGGGATCAACGGCTTTACTTCCCTTCAGAAGAAAGTGCGTGATTTCAGGATTTTCCCCCTGAAAAAATCCTCGTCGTCCTCGGCCGGGGTCGAACCCGCGTCCTCGGGCATCAGAGGCGATCACGCAACCCCTGAGCCACCGAGGCCGATTATTTTGATTATGTTACTGGCACTTCAGACAGATCCGCCCTAGACATGGGACCATTCGACTTCGACAGAGTGCACCCAGGTTTCCACCACCTCTGGTGGAACATGCATGAGGCGACTTGTATAACAGCCATAGAACAAACAATCATTCCGAAAGATGGAATATGAAGTATTCGCATGTGGTCAGGATAATAAAGATGGCCCTGGTGTGGTTAGTAGGCTTGCCAACTGTCAGACTGGCAATTCCGGGAGATTATGGGAGACTCCATGTTAATTCAGCGCTTGTTCCAGTCTGATTCCGGGAGACTCCCAGGCAATCTGGGAGGGTTGGCAAGCCTAGTGGTTAGCCATCGTCACCCTTCCATTTGGAAAGCCATCTACTGTCTTCAGTCTGTATGCAGCAGCATCAACAGCGATCATAAAAGAGGCTTCAGGCCGCCCCCCCCCCAAGAAGTGGCAGAAGTGAGTAAACACTGAGTGAGCATATTATTATGACCATCTGACATGTTTATGCAAATGCGCGCACGGACGTCGCCACAATGTTGCTAGCGGGCCGGACCGATATAAAAAGGGAAGCTGAGTGTCGTCGACAACAGTAGACGTGTTCCATTCTTCAACTATGGGTAAACGACGCGATTTAACAGCCTTCGAACGCGGTTTGATTGTAGGTGCTCGGAGCTATGGAGCGAGTATCAGCGAAACAGCAGCATTTGTGGGGTGCTCAAGAGCAGCCGTCGTTAAAGTATTTAAAGACTGGACAGTTAGCCGGAAGACGGGGTCTGAACATTCGCGTTGTGGCCGCTCGCGGATGGTTGATGATCGGACAGAACGGAGACTGGTAAAGGATAACAGAAGGGCAACTGTGTATCAAATCACTGCTGACCTTAATCAGGGGTCCTCCAAAACGGTCTCTGAATGCCGCACACTGCATCGCATGAGATACGGAAGCCGAAGACCTGTCCGCACACCTTTGCTGTCTGCAGCCAACAAGCGGAAACGACTCCAATTCGCTCAGGAGCACAAGGACTGGACTATCGACCAGTGGAAACAAATCATGTGGTCTGACGAGTCACGATTCCAGTTACATCATGCAGACGGCCGCGTGAGAATCTGGCGGAAACAGCACAAAAGCATGGACCCCGCATGCATGAGTACAACCCTTCAGGCCTGTGCGGGCAGTGTTATGGTCTGGGGGATGTTTTCCTGGCATGCGTTGGGTCCGTTAATACGTGTTGAACAACGTCTGGATGGCACAGCATACCTCCGTATCGTCGCCGATCAAGTCCACCTTGTCATGTTGATGGCATACCGCAATAGAGATGGCTACTTCCAACAAGACAATGCGCCATGCACCAGAGCTCGTATTGTGCAGGAGTGGTTCCAGGAACATGAGGGGGACTTTACCTTACTTCGGTGGCCCCCCTCAATCCCCAGATCTCACTCCAATTGAGCATTTGCGGGACGAAGTCGAACGAACCATCAGACGGCTGGATTGATTCCACCACCGTCCAATCTAGCACAACTAGACAGTGCTATCCATCAGGCATGGTGTCAGATTCCTCCCACCACCTTGTGGAATCAATGCCACGAAGAATCACTGCAGTATTAAAGGCAAAAGGTGGCCCAACGAGATACGACTGTCAGTGACAGGGTGGTCATAATAATATGCTGACTCAGTGTATAAGGAGATGTAACAACAACGACTGAAAATGCTTTGTGACCTGTATGGAGTAGGAGAAATCCATAGAGAAGGTCCTGTCAGGAGTCGCATATGCAATTAGGTTTCCATTTGTAAATTTATTGCAATTGTAGAACTTATTGACACTTTATTAGCTTACTTTTTGGCAACATGTATATATAAAAAAACACCTGTGGACTGGAACAACCAAAAAGGGAGAACCTCTAATCCACAGGAGAAATGAAATACCGGATACGTATTTTCTTTTTTTTTTAATTTTACCCCTCACCACTGAAAATGGCTACTTGGTAGCCAAAATACGTATCCGGTATTTCATTTCTCCTTGTGAATTAGAGGTTCTCCCTTTTTGGTAATACATCTGAAAAAAAAACAAAAAAAACTCTACAATCTTTAAAAATCTGGTATTTTTTTTCCCAGTGGCATTTTCTCCATAAGCATTTTTTCAGGAGCCATTTTCCATGCGCCCCATCCCAGATGAGAGTTCTATAGGACCATATAAATTGCATCCCTCTCGTCGCAGGGGGGTGGAGGTGAGGTTGAATGAGTTCTAATTTCCTTAACTTTAGCAAAATGCAAAAACATTCTATTTTATTCAAGTGATTTAATTAAACGAGAATCTACTTCAATGACCTATTTCAGGTGGCGGCTTTAGCGGCATCACTCATTATGAAACAAAGGAGAAAGTTGAAAAGATCATTTCAATAGAACCGTTAAGAAAATTGCATGTTTATCTTCATTTTTTTTTGTGATTAAGATAATTAAGATTTTAAAATCAATTAGGGCGTGTCTAAAAAAACTGAGACAGGACGCGAACGGCTCAGAAGTTTCAGGATCGGACAAATGAAAAAAGATCGGAATATGGTTCTTCCCTCCATATAATTAGCTCGCACTATCAAAGATTCAGAACCGTGAGAGCTGGGTTGTCTACAAACATAATGACATTCTACTTGGGCTTTTAACAAATTCAGGAACAAATATTATCTCGGTAGCCTTGGCTAGATAAACAACACTCCGGCGCCATAGGACGAGTTTCGAAGTTCGGCCGCCGCAAGCCGCAAACGATTTCATGCTGAAGTGAACGTCGATTTATTTATTTAATTTCGCACAACGCTCGTCTGCATAAATGCGTTTATGTGCTTCATCTTGGCAATGAATGCGTTTGCGAAAAGCCACTTGTTCCACTTTATCGTTCGAGAAACTCACACCAATGAATTCACGGCGCCCGTGAAACCACTTTTTCCTCGATTTTCCATCCACAAGCCAGAAAGTTAGATGGCGACGATCAACTAAATTTTTACATTAATGAAAATATTGCACTATAATCATATTCATAGGTTGTAAAATTAAATTTTATAAATAGCTTTTTGAGATCACACTCGATCAGGTCTAGGAGTAGCAAACCACCTCAAAAAAAAAAAAAAAAAAAAATAAAAAAGAAAATAACGTTAAAAAAAAAAAAGAAAATGATATTGATCACAAAGAGCACAAGCTTTTCAATTCAAACAGATTGGATTAAGAAGCTTCATTAGTTTCTGATCCTGATATATATATTTATTTATTTATTTATTTATAATTACGATATGTCCTCCACATTTTCTATTTGATGATAATTTTCAAAGTATAATATGCATTACACTTATTAAAACATAGAATTATACTGCAGTCGTCTCTTCTTTCATTAGTTTTTGCTCCTCTAGGTGTATTAAGTAATGCCAGGAACAGATGAATGCTACCCCCCACCCCCCTTCATCTATTCTTGGTAATGCTTATGCATACTTTGACCCAAATGAATAAGCTTTGTTGTCATAGGAACCAAGTACAGCTTGTTCCCAATGACTTTCAATGCATCTTTGATGGTTAAAATTGCATGCCCATTCACTAGTGGAAGCCTTATCCTAGGTCAAAGCCCTGTGTGATGGGCATTTCCATGCGATAAAGGCAATGCAGTTTTGACAACCTTTGACAATTTAATTTAATTTAATTTATTCAAGTTTCCAACGGGATTTACCCATAAAGTACATTATAAACAATAAGAGGGGGAAAAAAATCAGAATACAATAATTAAAAGGAAAAAGAAAGCAATCAGCAAATCCCACACATTTCTCATGCCCAAGTACATCAGTGTTCTTCAAAACATTTCCCCAATAAAAGTCAATTCTCCCTTCTGATGCTGGCTCTATTTCCATCTGCAACATGTTCAAGTCGTCAATAAGAATGTCTTCTTTACATCAATAAGCAGATGTCTGGCGACTGCAACTATATCTAGACTACTCTTTTGATTTTTCACTTGCGAGGGGTTTAAACATGTAAGATTTCAGTAAACTGCAATCTTTCATTTCATTATCAATTAAATACTTGCATTTCATTATCAATAATATGCTTTAGCACTGTTCATAAATACCAAGAGATCTTTTTCTGGAAATTTAGAAAGCTCAGTTTTTACTTCCTTTGAAACAATGATATCTTTTAAGGACAATGTTTTTGGGGTCAAGTAGCTCATATACATCAATGTTATCTTTCAAAGGCTTACAAACATGTCTAATGAGTATTCCTCTCAACTCCTGTATACTGAGCATTTAACTTTTTGAGATTGTTTTGTTTATCTACAAGTGTAATTATCCCGGGCAACGCCAGGTCCTCTGCTAGTAAAGAATATAAAGTAATGGTTCATCTCGCTGGAAATTTTGCGTGAATTTTGTGAAAAGTTCAGCAGGAGATACAGTGAAGTACTTTGATAGTTGAACAACGTAAAAGACTGATGATCTTCTTGTTGGAGCTAGATGGAATGAAGTTCAGGAAGTAATGCTTTATTCCTTCCCACTGTTCAATAGACCTTAAAGCAGCAGAACAATAAGTAAGCCACCTAGATGGGGAGTGAATTAAGAATTTATTTTGGGGTGGCTGCAGATCATCTTGAACATTTGTACACTGCCCTGCCAAAAGTATAGGGGCACCCCTATATATAGACGTTTTGTCGAATATCTAGAAAAATACTTGACGAATTATCCTGGAACTTCAGGGGTATAAAGAGCATGTTAAACCTCATATATTTCAGCAAAGGTTGGTCCCGAAGGCAAATAGGGGACTAGCAACACATTGAATTTTTATTGTTATACCAGACACCGGTATCAACTACTTCTCCTTATGGTGATATGAAGTCAATATGCCTTTTGTCCAACCCCTGTAGATACTTCTGATTATGGCAAAGTACTGCTTGATAACAGTCAATAGTAAGTGCCATTTATCATGTTAACACAAGGTTGATTGGACTTGGAGAAGATCTCCACAGGAGTTTAATGACAACAAGCAACATTCTTTTATATCTCCCTATTCAACACTAAGAAAGAGGGGGGGGGGGGATAAAATGCTGGTACTAAGGAAATACGGGTATAAAAAAATCGATATATAATGATTAAAACTGTTCCTAGATGAGCTTTTAAACACACAATGGCCATCATTTAGAAGGAATAACCAATCATATGTACAACAGAATTAATTTCAAGTAAAAAGGTAACAAAAGTAACCAAATACTAGTCAATGAGTGTGATGTGTAGTGATTAAAGACAACTGGGAAAAAGAAAATCTTATGTGGAAATAAAAAAGCATTTTAAAGCAATTATAAACATATCTGATACAGAACCATAAGGATTTTTACAAAATTGGACTACATAGCCCTCCAACTTTATGGAATAATTTTTGGAAAGTTTTTTTTTTTTTTTTTTTTTTTTTTGGAAACAGAATTTTTTTTTAGAAAACATTTTATGATCAGAATATTATATTATAAATTTAGTTATTTACTGAACCAACTCCCCACTATCGTTAAGTTTGGCCCTGAAAAAGCTGTCTGCATGCTATTACAGTATGTGACCAAACATTTAAAATGCAAGATAAAAGAGTCAAAACCGATCAAATCTTTGTATAAACTTTTATTATTCAAGAAATACAAACATTGGCAAAACACTACCTTCAAACATTGCCTGCACCCCTTTGCAATAAACCTAACTTTTAAGAGAATTTACTGACAATTTCAATGCAGAGTTCAAGTGTCCTAGTAATGTCGGTTTTAATCCTCTGTCAGTAAAAAATGGATATATCATTTTAAATAATTCTGCACTTTTTAATTTATAAACAATACGTTTCAGAAGGTAAAAAAATTAATGCTTTTTATTTTCCCCTCATCCACTCTATTAATATATTGAGAATTACTTAATTAAGAATATATATTTAAATTTATTTTTGGATCATTAAGATGATGATCAATCAGTTATTCAACCAAGTTATTTAGAGGCAGCTCTCAAAATTGTGAAATTATTATAATACAGGTACTCTCATATGGTAGAGGTTTAAAACTTCATTATTATTTTCAGAATACTGTAATTTCTAACAAAAAAATATTCAAGCTTGATGGAGGAAAGAAAATCTCAAGCATGAATTTTGTTTTTTTTGCATTATTTTCTACATAATTATTATATAAATTATAAAATCTCAAGAATAATTTTCTACACTGAAATATTCATGTCATTATGAAATGGAGAGTTCTTTGTACTGTCCTTGATGAAGTTGATAGAGGCACTGCAATATATACTGTAGTTTTTTGTCAAAGCCAGAAATAAAAAGCAAAACTGATCGCAATTGTGTGTTATCTTTCCCACTATGTACTACAAGGCCTCCATCAATTTGAAATATTAATGTTTTAAAAAGCAAACTTAGAAAGCAAATCAAATAATAAGTTGCACTCTCGATATAATCAAATTTAATGTTCCACAATAAATACAATCCATGGACTTCATACCATATTTTTCCAATATTATATAAATTTTTTCTCAGTGTGTAATTAATTTGTCAATTCCTTGAAAGTAAAATTCACTTCTTTTCTGTAAAAAGCCTCAACTTCTTCTTTCTCATATTCAATAGAAGAAAAAATATCGGGGGATAAAATCAGGAGTGTTCTGTAGATATTTTATATAACATTGCTACAGGATAGATATGTTGACACTTTACATTTGATTAGGCATTGATGCCAGAACACGGGAGTCTGCTGTCAATGTCAAGAATGTTAACCATTTTCAAATATTCCATTAGCTGATGAGGCACTATATTGTCTCTGTTTGTAAAATGTAGGGGGAATTTTACAAAGCACCATAAGGGATTAGAGCTTCTGTGCATAGTTTTAATGTAGAATCTAGTTTACTTTCTATTCTGAGCAATTGCTACAAAAATAAATGTTATCTTGCTGGAAGTATCAAACTGTATACTTAGAAAATTTCTGTTAACATGGAATAAAAAAAAGAAAAAAAAAGAAAGAAAGATATGAGCCACTAGTTTATTGTGGCTTGTATCTCATTTGTAATTCTAATTTATGAAATAGACAGTTTTTTCACATGAAAGGCTACCAACCAATTATAACTGGCATATATACTTTATTTAAGAGAGGGAGAAAAAAAACAAACAAAAAAAAAAACAAATACAGTAAATCTGAAAATCTACCTATGAGCACTCTCAGTTGTTATTTATTTTTTTCTTTTAACATCAACTTAGATTCTAATAGAACATGTTCAAATGATTTTTCCAACAGCTCCAGTTGTCGGAAGGAGGATTTTCATAGAAAACTACTGCCAAAAGGTAAACTGCTGTTCTAGCATGGAGCCACTGTAAACAGAATCATTACATGTAGACATTTAGACCTGACCATGAAATTAACCAAAAGTGATAAAGTGATTTACCAAGCAGTGGTGTAGTTAAGGTAATTGGCACCTGGAACGTGGTATTCACTCTTTTGCCCATCTCATATTTTGTCTTCATGACTCCCCTCCCTCACTGTGCCATTGTTACCATATTCTTGACATGGTAAAACTTTAAACAATCAAACATTTCCAATAGGCTAAGAGATCACTTCTCATTCATATCAGAGTCATCTTTGCATATTTTGGGGAAAGCATGCCAAAAATTTCATTAAGGCAGGATGAATTTAGTAAGTTTAAAATGCTAATTCCACACAAAATGTTTGATACCATGAGTTTGGTCCACTGCATTTTTTGCCATTATCAGATAATGCATTCAGTCCCTCCTCCTTCCAGTGAAGCAGAAAAGAACAATCTTTTCAGTTCTTCCTCGCAGAAACAATGCATTTAAATTAAGACAATCACTTTTGCATTAGATATTCAACTTGAGTATCAAATTTTGGGAAGAATTCCCAATGAAAACACCTGACTGCGACAAAAGAATGAACTGCAATTTTGCTTCAGTTTTCTTAAAGGTAAATTTAACATGAATTTATTGCATGATAATACCATGAAGCCTAGTTTGAAACTTTTAAATTGGCTTAACATTTTACTAAGAAATGCTTCATGAAAGTGAAAATTGGTACCTCCCTTCAGCACCTCTGCTCTCTTTTCTTCACAATTTTCTTTCAGTAAGTTACCTATTCTTTTAAATAGATTATGACATTTTTCACAATTCAAGAATTTGTCTTGATTTAGAATCCAAATGAATGAAAATATGTGGCATCCCTGTTTGTGATTCAATGTAATTCACGATTCTGAAACCTCATCTCACACATTTTTGCAGAAGTATATCAGTTTCCCACAAAATCACATGCTTCCTTCTGTTTTGAGCTTTTCATTAATTTTTTGATTTTAGAGTTTGGTTCAGAAAGTTTTATACATGCTAAGTCATCCTAAAACTCTTAAAGTTGAGTAGGGTCATAGAGTATACCTTTAAGGGCATCATAAGAAAAGAAAGAAAAAAAAGTTATCTTGCTGGGGAGTAGCAACACTCTGCTAATAAAGAACTAGAACATCTTTTTTTGGATTATGCATTTTTTAAAGTATGAGCTAATTTTGGCATAACTGCAAAAAGGCAGTTCTGTTATCAACGTTAAATCACAAACACAAAATAATAATACGAAAATTAAAGTTGACAAGAATTGTCATAAGATGCGTCGGAGTAATGGTTTTAAAAAACGTTCACTTCCAGTGAATAACAGTGGCTTCCACACTTCGATCAGCAGATCCTTTATTACTTTTTAAGTCTGCCTTGCTGTTAACAATATTTTCATCTTAAGATAAAGACTTGTATTTTTTTTTTTTTTTTAAGATTTAAACTGATTTATTATATTATCACTTAATAAGACGTTTAAGTGAATCCTTATTTTTAAAATTAACAGAAATCAATATGAAGTTTCATCCGAAGTTGGTAACCCCTAAGTTTATATTTACCGCTCGTATATCACGAGAACTGCCGACATAATTCACGTGGATGCCGTTAAACTTGAAGTATATGAACTCACGTAAGCACTAACAATCACGTTCAAATACTTTTATCTGGTTCACAACTATGATCGTATATACATAAACAATCTCCATCTGACTTATCTGTCACTAAGGGGATAGAAGAAAAAAAAAGCAAAACCACCCCTCCGCCCTCCGTCTTGTTATAAAACTAATCTCGACCCAGCAATTTAAAATTAGAATCCTATTGAACCCAATGACAGACTCTCCCATAAATTCACTTCATATATTTTAATTCCAGCAAGGATTCTTAGATGTTTCTTATAACTCTTAAAAACCCTAAAAATATTTTGCAGTGGTTCTTATTAAAAAATAATCTAGGTGGTTGTGAGAGTATCAAAACATTATGGGATATATTCGCCATGATTACGAACTAGACGTGCGGAATTAAAGATATTTGAGTTTTCCGTTAGTTATTTATTGTCATCGTCATATGGTTTAAGACAAAATTTTCAGTTATTTTTCTGATTTTTCCCCAGAAAAGATATAACTGGTAAATATATATCGTTGTAAATCATTACCAGAAACGTTAAATTAGTCGTAAGAGTTATTTAGATCAACTCGTAGGCCTACTTGCAGTTGCGCGTGTTTGTGTTGTGATAGGCTTACGTGTGAAAATATAGCATAAAATTGAGCTTGTCATCATCTTAAATGGATTGTTTTGATGCAAAAAGCATTGAATGTTTGTGTTGACATGTGTTTCAAGTTTTCGTTTGGCTAAAAATATGTCTTAAGTGTATAGCTTCCCTGGAGGTGCACGATTCTGATTCTGTAATAGTAAATATTGGACTGATGGGTGTAAACGAGTTTTCTTTCTTTTTTTTTTTTGGGGGGGCGGCCGCGAAGGGGCTTCCTTTTTATTTTTTGCTTACCCCCTCCTACATATATCTTTTCGCGCATTCTATTCGAACTCTAATTCTATATTAGATTTATTGAGAAGTTTTTCTTTGTTTATTTTAGGAATGTGTCGGGCTAATTAAATATTCTTAACATCGCGAACATTAAGTGTTCTTAACATCATCTACTTTGATACGTTGTTTGATTTCAAGTTGATTAATGCCCATGTCTGACAGAAAAAAGATTAATACAATGTAACAATTAAGGGTAGGTATGTATCAAAACAAAAATTAATGTGTTTTTTTTTTAATTTTTATTTTATTTCAAGAACTTGTTAAATCGAACGTTTTATTACAGATAATATCAACTCAGAAAATGATAACATTATCCCCAAAGCATCTCTCCTAAGCACGTTCTTATCGCTGAATATACATAGAACGCATTTTAAAAAAACAATGTTTATAAATATTACAGACGTTTGAGTCTGTTAAAATAAAGAAAATAAAAATGAAAGACATTGTTCTATTCTGAAAGGATATATGTTATTTATAGATAAATCCAAACAAATTAACCAATTCTATATTACAACTGATGCCATTGGAGAATTTCCTTCCATAACTTAAATATATTGTAAAAATTGATACTTTTATCATAGAGCACTTTCAGCATTAAATCTTCATAAGAGCAATGCTGAAAAGTAGTTTGTTCTCGTTTACTTTTTCTGCTTTTTTTTATCTTTTTAATATCAAAGTTGTCCAAAAGAAAACTTGCATTATTTGAAATATTGCTTCTTTTCCTTCATTTTATGTTACCTATTTTATTTATGGGTATTTCAAATATTTGAACCACTACTTTTCCCATCCACCACAGTTCATTTTGGGTTGATGCTATCTTTGTGCTTTTGTTTTAAAGTAATTTCACCTTTAAAATCAAGCTAATTGTTTACATTAATTATTCTCAATACTTTAATTGTGAAATAATAAAATACTAATTTGAGATTTCTCTTTATTTCTTAAATGTGCTTTTGTGTGAATATTCAAGACTGAAGAATTTCTTGAGTGATGTGCATTTCCTACCATGAATAACTTTGCTCAAATAACAAAATGACAAGGTAGCAGTGTAGTGCACTTGGATTTTGTTTTTTAAAAACCGTGAAACTTAGCTGCATAGCAGTTGTTTGTTACCAAAGAAGCTAAGAAACATTTTAATGCCAAACTTTGATGTGATCTCGATACAATACAAAGGCAAGAACTGGCTGATTGGATTCCAGTCCATAGCAACAGTTTTCAAGATAGGTTCAGTGTTTCTTTCACTTGGTAAGGATGTGGAATTGCTTGTTCATTTTATTTTTTTCTTTTAATCCTCATTTCTCACTTGTTAAATCAAATATGGATTGAGTCCTAACTGAGAGCTCTTCATAATTACTTACATATCAGAGCCTATCCTTTTGATGATTGTTGTTTGGCACTGATGGCGAATAGCTCCGTTCCGAAGCATGATTTCGTGCCAGCCTGGCTCAAAATATCTGGAGAAACTCAGGTAAAAGCGAATGTCTTTTTTTTTAATTTTATTTTATTATAACTTAAGTCTTTATATCTGAATCAAGATAAAGATTAAAAGAATCTACTTTAAATCCATTAAATCCAGAATGAGAAACACTTTTTGGAGATTATGTAGTTAAATTTAAGTAATTTTTTTTTTTTATTTCTTTAATAAATAATGATTTTTACGTGGAATGAATACTTTGCCTGTGTGTTTCTTAGGAAAGTTATTAATATCTACTTAATTGTTATAGATAAAATTGGAATTGTTCCATATTGCTGGAGTTTAAATATAGTTACATTAAGTGAGACTTATTACATTAATTTGCATTGTTTGATAATCCTATAGCGGTATTTTTAAGCAAAATGACTTAATACGATTCCATACAGTGTTTTTATCTTTAAGTCAGCAGCAATATTGAAGTTCAAAGTAATCTTTGAATATCGGTTGTGATTGTTCATAAGCAGAATTCTAGTTAAAATGGTATACAATTGAAAGGATAAGGCCAAAGAAACCCAAATCCCAAAGGGGATAATGGTTCATAGTCTTTTAATAGACTAGGAAGATACAGCAATCATTAGCCAGCAATCCTGAACGGGGTTGACGGATATCAGGGTTGTCAACTTGGGGAAACTAATTTGAATGTAATTTTTCTTGCATCATAACATTAGTCAAATATAATAATGTATATATTAATCAAAATTTTTCGATTTAACTTAAAATTTTATTAAGAAAAATCCCTCAAAAGATTGATAATTAACTCTCTGGTCCTCCATGTTCTTGAGAAAATCACTGGAACATGACTATCAGTTTGTCGTGGTAACCCGTCTGGAATCTCTTCTCTAAAGATCACTTTTAATTGGTCTCGATGGAGTCTGCTTATCACAATATTTGCCTTACTTGTTTTCTGTGCAGAATGCCTTCTAATTGCTCTGTGGTTGGTTGTGCTAACTTGCATGCTGAAAAAAACCTTTGTTATTGCAGTGATTCTGAAGCTAATTCGTATCCCTTTATACTCTGTGTTGTAGGTAAACAAGGAGTTAACTAAGACCTAGCATCCCTCTCTATCACAGGATAGGCAGGGGATGAAAGTTTTTTTGTATGTTTTATGAATTTTGAATTAAGCTTGAAAATTTTTATGTATTGAAGTGTTCGTTGATAAAACTTCCATTTTAAACAGAGTTATACATGTATGTGATCATAAAGTTTATCTTAAGGTACTTTGGTAATACGAAAGTGGTGCATTGCAAATTAGGGACACCATCTTCTGCATCTTTTTTGTACATGCTTTTGATTAATCATGACATAGGCCTATTAGTAAAATGCAATTATTTTAATAAATAGATCTCCTTAATCACTTTTCTATTGCTGTTACAATTTTCATTTTCTACTTACTGTCTGATTGCAATGTATTATCCAAATTGTACTGGGAAAACTTTAGTGCCATGAAACTGCAGAAGACTCTTACAATTTGTTTGGGGGTGAGGAACAGTATTCAAGGGAAGCACACATCAATAAATAAAGTGAAATTGTAAAATATTATGTTTTGCAAAAAAACAGAAGGAAGGAAGGCAGCCCCAAAACAATTGATGTGCTAAAATACAGAGGGTCATTTCTCCTTAACTTAGCCAATTTTGGATGATTTTCACTTCATTTGAAGCCCCTTCTCCACTACAGATTATGTTCAGTGTGTTACCCAGTGATGGCTACAGAAACAAGGGCAGCATGGCATGCTCGAAGGCAATGAGACACTGAATGTCTGAAAGGGGCACTGAATGCAGCTCAATTCTTACTTTAAAGTTAATAAAAGTACATGCATTTCAGTGACCTACATTTATATTTTTAAGGCATAATGCTAATTTTGGAATCTGTATGAGATTAGGGCACGTTAAGGCTTTCTAATTTCTTCTAGGCTAATCTCTTCCTTACTTGTGATGCCTCAAAAAGACGTCATCTGGTGGTTCAGTCCTCAACAGTTCTTAAGTATATTTTGCAACAATTTATGCAGGATAAAATTCCGAATAATGATTGCATTAAGATTTTTAAACTTTATACAGTTGATCTGTATTATCCCTCAATTTTTTATTAATGCTAATTTAAATGTGAAAGTTTGAGGAATACTACTTCTCACGGACGAAGTGGTTCGTTTTGACAGTAAAGTGACCACAGGAAACCATCGCACACGAATACAAAAAGCTCAACTTGTCAGCATGGACGGTAAAAAAAAAAAAAAAAGCACAAGGAGTAGCACATGAACAGCTCGTCACGGCTACCAACTAAACTGATGCAGTTAATATTTTAAATGAATGTACTTACAAGGGAACCCCACATAGCCTAACCGCTTTAACAGTGGAGTCCTTGTATGGCTATGTATGCTGAAATTTTTTTCGTTTTCGTGGTTTATTTTGAAAGAAACACAATTTCGCACTCTTATTTTGCAAGCATCTAGAGTAGCTTCAGATGAGTAACATATTTCAACTTGGTGGAAATCTGTGACATACATGTTCGAGGGATTCCCTTATTAGTAGTTTAATTAAAGTGTTTAGGCTTGAAATCATTCACACCACAATGATAAGCTCCAATGCATACTTAAACCGCACATTGATGGCATTTATTGGATTCAGTTTCTTGCATTTGTGCAGCACTAGGGGCAGCGTGGCGGGGCAAGGGGCAGCATGGTGCTGCGCCATGTTGATTTTGCCTAGCGGCGTCACTGGTTACCCCTGATTCCTGGCAATAGCCTGACTTCTTTGCAGGACGGCGAGAGAAATTTCGTTCCATTCCTCCTTGCACACTTTCCAAAGTCCAACGATGGTTTAGGGTCAACGCCTTCTGAGACCCCCTTTAGAGAAGACCAAAGCCACTAAATTCCATGGTGGACAGGGCTTGAAATTCAAATTTTTCATGTAGGGGATTCTCTCCCCTCCTATATTTGTAAATGGAGGGGAGTTGAACCGTTTGGGAGGGAGTCAATAAGTTATAGGTTATACAAGTGATTTTTCAAAATATTTTAATTTAAGTTTTGTATATAAATTAAATGTGTTAAAAATAATAAAATACCAAAAACTCAATCATAAGATAAATGTAATAAATTCTTATATTTCAAAAAATTAAATAGTCATAGATGGAGGTTCTTCTGCACCGTAGCTATTAACATAATGGATTGTGATCTTGCAGTACAGCATGTTTGGTAAAAAATAGATAGCCAACCAGTTTCGACTTTTATTCCTGCCTTCATCTATATAATCCATTACGTTATACAAAATTAAATACCACTAAAATATATAAAAATGGATTTTTAAGTGTCTTGATATTTAGCAATCTCTGGATAAGAGTTAGAAGTATCATCTAAACACAAACTATGAGCTACACAATAAATTCTTATTTTTCTCTTGACAATACCGCAACGGTGACGATTGGAACTAGCGAAATTTCATTGGTTCAAAAGTTAAATCTCCATGAAAAAATTCACCAATAATGACTGACGACAAATTAAACCCATAATCTATGATTTATGGATGGAAAAGATTCGTATCCAAAACTTATATTGTAAGATATAAAGAATAAAATAACATTATCTTTAAATCTTACTAAAATCATAAAAACATTTAATATGATTAAATTTCATGGGTGGGGAAACTCCCCTCCTGAAAGTTTTCTTGGGCGAGATTTTAAAATTTTGGGCGAGAATCCCGCCATCCCGCCCTGAATTTCAAGCCCTGGTGGAGGCTTCAGGTGAATTGACAGGGATAGAAGAGAAGAACATTGGACGAATGCTGATCTCTTCCATGTGTGCCATTTAATTCTGTGTTGAGCACGCAGAGTGGTTGGACTCCTAATTTTGATGAACACAAACTTTGTTGCTCTCCTCTCCGTACAACGCTGGGATCTCTTCTGTGTAAAGAAATTTCAAAATGTTCTGGTAGTAATTTGCATTCACCTTAGCGTTTTTCTCCACCCGACGAAGTTGCAACCATCCTTTTGAGCAGTACTCCACCACTACCATGAAGCTTTTTGGAAAACATTCACGACTTTTGCGCACCCAGTCAGTCTGGCCTTTTGCATCTGCTGGATGGTAGGCAATTGCACAAATCTTACCACAATTTGCGAGGTAAACTCGCGCCTCATCCAACATGACAAGAAACTGCCATTTCTCGCCCGCAAGGTGACCTTCGTAGAGTTTGTGGGCGGTGGTTTTGCGTTCTCGGATGTGACGTTCATAAGAGCATGAACCCTTGCTTGATGGAACTTGCACAGGCCTAAGTTATGTTTAATTATGCGGTTAACCGTTAATGCAGATGTTCCTGCCTTCTGAGCCAAGACCTTGTCGGAGGATTTTCCAGGATTCACCTGATATTTTTGACCATGTCAGGTGAACGGCTGGTGTGGGGTCTTTTTCGAGGTAGCTTTTCATGGGTGAACTTCTCGGGAAGCCCGAATTACGTATGTCAGCCAGAATGGAGTTAACAACAGCCTTCAATAACTAAATTCCTTCTGTTTTGAGCTGTTGCACGATGCGTATGGCACTAAAAGCATATGTTCCCACCTTTGTAAGCATGTGTATGTACCCTCTCCAAAAATTATTAATTTTTCTAGTCATGTTGTGAATTTTTTGCACTCGTTTTTTGAACAAATATGGAATGCCCTCTGATACACAACCTGATTTACATAGGCTCGGGCACCTTCCATTGCTGGGGAGGGGTGTTCATAATCGGCTAACTTAAGGAGAAATGACTCTGTAGTAGTCTAATGCAAAGAATTAATGCCATTTTACTGTCATTCAGGCTGAATTTTTCACCTTTTATTTTTGTGTTAAGAGGTTCTTTCTAAGGTTATTTTCCATCAGCTTTCCCCAAAATCACCTTTGATATTATAAAAAGAAAAATAAAGTAGGAAGTAGCATGCCTTGCTTTTGCTAATGGGGCCTCACTTCTGCCCTGTTAACATTGGATAAGAAATTTCTCTATAAATTCCTAAATCTCTAGATGTATAAAAATGGATGTTGGTATGTATGAGATTGATAAACTCCAACATCGTTTGACCTATCACCATGAAGGTTAGCACATGTGTTTTCTCTTGGAGAAGGTTTTTATGCTATCCATTTTACTTTAAAACTCCCCACTAGGTGGCGCTGCAGAGGATAAATAAAGTCCCGAGCAATTCCGGGTTATCAGCTAGTAAAATATAAATGAATGGTTACTCACTTCCCTTCTCATTTGTATTTAATACATGTATTCTGAAAAGTTTGATTCTTGGGGATTTGTGCCTGTTCTTTAAATTTGTGTGCAGTTTAGAATTTGCATAAGAACTTCAACAATAACTTAAAGACGTACAAAAAAATTTCACAGTAAATGTCCTTTAATCCATCAGACAATTAGTCAGAACTTTCAGTGATCCAAAAGTTGAAAAAATAATCCCATTTCCGTATTAAAGCCAACATTTTCTGGTAATCTGGAAGTTCTCGTGCCAGTTGGAGCGAATCTAAGCTGACTCTTAAATTTTAAGACGTTTTGGATGAAAATAATAGTGTCAAAAACAAATTTAGAAATTAAAAAAAAAAAATAAAACTACTCCAGAAATAATTAATTCAATAAAACATTTTATTTTGAAATATGAAGTTAAATGACTTTGCGATATTTCTCGTTTGTGTTGGTTTTATTGTAGGGGCTAGTCGTTTGCCGGCTGCACGTTAAAGAACCCTTGCAAGGCAAAATTTGCGGCCCCTATAACGCCGTCCTGAAATGACCATAGCAGTTGAAAGGGACGTTAATACAAAACAAACCAAACCAAACAAACCAATCTAGGGGCTAGTTCTTATTGCGGGAATTTTAGTGCCAATCAACAAATTATTAGTTGCTTCTAATTCTTTAAATATTCAGTATTTACTTAATGAATTGCAGTTCTCTTTTCATATTATTTCAGAAGTTCTTAAGGCTATTACTATAATTAAGTATCAAATAAATTTTGCACTATAAACCTATGTTTGTATTATCAGCTCGTTTGAATTGTCTGCTGAAAATCCTGAGCAGCAATGTCTCCTTATTTTTGCGTAACACTCTCTTAATATACACATAAAACTTTACATTTCTTTATAATGTACTATTGAAATTGTTTATTAGCGTTTTGAACAAATAATAATAATGCTCAAGCTCCAGTAACTACCGATCATGAGATTCACATGATCTTTTGTCTTTATCATATAAAGGAGCTAGCCAAAGAAGTGCCATCACTGGCTTGACTAAATGCTTTTTTTTATTTATTAAATCCAAACTCTGTGAAAGAAGACAAAAGTAACTTGATTTGTTTACTTAATATATGAGAAGTACGAATGTAATGCTCACTTAAGGTATTTTTACCTGTATTTGCACAATATAATTTTTCATGTATTCGTAATACAAGTAGGAATTTCAAATTGTTAGAATACTTCAAAGTCAACAGATGTCCAAAAGATTTAAGCTCATAGACTAAATCAGATCTTTGAAATGTTATGCAGAAGTAAAAAGCAATTTCATAATTTTATTAAGATCAGAAATATTAGTATGCTTTGTTTTTCAAATATTTCTATACAGATTTTATCACAACTCCTTTCTGTTAGAGAAAACTTTGGATGTGGTGGCCCGTGGATAAATATTAGGTGGTTCAAAAAGTCATTGTTTTTTTTTTTATTCCTATAGATGATTGTAGTTGTAAATGTGATGTACTGAAAGCAGCTTAGATCCATGCGCATTAGACATCTGACACTTCTAGTTTCATCAACAACTATTCTTTCTATAACGTGGAAACTGAGAGACGACACCAGTAATTTTGCTAAGTTTTACGAGATTACTTCTGAAAAGGAAAGAACACTGTGCAGGCCTGTGTATAGTGATGAAGCAGTTATAGAATGCTAGTGTCAATATCGGTTGCTCGTTTCCGTTCTGGTGATTCTCTTAATCTGTTGGATTTGTAAGGGTATGGTGTTTTTGGTGTTATGATCAATTCGGTCTTCTACTGTCAACAAATCGACAAAAATTGAAAAATGGAAAGAAGTGGTCTTCTATCATGACAACGTGCGATCACAACTTTTTACAAGTTTGATGACTTCTGGAAAATTTTGGAGCTTGGTTGGGATGTGTTTGCTCACAGCTCTTGCTCCATCAGACTTGTTTAGGTCCTTGCAAAACTCCTTGACTGGAAAAACTGTTTGCTGTCGAGAGACTCATTCAGTTCATCACTAATACAGGAAGGAATTTTTGAGAATGGGATCATGACGTTTACCAAAAGATGACAGAAGATAATTGAAGAAAAAGGGCACTATTGCATTGACTAATGTATAATTTTTTGAAAAATTAAAATTGACTTGAAAATCACTGGAAAAGATGCAGTGACTTATTGAACCACCCAGTAACCATAATTGCCCAATTTTTGGATTAGGAACTGCATAACTGAAGTTTAAGGGAAAAATCTGGTTTAAGATATGATACTTTTAGTAGAAGCTGAATGACGTTAAATTTTCTTCAAATTCTAAAGTTAAGAATTTGTTTAAATAGTTACAAACTTTTTATGTATAAAAAAACAAATGTTTTACTGTAATCAGTCTATTGAACCCCCCCCCCTACAAGAATGAAATACTGAACCGCACATTCCCAGAATATTTCCACTCTTGAAACATGCCAAATAGTGTTGCCAATTTAACAGGGGGTGTGTCCAACTTAAAAGCCTATTTTCATCGTTTTGTGCCTTGTTTAATTTTTATTAATAATGTCCAACAAAGGCCAAGTGCATGAAATTAAATGCCAAATTGCCAACACTGATGCCAAATATTGACATTTTAAGCAGTACAACTTACCGGGTGTCCCAAAAATGACTGATGGATTTTGAAAATCAATAAAAAAAAAAGACTGAATGCGATAGATATGTATCATTTGCAGCCTTATGCTTAGGAAATCAGGGAATTTTATCCCACCAAATTTCAAATTTAGTTAACATTTTCACCCATAGGTGGCACTGAAAATTATGAAAAAATAAAAACCGATATGAAAATGTTGCAAGGACTGTTGCAAAAAACTAAATGACATTTTCAATGTAACCCTGATTTGAAAAAACCATTTTGGTAGAGCGGACTTGCAATCTCAACAGCACACGCTATCAGCTTGTTACAGATCGCCTGCAGTGCCATCTCTTGGTAGAAATGTTAACTAAATTTGAAATTTGGTGGGATAAAATTCCCTGATTTCCTAAGCATAAGGCTGCAAACCGATATACAGTCGAACCCGAATAACTCGAACTCTGATAACTCAAATTCCCGGTTAACTCGAACAATATTCTAAGTCCCACCCCCCAGAGCATTTAAATAATAGAAATTTCACTCGTTAACTCAAACAAATTTTTTATTAAATCCCGGATAACTCGAAGAAATTTTTGTTTTTAGTGAATAGGTATTCTTAAATTTAAAGCCAAAACTACTTTAGAATATTTTAAAAATTAATATAATACGGAGCAAATTCAATTCTTCATTAACTTTAATGTTAGATCCAGGAGCGTTCGAGGGACCCCCTCCCTCCTCATGCGCAGTCAAATAAGTAGGCCAAGTATACATAAGATCAAGAACTCTTTTTTTATAAATTCAAAGATATTCCAAAAATGTTGCAAGCCATTCGAAAAAAATATGAAAAGTAATGAAGAATTAACATGAAAATAAAAGTTATAGAGTTCGACTTGATAAATGATCGATCTGTTGCTGCTAGACAGTGTCCCTTTTTTTTTTCCGAATTATATCCAAGTGTGCCTTTAATTTCACCCAGTATCCTCGAAAAGCTTTGCCTGATGAAACTTTTTCATTTTCCAACTTTAATTTTAAGTCCACATGACAAAGAAAATTGTGTAGAAATTCACGGTCTCTGGCAGCCATTGTTGAAATCGAAACTTAACGCGAACACGAAATTGAGAATCGAACTTGTTGATTGCGAGCGTTCAATCGTAGAATTTTTAAACGTAGTAAATGATGACGATTGTGCTTTCCATTTTAGAGGCAGTGTCTTCATATTAACCATAAAGTTCATTGCATGAACGATCGCGAGTGAATTTTTAGAAGTAGCCATGCACTTCAGAATGGTCTTTGCTATTTTGTTTTCGAAACGCTTCAGATCGCACTGCCTTTGTTGATGTATGGCTTGCTAGAATCTTCAAAACTCCATTCACTCTGCCCCCATATGGACCCGAGAATCTTCATCTATGCGGTACGGTGGCATCGTGAATGGGGAGGTCTTGCAGAGGAGAGCTCCTCTGCTCTCTCCGTGCCGGGAGCTGGAGGCGTCGTCACCAGCTACGCTACTGCTGTGTCGGTGGCTATGTGTAGGGCAGTGGCAGTCATTTTGGAGAATTCCTGCTTGAGCTCCAGTAGAATGGCCATATTTTGGTTTTCGTTGGCTCTTAATGTCTATTGGAACGTCCTTTAACCATCTTATGCCATGCCATTTTTTGAAGGAAAAAATGATTTCTGTGATAACTCCGGAAACTTTTTTTTGTAAATTAATAAATGAACCTTTTGGACTGAAAATTCTTGTAATAAATCGGAGATGTTTGTTGGTTTATAGCATTGATTTCATTTTCATATTTTATATTTCAATTTTTTGAAAAATTAATAGAAATCGTTAAGATAATGTCACAGAAATGAAATACGCAATTTCAAATTTTTTTTCAGAATTAATACAAGATGGTTCACCAAAAATGAAAATAGTCATATTTTAGGTGTTTTATTCATGACAGACGGGAGAAGAAATTTTTAAAATAAGTTTGTAAATTATTTTTCTATGAATTTTCATTTGAATTTATGTCAAATTGTAAATCTCCCTAATCCATCCCGTACAGCGAATTAAAATCAGTCTTGATCGGCCATTTTGACAGACCCAAGAACAAGTACAGGGTGATTATAATTAAAGTGACACCATTTAGACCCTTCTAGCGGCCCTTGAGATATGTTATACAGACCATGGGGAAGAGAATTTTGCAATAAAAAATTAGTTCACATTTTGACTGCTATGTCAAAATATGGCACATGAATTATAACAAAAACAAGTTAGAAGCAGAGAAATTTATAAAATCAGAGCATTTGTTCAATGTGCATTCCATTTGTTCAAAGCTCATTATTGCATGTTCCAAGTAGAGTTTCCTGAGGAATCGCAGTGATATGGCATGTCATGCTTGCTTTCAATTCAGGGACAGTCCATATTCTTCCTCCATAGACATTATCTTTCAAATATCCTCACAACCAGAAGTCACAAGGGTTTAAGTCCGGTGAACGAGGAGGTCATGCAGTTGGAAAAGTTCTCGAAATCATCTGATCATTTCCAAAATGAGCATGAAGCAGTGCACTTGTCGTGCAATGTGGTATATTGCACCATCTTGCATAAAGACAGTAGTGTCTAAACATTGTCTTTCTTGTAAAACAAGAATGACTTTCTGCTGCAGAAGTTCGCAGTAACGAGCACCAGTGATTGAATGTCTTTTAGTGCCTTGAGGAGTGTTCTCTTCAAAGTAAAAGGGACCAAGAATGAAATGTGAAGTGAATCCGTGCCATACAGTCATGTAATCAGAGTGCAAAGGCTTTTCATGCACAACCATCGGCTTTTCAATACCCCAGATGCGACAGTTTTGAGCATTCACTGCTCCGTCTAGTGTGAAATGCACTTCATCTGACCACAAAATGTTCCATGGCCATGCATTATTGACGGCTATTCTAGCCAGAAACTGGCAAGCAAAATCGGTGCGTTTTTCCAGATCTTCATGAAGCAACTTTTGAACCATCTGGATCTTGTATGGATACCACTTTAAAATGGAACGCAAAACTTTTTGTACCGTAGACCACTGAATAGACAAATCACGTGATACGGCTCGAGCACTTGCTGAAGAATATTGGGAACTTGAAGCACTCTCCACTACAGCAGCAGTCTCATTTGCAATTAGTTTCCGTCCTCTCCCTGGCAACACACCCAACTCGCCAGTTTCTTCAAAGTTCTTATCATCTTTTTTAAACCATTAATGGACATAGGCCCATTTCGCAAGTTTTTCAAACGTCTATATTCTTAGTGCAGCAGAAGTATTATTGGAGTTCTGGTAAAACAACTTCACCAATAAAGCTCGATCCATTTTAGCTAAAGGCATCGTGAAGAATGATTTTACATTTAATTTCACTGTCATTTTAAAGCTTTTCTAATTTACATCTCATTTCAATAACGTCTCTGAGTAAATATTCTCAGATAGTTTCTTACATGACCAGCGCCATATTTTGACGTAACAGTCAAAATGTGAACAAATTTTTTTATTGCAAAATTCTCTTCCCCATGGTCTGTATAACATATCTCAAGTTTCGTCAAAATCTGATTACCAGAACTGCCGCTAGAAGGGTCTAAAGAATGTCACTTTAATTATAACCACCCTGTATGTTGAGAGCGTGAAATTCCGTCCCGTAGTGCAGAACGCGGATGAATCTGTAGCGTAATATGCGCTTCGTCGGCGGAAGAGCGCCGCCCACTGTGAATATGGAGCCTTCCTGGATAGAATGCTTATAGAACCATTCCTTCACGGCCTGTGATGCCAGAAGCGCGGGATGAAAATATTGCCAAACAGCCAGACCAGTTCGACAAAGCATTCGAGATTGCCCAAAGTCTCGAAGCCACCTGGGCCATCGCGAAGGCGGTCAGCGTCCCCAGTGTCCTGATAAATGAGGAAACAAATAAATTAGACTACGAGACCCCACCCTTGAAGTCGGCGCATCAGGGAAGAACCCGACAGAATAAATCTACGGCGTGACGCAAGGCCAAGAGTAATGAGCATTCCAGGTCAGCTGTGAGTCGTAGCTCGTCCATCAGGAATAAGTCTGTGCCCAAGAAACCTTGTGGCAGATGTGGCGGCAAGCATTGGGCCAACACATGCCGTTATAAAACAACCACCTGCTGTTTGTGCCAAAATGACCGGGCACATCACCAAATTTTGTCTGTCAAAAATGAAGAATGTGCACCACACATCCCCCAGTGAAGTTCTGATCAGATCTGGTCCAAACGCTTAATAAACTACATGGGGAAGCAAACCATTAATCCTTGCACCCGAACATGATAGATGTCAAGATTGATAGATAGACGCTACAGATGGAGGTAGACACTGGAGCGCCGTGCGGAATAATCGGAGTCACCAGGCTTTGAAAAATCAAGCCGCATATCCATCTACAGAAGGCCGACCACCAATTCAAAAGCCTATACAGGGCATCAACTTCGCTGTTTGGGGAAGTTACCGTGGGAGACACCAGCCAGTGGATGGACCTCTTATGTGGTCGAAGGTGGCTCCACTGGACTCATTTGACACAATTGGATCGCAACATTTGTAAAAGAGATCTTAATTCGATCAACTGTTTCCACCCATCCAAGCCCTTCGAGAGACGAAATGCCAGAAACTACTCAAAGAGGAGCAGCAGTCTCAATTAAATGGTTTAATCATCTAATACGCGCACTTATTCCAAACCACTGCGGTCAAGCTGAAGGGCCCCCCTGCAAAAGGTCCATCTTGTTCCAGGTACAACCCCCGTCTTTGCTAAAGCTAGGGATGTTCCTCTTGCGTTATAGGAGGAATACGCAAAAGCAATCGGCCAAAAGATACAAGCCGGTTTCTACGAAAAGGTCGATTACTCTGAATGGGCATCACCGACCCATGTGGTGGTAAAAAAGAATGGAGCTCTGTGCATCACTGGTAACTACAAGTCCACTGTAAATAAACAGACGATTATTGATGAATACCCCAAGATATCATCAATAGATGTTCCCAAGATAGAAGACATCTTTAATAAAATGAGAGGAGCAGCTTGATTCGCCCATTTCAACATTACCGATGCGTACACTCACTTGCCAATAGATGAAAAATTCCGTGAAATCTTAACGTTGAACACACCGACACATGGACTAATTAGACCAACTAGGGCCGTCTATGGTGCAGCTAACAACCCTGCATTATGGCAACGTCGGATGGAAGAAGTTTTCGTGACGCCCATAATGTGATTAACTTCTTTGATGACATAATTGTGTTCGCTCCGACTTTCGATGGGCTCATTGGAGCTTTGCGCCGAACTCTTCATCGGCTAGAAATATATGGATTTCACCTAAATAGAAAAAAAAAATGTGTATTTGCCACCACTACACTGACTTGTTTAGGTCACATTATTGACAAGGATGGTCTTCACAAATGTAATGAACATACAGTGTGATTCAAATCATGTGTAAAACAATTTAAGGGGGTATTATAGAGGTCAAGGTAAACACAAAAGTCCTATGAACATGGGTCTGAATTTGAGCGATAACTGAGATATGAACAGAAATAAAAATGCTGCCACTAAGATCAACAAGTTAATAACTCACTTTCTACAACATCTAGGATGATGAAATTTGGGAGAATAATAGGATACATAAAATTGTGTATACCGTTAAAATTTGACCGAATTCCAAAGAGTAGTTTCCGAGTTACGCAGTCAAAATTGTAACAAGTGCTGGTTAGTATTCACAAGTGAACACGTGTTGAATGAGTAACTTGGAAACTACTCGTTGGAATTCGATCAAATTTTAACGGTATACGCAGTTTTATGTACCCTGTTATTCCTCCAAATTTCATTAAACTAGGCTTTACAGAACCTGAGTTATTAACTTGTTGATCTTGGTGGCGGTATTTTTATTTCTGTTGATATCTCGGTTATCGTTCAAATTCGGACCCATGTTCATAGGACTTTAGTGTTTGCCTTGACCTCTATAATACCCCTTAAATTGTTTTACACACGATTTGAATCGCCCTGTATAGAAGCCATCCAGAAGGCACCGAAACCGGCAACGTCCGAAGAACTGCAATTGTTCTAGGAAAAGCGACCTACTACAACGTGTTTATCCCAAACCTGTCCCATAGAACGAAACTGCTGCGTGAGATGCTGGCCCAAGACCAATTTAAATGGACTAAAGAAGCCCAAAATGCTTATGAGGTGTTAAAGACCACCCTCATATCTCCACAAGCCCTCATCCAGTATGACCCCTCTCTACCATTAATTCTCGCCACCGATGCCAGCAACTATGGATTGGGAGCAGTGTTAAGCCACTGTCTGGCCAGCGGTCTAGAAAGACCAATAGCATATGCAAGTTGTACCCTCACAGATACAGAACGGAAGCACCCACAAATCGACAAAGAAGCCCTAGCCATCGTTTGGGCGATTAAGAAATTATAATAATAATTGGAAAATGGTCTTTGGAGGATTTTTTCACGCCATTACCTCCGATATTAATTAATAAATAGTGAAAAATAGTAAAGAAAATTCCGCGGCCAGTATACCCGCAGGTCCCCCGATTTGAGTCCAGGCCGCGGAATTTTCTTTACTATTTTTCACTATTTATTGATTAAGAAATTCTTCAATTATCTATACGCCAGGAAATTTGAGTTGGTTACGGACTATAAGCCGTTAAATCAAATTTTTCACCCCCATAAGTCACTCCCTACCCTTTGTATTAGCCGCATGGCCAATTACGCGGAATACCTTACCAACTTCAATTATTCCATCGTGTACAAACCTACAAAGGAACACACGAATGCGGGCTATTGTTCGAGGGTGACCCCCATTAACAGACTAGAAGAGGAAGATGGCTTTGAATTGTTTACCATCAACCAGATGAGACAGCTGCCAATCAGACCGTATGAGATCGTGAAAGCAACCAGGAGCGTTCCAAGATTGGGCAGGATCGTCCATGAGCTCAAACGGGGCCGCGATTTAGCCCGTTCCGGTTACAAATCCTCAGAAGACCGTTGCACAACGAGCACTGGTTGCCTAATGTACGACCATCGGGTAGTGATTCCCATAACACAAAGGCAACCACCACACAGGCCATCTAGGAATGGGCAAGATGAAAGGCCTAGCCCGTTCGTTTGTGTACTGGCCCGCCATGGACGCAAACATCAAACATGCAGCCAGTTCGTGTGTCGACTGTGCAATGTACTCCAGTGCTCCATCGCATTATCGTGTTCATCATTGGGAGTACCCCAAAGGACCCTGGGAGAGAATCCATCTCGACTACTCCGGACCAGTAGCGGGCAAGATGCTGCTCATAATCGTGGACGCATACAGCAAGTGGGTGGAGATGAAAGCGACAACGTCGACGACAGCAGTAGCCACAATAGCAATTCTTGATGAACTGTTCGCCAGTTAGAAGAACATCAAGAATTGCTATTGTGTAGAAAAACATAAGAATACATGAAGTGTAGCAATTTATTTTATTGAATACAAATACAGAATACATGTAGTATTACAGTTGATTAATTTTTTAAATAAAAATCTGTAATTGAAATGAGTCTTACCTAGTCTTAAACGTTTTTTTGCTGGACAGATTTTTTACTTTTCCACTAGAGTTGAAATGATGCTCCGACTTAAATAACGTGGTGTTTACAATATACACAGTCAGAAATATGCGTGCGCATATACTTAAAACTAAAATTAAAATACACAAACACATGGTGGTGTGCTCTTACCATATTGATAATGTGCAATCGTTCATTAAGTGAAGCCTTCCCATCTGTTGTCGTACAATATGGGTCCCGACTGAGTGGCATGCGACAATCGACAATCGAACAGCGCAGGGAGAACGAAACGAGCGGTCTGGAAGCAACGCTTCCATTACCATACTCGTCCAGGAAGTAACCAGGGGAAATACACTGAACTAGGCAAGAAGCTAGATGAAACCTAGTTAAGTCATCCAGAGGATAAGATGGAGTCCTTTCCTATCAGGATGATAGGAGTTGATCGTTGATTGACAAGAGACACAAGGAGCTAGGAGATCCAGTATTTGGGAAAGATGGTCTTTTGGATGTCGTCTAAATTGATTTCCAGGATGTGACGAGGCCTGTGATGCCTGAGGGAACTCCTGAAAACTTCTGGGTGGTATGCAGAGATTTCCGGGTTTATACAGTGTGTTCAATTTATCTGAAGACATTGAAATATCTCGAGAACCACACATCGCATAAAAAAAAGTGTGGAATGAAAAATGTTAGTCTCGAAGGGGGACATCTAATGATACCAAACTCGACCCCCCCCACCCCCTGGAGGTGGGGGAGGGAGGAGTTAAAAAATTTAAATGGGAACCCCCATTTTTTATTGCAGATTCGGATTCTCCAGAAAAAATTACCCCAATTTGACTTACGATTCGAGTCATTTCGGTCACAGATGGCGCTGTAATCGACAAAAATCAAAATGGTTAAAAAAATCGTTGAAAAATGGCGATATCTCAAGAAATAGGTATCAGATCAGCAAAATAAAATTAAATGTTTTTGATATTCTTACAAATGCTACTTAATGACACCATAATTGTCTACCCATCCCCACTCCCGAGGGGTGGGGAAGCGAATTATGTCAAAATTTCCAATGGGAAACAAATTTTTTATAGGAAACCTTGGTTTTCTTATATCAAATACCATTGATTTGACTTTATTATTCATGTAAATTATTTCGCAGATGGCGCTACCATCGAAAGAATACGGAAAAGTTCATTTATTCGTTTCGTATTGTTAAGCAGAAACTACATTTGGCGTTACCCAGGAAGAACGACGTGGACGTAGTAGTTTTCTGTTCGCTTTGGGGTGCTTGTTTTATGCGAGTTCCCTTGCCTCTCGCAATTTGGGGTGCTGGTTTTATGTGCGTCCCCTTGCGTTTCAGTGTTCAATTACTTACGGTACATGTTCTAAGTTTTGACCACCAACTTCAATACACTTATTTATCCTTTTTTCAAATGATTGCACACAGGACAAAAGAAGATCTGGGGGAATTTCAGAGCAAGCGTTTCTAATACGTTCTATCATGTTTTCACGGGTTGTTGGCACTTGTTGGTAAACCTTATCTTTTAGGTAACCACAAAGAAAGAAATCAGGCGATGTCAAATCAGGGCCACCTCTGCCAATCCATCGTCCATTATAATTACGGTCTAATACTTCCTGTGCTGCTATTGAGTAATGCGCTGGACAACAGTCATGCTGAAACCACATACTTTGTCGAACATCCAAGGGAACATCCTCAAGTAGTACTGGTAGTTTCTGTTCCAGGAAATTTTGATATTTAATTCCATTCAAATTACCATCACTAAAATAAGGACCAGTGAGTTTGTTGCCTATGATTCCACACCAAACATTAACCGTCCAAGGTCGTTGATGTTCAACTTGTCGTAACCAGTGGGGATTTTCTACACTCCAGTAGTGCATGTTATGCCGATTAACGTTACCATGGTTTGTGAATGAGGACTCATCTGAAAATAACATGTTAGGAATAAAGTTGGGGTTTGTTAATATTTGTTCACGTGCCCCTTCACAAAACACAACCCGATTATGAAAATCATTACTATGAAGTTCTTGATGCAGTGAAATGTGATACGGGTGATACTTATGGCGATGCAATATTTTGTGAATACTACCTCCAGAAATTCCCGAATCTGCGTGTAATTGTCGAATGCTTAGCTGTGGGTTTTGGTGTACAGCTGCTAACACAGTTATTTCATTAGCTTCTCCAGTGGCAGTTGTTCTTCTTTTTCTTTTTTTTTGGTTGTACGCTTCCATCAGAAGTGAAGGCATTCACAACTTTGTAAAAAAAAAACAAAAAAAAAAAAAAAATGTGATCGAACGTTTGCAGGGAAACGCTCAGCATACAGGGCGACAGCATCGTCAATATTCCTCCTGCATTCACCATAAATCAAAATCATTTCAATTTTTTCTTCTACAGTTGCAGGATTCATTTTCAATTTTAATTTTTTAAGTGTTTTCAGTTCTAATTCTCTGATATGCCTATTTCTTGAGATATCGCCATTTTTCAACGATTTTTTACCCATTTTGATTTTTGTCGATTACAGCGCCATCTGTGGCCGAAATGACTCGAATCGTAGGTCAGATTGGGCTAATTTTTTCTGAAGAATCCGAATCTGCAATAAAATATGGGGGTTCCCATTTAAGTTTTTTTACTCCTCCCTCCCCCACCTCCAGGGGGTGGGGGGTCGAGTTTGGTATTATTAGATGTCCCCCTTCGAGACGAACATTTTTCATTCCACACTTTTTTTGATCTGATGTGTGGTTCTCGAGATATTTCAATGTCTTCAGATAAATTGAACACCCTGTATATCTACACTGACCAGCCAATGAAATGTGAACTTTGCTTAATTAGCCATTGGCTTAAGTGACGACGTATCATTTCATTTTGATACATTGCCATTTGCCACTTTCGAATGGGCTGTATTGACCAATCAGAACAAGACATTCGAACGATGTACGTTGTAATGAAAGGATAATTTAATTTAAATCCGAACCCCTTGTAATAACGTAAAATTAGTACGTTATTCTGAAATGTAAGTTAAAGTGAGGTACTTTAAACAAACTTTTTAGCATTAAAATACAGTGGTCCCTCCGCAAGTCGGCATTCCACAAGTCGGAAAATTCCAAAGTCTGCAATATTTTCATAAATCCCAAAATGGCGGCCAATGACTTCCGGTCGGGGATTTTTGCACAACTGCATAATTTGTAACGATTATGACGATTAAAATATTCAAAGTTAAACGATTTTATAGTTCCCCTAATGTGTATAGCCTGTTTTGGAAGGCTATAGACGGGGTGCGCAGGAAGTCGTAATGCGCATGCACTGCCACTGCTCCTGCCGTTACTGACTTCCGGCCAGAGAATTGTCTAAAGCGGGAAGAACGATTTAACTTCACGAAAATGCTGTGTTGTTTTGCTCCTGCATGCTCAATCAATGCACAAAAAGCAAATTTATTGAGCCAAGTAAGGTTACATCGATTTCCAAAGGATATTGAGCAAAAAAAAAAAAAAATGCATGGATTGCTGCAGTCAACCGCAAAAATTGGGAACCTACTCATCACAGTATGTTATGTAGTCGCCACTTCATTTCAGGTGAGTGTAACTCAATTCGGTGATGTTTTATTATAGTATTGTGACATCGATTAGTTATAAACTTTAAGCAAATTTCTATAGTTGGAAATAAATAGATAATTGTGTACTAAAAATTCAATATAATTTCAAGAATTGAAAATACTACAAATTTTTGAGGCTTGTAGTTGTAAAAACACGATCATATGATCCAAATATATTAAAATTAAATTTAGAGTTCTTATGTTTATTTTCATTCAATTTATGATGAATTAAAAGTACAATTACAAGTACTTTGCGTTTAAACTCCCATCTCTAATTTGTAGATGAATTAAAAAATAACCCTTAATAATGCTCCCGTTGACAGCCTAAGCTTTGCTTAGGTAAGTTTCCTCGCAAGCAAAATAATTGCTCTCGTAAAGCTGGCTGGAAAGGATCTGGGTAGAAAACTCCATTTATCGACAGTTTTTCTGTGTACCATTTTATGGTCTCGAGTCCAGATTAGCAAAATAATTCATGAAAAACCGTTGCACTCGTACATTAAAAGCGAAAGTTAATGTGAGTAATGGCGACTGCTAGCGACAGTCAACGCCGGAAGTTGCAGTTGTTACGGAAACTGAAATATGTCTAGGCAGCCAAGTGAGCCAATGTTTGTAAATACGCACCTTGTCTATAAAAGTTAATTATGGAAATTAATATGAGAATTGTTATAAGCCGGCTTTCTTTGAGCTGATTATTTTCAATGAAATTCGGAATGGTGACTGATTAGAGGCACCCCCCCCCCCTTCCCACATAAGCAGCTACAATTAAAAATTTAAAATGCCGACTTGTGAATAAGGTTGCCTTAATTTGAAAGTGTTATTTAATCTGGTTTAATATTTCCTTGCAATTTTTTTCTTCGAAAGCTAGTAATTTACTGAAGAACACGAGCGCAACTCTGCAAGAACAGATGAAGGGTGGAATTGCTGACGTTTTAGCGTTGGAAACGCTTAGCACGTAGTAGTTTTAAAAGATTTTTTTTCTATTGTACATTATTGTACACATGAATAACGATGCATTATTTTACGTTATTCATGTGTTTATCATTAAAATCAATCTAAAGTTAGTTGATCAAATCCAAAATACAGCCATCACTTCGTGCTTTTTTTAAGTGAAAAAAAAAAAAGATTTAAACCTTTTCTAATTAAATCTGTGAATTTAATGCATTTATTTCGAAATATTGTTAATACTTTAGTCAAACAACTTAATAAAAGTCTTAAGTGCGTTCATTTTTTCAAGTTTTCTAACTGGTGCAAAGGAAACGTCAAGTTTTCGAATTTGGCCTCTTGAAACGGAATGCTTAGCGATGAATCTTGTCTAGAAGTGGTGCCAAGTTTCGAGTACATTATTTACAGAGTGTTCTAGCTTGATTTTCGAAAGCAGGAATTTTCATTCCATATCTTGTTTATTTATAATAAATCATTACAAGTCCTACTTCGTAAAGTTCGCGCTTCATAGCATACACGATCGATATAAATTCGGTGAAGAAACGTTAGGCCTATGAAAATGTGATCCACATAAAATTGACATTATATCTGTAAATTAAGTAAAACAAATGTTTACATCCATAACTAGTTTCAGAAAATAATAAACGCCTCTTAAGCCTATCAAAAAAAAAAAAAAAAAATCAGCCTCATATAAATCGATCACAATGACCGAAAATGTCTAATGATTCTCTTTATCTTTAGGATTGTTAGGGTGATCATATATCCCTTTGAAAATATTATTATTTCATCATTTTAGTGAACATTCCAATTTTGTCCTGCTTTTGGAAGTTAGAAGATAGTTGTCACATTCGTGAATTGTCATGAACAAATCGATCATAATTTTGCTTAGAATGGCCAAGTGATCATTTTTCCCGTATCAAGAAATTCATTACTCGAACATATCATTTTAAAATTGTACACAAATATTATTGTATACTAACTTATTTTGACAGTATTTGGATTCTGCTGTCTTCTGAAAAAATTAAAAATGAGAATAAAAAGTTTCACCCGACATCTAAATATGGGAAAAATATTTAGGACCAAGTTTTCCAACAGTGAAATTTTTGATAAAAAAAAAAAGTTGTGCAAATAAAATTTGCAGCTAATAAATAATGGAAAAAATATTTAATAGGGGTTAACATTTATAAGAAAAGTCAAATATTTTGAAAGAATCAAATATATAATGTTTTGCTAATTGATAGCCAGTAAACATCGAAAAAAAACGAAATTTATTTAAATGGAATTAGAAAAGCCGCCCCCCCCCCCCCCCCCCCGCCATCTTGGAATTCCGCAAGTCGGGAAAATCCGCAAGACTGCAAGGTCCTGGAACCAGGGATGCAGACTTGTAGAGGACCACTGTACCCAATTTCGGCCGGGGATTTTATATTTGTATATTATTTTAAAGTGTACGGTAAAGTGAGGTACGTTGCAATGGGATTTAACTGTATTTAATGCGTGTATCGTACATTAACAATTTTAGAGAACTTTGTAGATAATAATTTTTTTTTTCTTTGTCCAATATTGTTAAGATCGTATTTCCTCTTCTAATTAACATTTTTATGAAATTTTTTGATTTCTGTAATGTTTGTGTGTCAATAAATGTCTTGGGAAATTTTCCTTTGTTGATTACAGTACGCTTATTGTATTTTCTGAATTTCCCAAACCGAATTTTTATTCACAGCAGGGAATTCAACTTACGGAATTTTTGAATATGTTTTTATAATAATGTAGTTCATTGATATATGTACTTGACAAAAAGAAAAAACAAGGAAATGCATACTGAGGGCAGATATAAAAAAATCTGCGAATATGGAGAGTTGACTGTAATAAAATTATTATATGGGTAAAAAATTGTGTGAGAATAAGGAAGAGAAGTGATATTTCTTTTTCTCCAATTACTTTATACTTTGACATTTTTTTCTGTCGTTTCTTTTATCCTTGTTCTATATTGAATAAAGGTGACTTTTTAACCTTTTCATTTTGGGAATAAATGCTGAAACAATATCCTGTCCAATGAAACAAAATAACAGTGCAGACCCGCTAATCCGAACAGACCTTTGGTAATATGTAACAGTCAATTTACTGCGCATTTCCTAGACTTCTCTAATAAACTCTCCTTGCCAACGTCATTTTGTTTAAATATGTTTTGGTAAGCTTTAGAGAGATTTTTTTTTTATTCAAAGTTTGTGTAAAGTTGTAAATTCACTACCATAGGTTTGAGATATGCCTACTCGCTAATCCGAACAACCCCTTGTCTGAATTAGTTCGGATTAGTGGGTCTGCACTGTAGAGCATATCTAGTTAAATTTCACATTTCAATTGTTAATTGTTGAAAAGAAAAATTAAAAATGTATCAACAATTGAAATTGAATATTTAATTGTACACGCCCAGTTTTTCTTATATTGGATAGCATAGTTTCTTTGTTTTTCTATATTATGTTAAAAGGCCTTCATTTCTTTTTGTACCAAGGCTGTGAAGTTGGTACATAAAACCTCACACTCCAATGCTCAATTAGTATTAACTTCATTTATGTATCAACTAGGTGGGCCTGAAATCCCAATTTCAGACCATCTTAAGATTTTTTAAAAATAAATAATGTGAAAAATGCAGTTAATGAATGAAACTTGTCCACTGCAGAGATACAAAAAAAAAAAAGCCATCTGCCTTGGGCATGGTTTTGAAAGAACACTGATTGTAGTTTATCTGGTTATTCGTGCATGTCAGGAATGATGTTTTTTAAATATGGTAACTATTATAATAGTTGTTAGCCTTTTTATTATAAGGTATCTATATAATAAATATGGCTTTGATAGCTCTTGTTCTATAAATTTTAATGGCCAGCAGTGTACAGTAAAATATTTTATATATAATGAGTGATTAGAATTTTACTCAAGATTGGCTTGTTGAACTAGGAGTCCAATCACCAATCACACCACTTCATCTTAAGTTAGACACTTCATGCACATAACAGATTTCACATTTTTGTATACATTCTGCAGATGTACATGTAATGCAGAATTTTATTGTTTTTAAATATCTTCATATTTTAATGCAATTTTAAATTATAAAACTAAAAGGTACCAAATGACTAGCATATACCAAATAGTATCAAATGGCATGAACAATACTAAGTTTAGCAGTGTTACTCCAATGATCTCATCAATGAAAAATAGCAATCTCTTGGCTTATTTGCTAACAGTTGCTTCCATTAACTTGTCTTAAGTTTCTGGTTTCCACTGTGGTTTCATACAACTGAGTCTATGTTGGTAAATAAACAAAACTGTGACAAAACATAACTTGAATCAAACTGGGTATTGAACTTGTTTACATAATAACTTAATATCCATCAATATCTTTGGAATGAAGCCATGTCATCCATGGTCCACGTGAAGTTTCCTTTTCTTTAATTACTTTTAGCGAAATTTATCAATTTCTTCATGGAACACTCTGTATGTCTACTCAAATAGTAGGAAATAAATAATAATAATAATAATGCTTATTATTTGTTATTAAAGGGCTATAAACAGAATATCAACTGTTAGTCAAATTATTATTCATGAAAACTAGAAATTTCAACTTAATATTTAAATTAAAATTTAGGAGTCAGAGTCAAAACAGTTTTACCAACGCCGACTCTAATAACCCAGATATTGGCATACAAATATGTCCTTCCAGAGTTCTCAACTTGAACATAAGACTTCATCAGAAAATAAAGCAGTTTATGAAATGGTGTAATTATGGAGGAGGAGTTAAAGCAATTAAATAAGGAAATAATCTAGCCTGTTTATTTACAGGAATTTTCATACACAATAGCAGATGCACATAAGAATAGAAATTTTACTTTTTATCAGTTTTTGCATTTAAGAATTATAATGGCTGGCTAGCAAATTAAATCGAGACAAGTTTATAACAAAATTTACAGTTAAAAAAATGTACTTAGAAACTGGAGAAATTTAAGAATCTCGTATTCCCATATGTTGGCCTCTCACAATTTTAATAGTAAAGCTGTAGGAATTTTGTTTTTATTATTATTACTTTTTTTTTTTATTTTAATTTTCCAAATTAAACATGTGATGCTTACTGATGGTCGTAACTAAAATTTGCTTTTGTTTATTCTTCAATAGTCCACAATAAACCCTGACAACCGGGAAAGATTATCACGTCGTGACAACCGATCAAGCATCAAGGGACCTAGCATAGGGCGTCAGCGTCAATCTTCGTGCGACCAACAATATTCACACCGAGAAGGACAGGAACTTTCTCACTCAAACATTTCATATCGTCATCATTCCATAGATATAGATGAGTCACAGTATTATAATTGTGGACTAGACTACCATATAACAGGCTACCGCCATTTTGGCTCCCAGCCATCGCTCAATCGTCGTACCCTTAGTAGGCAAGAACAACAGCCCTTGTTCAACTACACATCTGCTTATAAGGTGATGATTGTGAGGTCTTGCTTGTTCCTATTCCTTCCCCTTATTCCTTTTCATTGTTTCAAATTATTCAGTGTCTTTTCATACCACATTAAAACCTCGATTATACAGATCGTAAGGGAGCAGGAATTTTTTTCTTCCAAGTATTTTTTAGGGACATGTATATGATTATTGACAAGGGAGGGAGAACAGTTCACTGTTGTGATAAAATATGATTGCACCTACAAATCCTATATATCTAGGACAAAATTTTGTTGTCCATCTAATCTAGGGGTTGCAAAGGTCTGTATTTGAGGTTACTATACAGTGGATTCATATTTTATGTTAGGTTTCTGAAATTATTGCATATAACCAAAAATGCATTTATTAAGAATATTTTTTGCTCAGGCACATCGACTGAATTTGTGGGTGCTAACTTTTTTTCAACAATAAAATTTGAATTTTTATTTAAATTTGGTCAAATAAATGGTCTTGAATATGATAGAATATAGCAATTTGGAAACCTTAAACTGTACAGGGCTGAGGGATTCACTCAATAGTTTTGAAGCTTCCTAAAATTTAATGTATATGTAGGGCTAGCTCAAATTTGCACATAAAACCTGACTCCACTGTATTAATTTGCTTTATTTAATAAATTACATAGTTTGTGATCTTATGATTTAAATAAAAAAAATAAAACAAAAATCGTTTTTTGCAAAATTGCAAGAGGGCTTAAATTCTGTCTTGTCTTATGAAAAAGAAAAAAAAGTCAAACGTAAACCGACCAAAGAAATGATTACATATAAACCAAGGGATTAATAATTGTACACGTTTGCAATTTCTTTTTAAAAAAAAATTGGTAAAACTTCTAATGTGGCAGTTCGGGAATCATAAAAGATGATTAAATAGTGTTCTACCCAGACAATTTTATCAGGTGGGTGGAAAAATAAAATGGCCGGGTGGACAAAAAATAAAACAAATAAAACATTATGTAGCATTGTGTAATTTTTGTGCAGTCAGCCAGGCAGCATGCCCCTTCAAAAGGGCCTGGGAAGAACCCTGAGATAATCCAAGTATGCTGTGAATTGTATCGTTTAAGAAAATAAACATTTGTAGATGCATTTAGATAACAATACATCTAAAACAGTGGTGTTCAACCTTTTATCTCAGGGAGTCGCCTACACCTTTAAGAAAAAACTCACGGGCCACCTTATTCTATCACATGACGTTAACCATGTTGTAGCCCTGATAGGAGTCTTCACCGATATAAAGATGTATGCTTTAAGGCTTAAAAGTTTAAGCAATTTGAAACATGCTGGCTAATGCGAACCTGGTGGTGATCTACAGGTTGAATACCACTGATCTAAAATGACATGATTCAACAAGATACACTAAATATAACTCTGTAGTAAGGCAGTTTTTCAGAATTTTTTTCTACAATCAAGTGAATTTCAGAAAAATAGGCAAACTCATTCATAATCAAAATAATTTAAAATCTGAAATCCAAAATGCCAAGAGTTTTCATTTTGATTCTAAGGAAACATTTTGAAATTATTACACCCATTTTTGCATACATTTACTTGCATGCTTGACATGTATTTTCTAAAAGATGAATTGTTGATTATCAGATATACCTTTAAAATTAATTTTCATCAATGAATATAATTTAGAGCTTGATTGTGAACTTGTACTCAATTAACATCTCTTTTGATTAACTTTTCATTCATTTCTTGCCATCTTGACTCCCTGAAAATAAAAATTAGGTAAAGTGGTTTTTGATAATACATTGATGTGTGCTCTCCCTTTTACAATACATTTCTTTTGATGAGGGGTTGTATACTCTTCTTACAATGCAGTAAGAATTTTTTTTTAGACATGTAGAAACCAATTGTGAGCATAATATTGTAATGAAGTTATAGAAAACCAGTTAAATCACAGGAGAAATTTAAATTGCGTAGAAGTTATTGATTGAATTTAACGATGGTTTAATAATATTATCATCTTTCTGTCTGTTATACCTTAGTAATTTTAATTTATTACTGTGCTTGGTATATCAGGTGATTCATAAGTCCCTTTGACGTTTCAGAAGTTGATGGAACTGTAACCATGACATAGTGGAAATGCTCATTATCGGCAGATAGAGAATGACTCAAAGTTTGCATTCATAATAGGCACTGTGGCATATTTGTAGATTTAGCTGTTTGAGGGAAGGCATAATGAAAACATGGTGTTTATAGGTGAACACAAAGCTTTCGCCGCAACGATTATATGATCTAACCCCATGTGACAGATGGGTAACTCTCACCTGTGATTTTTACTTGTAGCCATATTTACCACTATGGATTAACACTTCGATTCAGTTTTGAGCAATAGTTTTCGCATTCACCATGACAAAATTCTCTGATTCAATATCGCATTTGATTCACCATTTGATTCGAGGTTGTCTGAGGATTATCTATTGAATCGAGAATTGACGCATGTGTGCAGTTGATTGAAAATTAGTTAAAACAAGATGGATGATTTTACTGATACTTACAACAATGTAGTATTTCTTTAAGAAACTGTGGTTTAAGAAGAGTCTACCTCGAAAAATATATTCAGTTGGAAAGGATGACGTACAGTAACTTGTTTAAATTTTTATTGTCACTATAAACTGCATAAAAACTTTATTTCTTCACTTGATCAGCAGTTCATAGGCCTACAATAATCGGGAGCAAATGACAGTGTGCTCTTGCAATAATGGAATGCTTCTTCCATTGTTGTAAGGCTATCGCAGTTACATAAACAGGGATTTGAAATTCAAAAGCAAAAAGAATATTGCCTTTCATCTTGCGCATCAAAATATGCACATGCCATCATCGCGTCATAACCAATCAGATTGAGTCTTATAATGAATTACAAATTAATTCTGAGAATCACTCAATCTGTGGTTAATGAATGCGAAAGGTAATAATGAACGAAGTAATCCTGAATCATGGATTATGTGATCCTAGTCTTAATCTACTGTTGCTGAATATGGCCGTTAATCCCTCGTACTTGCAAAATTCTCATTGAAAACTTAAGATTAATTTCAATTTTGGGATATTCAATTTCTGGAAAAAGTGGTTTTTATTTTGGCAAATGAATATTGATTTTTTGCAAATATAATTATGTAAAATGCAAGTAGATTTTGGTAGCATTATAAATTGACTATTGACAATGTGTATTTATGATCAGATATCCCTGGTTTCTGGGGACAATCTCTGGTTCACCTGCATTGTCCCTGGAAATTAACGTATTCCCAGAATTTATTAATTTAATAGACGAGTTTCACAGCATCTTCGACGCACGCGCAGATGCAGTGGCGCCGCATTGTGAGAGGATGGAAAAACGCTGAAGGAGAAAGAAACCGCGTTATTCCCGCTTGGAGAACATGGATGCAAAGAAAGTTTTAAAGAACGAAACGTTGCTTTGGGGAATTTATTTGCAAGAATCCCCTTATCTTGGAAAAAATATCATCCAACAACATATGGCAACGAAATCAAACAAAAGAATTAAGTATCTCTTAGACGACGGATACGTACAAGGTGTTAAAATAACACCTCTCGAGGGAAAGATGTTTGCCCTAAAAAGTAGAGTAAGGCCATTTCAGAAACCTGGCTATTATTTGGTGTGCATCTTATTCAGCGAAAAAAAAATTAGAGATGCATACTGTGAATGCCCTGCTGGGTAAGTTAAATACTATTTAAAATTGCACACCCTATGAAGTCCAATTAAAAAAAATGCTTTAATGTTCAAGCGAGTTGTTAATAGATGGTATAAACATAGCCAAATACAAATTAACTGCCTGAATGTTCACATTATATTTTTTATTGTTGATAAAGATGGTTATCGGAGTGTCGGAGTGCCATTTCTTTATTTGCAGGCTAAGTACAAACTGTCATCATATTGGTGCAGTCTTGGAATTGTATATGCATTACAAAGCAAGACAACTAACTGAAATCCCTGAACAGAGCTGTACTGACGTTCTATGCACATGGAACAACCCGAATAAAAAAACATTGGCTGCTCATTGGCTTGTTCAAGTTTTAACTTTTGGATGGACAGGTCCTGAACTTGTGTTTTCAGATGGTTTATCTCAACCTTCATTGAAGCAATCTCTTCTCGGAGTTGTTCTTCGATAGCTGTTGGAGTATTATAACAATGACAGCTCGTTGGACGATGAGACTTCACGTCCTCAGAATGAAAAGTAAGTGCCTCAGACTGGAATGTCACTAAAGCGTTAGCTTCGCTCTCTTTTTGATATAATGAAGATGTCATATCCGAAGCATCTATTTCGTTGGTATCCATATTCTCAACATCACCAGCAGACTGAAAATATATTGTGAAATTTATCCTGTTTAATATAGCATGCATATTTTCCTGTGCGTGTTTCCTAAATAATTTACAAGCTTATCTGAAATACCTGGTTTTGGTCTTCCCTTTGTGTTGTACTGATATTCCGCTTTTTTTCCCTGCCTTTCCTGCGTGCCTCGCGCTCTGCTGCTAAAACCAGCTAAATTAAATTAATTGGTTTAAATTAATTAGAATGCAGAGGTAAAAACTTACACGTAAAATAAGTTGCTCTCTTACTTGTCTCTTAGGGATCCAATCAAATAATGAAGGAATTGTTCCAGGTTTCAAATATTTTTTGTGAGAATGTAACAGCGGGCGATAATCACTATTTTTAAAATGAGCAGAGCAAACTGCGCTCGCCTCTGTCACTTTAAAATTTGGCCCTACATCTCTTTTAATTTTGGCTATCCACTGTTTTCTAAGTCCGTCTGACTTGGGAAAACGGTGCCAAGTGATGCCAGGAGGTGATTTTTTTCCATAATTAATGCATTCTGGAACACTACAAGACACGTTACGAGGCATGGCAACCGCAACAGCGAACAGTGAGAAGGTGGCCGGAAAGCTCCTTCAGACGTTTGTTTTTTTCTCACCAGACGGCGATGCTGATTGCTGAAACTTGTCTATTGTTATTCAGTAATGATTCTAAGAAATGTTGGCTAATCTTTCACAACTATGAAAATGTTCATAATTATGCTTTCGATAGGCCTACCTTTCACATTCAAGAGTCAAATGACTTGTATACAGAAGCAGGTTGGTTGCTTAGAAGAAGGTGGGGGGGGGGGGGGGTAGTGATAAAAGCACTGCTGTCAAGGAGTTTGGAGTCCCCTTACTGTAAAGTTTCTTTAACATCTCCATTGCATCGAACATACAGACAACTTAGTTTTAACCATCAATTGCTGGTCTTTTTGCATTTTTCCTGTAAGTGAAATATTTAGGAGATTATTATTATAATTTTATTTAATGTGCTGGCAATGGCATGGTGTCAGCATCTGCCATTGTTAAGTGACTTCCGGTTCATCTCTTAATAGTGTCCCTGGTTGCATAAGAAAAAATTTGGTCACTCTATGTATTTATCATTGAAACAATTTGCTAAATGCTTAAAGTAAAATTTAAGTAAACTATTAAACTCAGTATAAGGAAAGGATAACTTTTTAAATTTGTGAAACTGAAAAGTTACCTTCTTATCCTTGTATTAAATTTTTGTTTGGTTCATTATCTTTGGGGTGTATTAATTTCAGGTGGCTATTATTTTTATGCACGAACAAACTTTATTCTCTTCTTTATTTAATTATATGGAGAAATATCTCCAGTTTCACTTAATTATTTAATTTCCTTCCATATTCCTAGATTGAACATGCAACCCAGTAGAATCAAGATCTGGAAATTCTATGCCTAGTTCTTCTTGCCACCAGTCTGGTTCCTTGAATTTTAGTTTAAGATTAAATATTTGAATCCATGAAACTTCCCAATCATTTGACATGGGTTTACATTTTATCTCTTCCCAAATTCAAAATCTGTTGTTCTACAGGGTTTGTACGGTCCTTAAAAGTACATGTACTTAAGAACTCCTTGTTTTCAGTTTCTGCTTTTAAGGGCCCTTAAAAAATTTTTAAAAAGTACTTATTTTTGTATTAACAGTCCTTAAATTTGACTCTTTATTTTATGGTCATTAAGAGGTATTTATTTATGTATATTAACATAAAACTTAGTTTGTTTGTTTTTTTTTTTGTTTCTTTAAAAGATTTTTTCAGAAATGATAAATCATTTGCTGCCATAGGGGAAAGGGGATGATTTGCTGAAGCAAAGAGCGACATTCTATTCTTCGCAAAGAATCACGTTTGCACGAGAGCTATATACATGACTAAATCTCCAGTAGAGATGAGCCAGTTCCCTTCCATTCTCACGCTGAGTCAATTATAATCTCGCAGGAGTGTTCTGTGAGAGATTGGGCTTCCAGTTCATCTGTAGGTATTTGTAAAATACTGCTAGCCATTCTTTGGTTAATGGAGATATAAGAGTTTGCTCATGGGAAATCTACCCAAAAACCACGAATTCCCAGCCTGTATGAACTTTTCCTGGAAGCTCCATAGATATAAATATTTAGTAGGGCTAGGGAGAATATACTTTCCATTGCCTTGGATAGATGAGCCTTATTTCACCCCCAAACAATTGAATCCAAGAGGGTATGAACCCTATTGCGTATCAGTAGCTTGATTGCTCTAGGGCAGTGTTCGCGGGTTCGCGGAATCTATCAAACTTCGATAAAACTTTTCTGTAATGGCGGATTATTGTATTGTATGCATGTATAATTACAGATCAATAATTCGCACAAATCCTTTATTGCGCAATGACATCAAGGATACCTACGAAGATCGGGACAGTAAAGCTAACAATGTCTGTTTGTGCAGTGTATGGCTGCAACAATCATTCAGACAAGGCAAAAGAATTAAATATTCATTTTTGCTTGCAAAAATTAAACCAAAAAAAAATTAATTTCTTGTTCCATGTCTATTGTATGATTATTATTATTTTTTATAATGCTCTCCTTAATGTTTCCTTTTGCATTCGGTATCCCTGGCGTCACTTTCCTCCGTCGCAGGAAAGCCAACCCTGCGTAATGCGAGACCTTTCTTTCTACTGACCTCTGATGAAATTATGTCCGATGCACTCCGTAGGAATACGGACATGATCTCATCCAGTCTAGGGGATTTGTATGGTTCAAAGGAGTGAATTGCCCATAAAATTGGTTGTGGTGTGATAATTTCTTGGGCAGCCTTCCAGTTTATCCAAGTTATCCTGACCACAGAACCGATGAAAATTAAGGATTTTAGGGATGGGATGAAAAATATCTCTAGGAACCTCCGTGATATTTTTGGCATATTCACCATTTGTCTTTTGGAGAGTACCAATAAGTGTTGGTTGTTTTGAGTCTATCTCCTTCAGAACTTTTTTGACCTGCTTCGCATAACTTCCTCAACGAGTTACGCTTAGCTGTTCTAACAGCTTTATTGTACTCAGCGAGTGCAATTTTGTACAATTGCCACTTGTTGGTTCTTTTAGCACACTTGAAAAGTTTCCTGGCTTAATGTGGCATTTAAGATATAGTGGTAGTATTGAAAATGTTGAAATGACTGAGGTGCTTCGAGCAACCATATCATCAGGTCATCAGAAGTACACGGAACATTTAGAAAAATAAAGAGAAAGGGCTCAGATAAGTGGAAGAATGAAAATATTAATTTATTCACAGATAAAGGGGGGAGGGGGAATAGAATGTAATCTTTTTAACTTTAACAACGCTGTTGCTCAATTTGCAGGAAAAGCAAAAGCTTTGAGAAGTGTCAACCATTTTATTAAATGCGAAGGCGGGAGAGATATTAAAAGAATTGAAAAAAGAGCTATAAGAATTAAATTCAAACATATCTGATAAGCAACGGCATTAAAAAAAAAAAAAATGTTTTATGAATAAACGCGAAAAAAATGTTAAATTAAAAATTATTTAATTTTAATTAATTCATGTATAATTAAAAATCCTTAAAAGGGTCCTTAAAAATCTCTCTAAAGTCCTTAAGAACTCCTTATTTCCAATTTGTAAAATTGAGTATGAACCATGGTTCTATTTTATGGCCATGAATTTTTTCAAGATTGGTACATAGCCCCTGTGCTTTGTTTCCTTGATTTATATTGTGGTACAAGAAAATAATGATATTCACTTTTTACTATATTATACAAAACATGAATTTGATAAGAAATCTGCTTTAATTTGAATATATTATTTAGGGTGCTTAATACTTATATTCATTTGGTAAAGCTAAATTAATATAAGCTTTCAGCCAAATCATTTATACCGCTTAACTGTCTTATATTAAATTGGCAAAACATACTTAATTTATATAGTAATTAGATAGAAGATATGACTGCAGAAACTATAATTTCAAATTAGTTGAGCACATGATGAATTTTGAATTACAACAGGGTTCATACGATGCTTAAAAACCTTAAAAAGTGCTTATTTTTGAAACCCTTTTTTAAGGCCTTAAAAAGTGCCTATTTTTAAACCAAGTGCTTAAAATTGATTTTTAATAAATCACTTTTTACTGAGAAAACAAGGTTAATAGAATAGAAATGTAAAGCAATAACCCAACACCATGTTGTTTATCTACATGCCCAACGCTGTAAGTTGTTAGCTTGCGTCTGTCCTAAACTTTTTATTGCTGCTCTCTGTAGTTGAATTTACTATACATTTTATAACTTTTATTAATGTAAATCAAGTTTTTGGCCTTACAAAATTTGGTCATTTACCATTTTTTTTCACTTTTCAGCATTTTTTTTTTTTTAAACTTTCATCATTGTAAAAAAACTGGCATAAAGATGGTTTGTGGACAATTGGGAATATAGTATTTTAATAATCTATAATGGCTCTTCTGTTGAAAATATTTTCTGTATATAGAAAATGGAAGGTTATAGGCAATACTGAGTATACAGTGTGTAAATTAAGGGTGAGGACATAACAAGGAGTGTTCAAAAAGAAACGAGCCAGAGGCCTAGGAATAGAAACCAGTACCTGTATGTCAGAAGTATTGCCCCTGGCTGTTGAGGTACTTGTCCCACTGTGACACAAGGCAGTGAATGGCTGTCTCGTAAAATTCCCGGGGCTGCGTTGTGAACCAGTTCCGCAGGTACTGCTTGACGTCGTCCGAGGTGAATCGTTTACCCCCTCAGAGCCTTGTTTTAGGGGACAAAAAATGGCATAATCGCAGGGAGAGAGGTCTGGACTGTATGGAGGGTTCCAGACAGTGCATCATCTGCTAACGACACCAGCCCTTCCCTGAACTGCTTGTGCCATGCCTTTACCCTTGCAAGGAACATGCAGTGTTCACTGTACACTTGTGACATTCTTCGATGAATGTCCGTTCCCCCTACTCCTTCCGCTGTCAGAAAACGAACAACACCTCTTTGCTCTTCTTTTGATGCCTCCATTTCACTTATTCACTGCTTATACAATGCGAATGACCGTTGGATGATTGACGCTTACTTCTCTTTCCTTTGTATAGTCACGTGACTTCCACTGTCACCCTTTAGCGGTGGGCTGTGAACTTCTGCGCTCTTGTCGGAACCAGTTCTTTGTTACATACGCAACGATATCGCCATTCTGTCACCAGTTTGCACATTCCAGACTACGGGTCGTTTCTTTTTGAATACTCCTTATACATGCGCATATATTGGAATGATTAACAGGCTATGGACTCCCTGTAAGCTGTTAAATTTTCATAGAGATAGTTTGCATAGAAGCAGTTATTGGCCATGTGTTGCGAACAAAATATGACTTCGTATACTTATTTACTTATCTGTTAGGGTCGGGGACATCAGCCCTATGTCTCCAATCTCCAACACTCACGATCTTCCTCCATCAGCTGCATGTCCTCAATGGTAATAACCAAGCAACCCAGATTTTCCGTGTTCTCTAGACATCTGGTTCAAGGTCAACCCCTTTGGTCTCTTGCCCACTGGCTTGGAAAATAGCAACTGCATAGGAAGACCAGTTTGCGGCTTCCATATCACGTGACCATACAAACTCAACTGAGATCTATCAATGCAAGAAGTAGAGACTGAAGACCTAAAGACTCCCTTATTGTACTGCTGCGCACAGTATTAGTAGGGTAACATATGACATGCCTCAGGAATCTCGTTTTGGCTGCTTGCACCCGCGATCACACTCTTTCGGTCATTACCCAAGACTCATGACCATAAGTGAGAAAGAGGACAAAGATTTTAAAACAAACAGCTTGGCTTTGTTTTCCAACTCCTGTACCTTTACTATGGATCGCCACAGTTTACATCTGACACAGCTTGCTGCACCGATTCTAACATCCAATTTTCTATCCTGCTGCCCATCACTTGTTATTGCAGTCTCGAGATGCTTGAACTTCTCCACCTGTCTCAATGAGGCTTCCCTAACATGGAGAGCGTACAGAGCAGGGTGTCTTGAAAGGATCAGAACCTCTTAGCCGCACTAATTTTCATCCCATCTAGTGCATGCTGAAGGTTGGTGCAAGAAAAGACCCAAGGAGGAAAAGGTCATCAGCCAAGAGCAACCTCTCCACCAAGCAGTCACCCGCACAAATGCACTCATCCTCTCGGCTACCCCTGTTGTCCAGTATATAGAGATAATGAACAAGAGGGGCAACAGTATGCACCCTTGGCAGAGTCCAACATCCACAGTGAACAAGACTGAGGCATTTATCCGGGTGCACATCTCAGAGCTTTCAACCACTCCGTACTCTTGCAACACTTATGGGTTTCTATTCTTCTTTTTCCTGAAAGAAGGCGTTCGTGTTGGAAAGTCCGTGTTACAATGGAGATCCAACAAGCATCTCCCATTCTCATTTAAATCAGGGTCACCATTCCTTCCAGTCACACCTGTCCCATGTTTGGTCATCAGTCCCTATGTATGCATTGAAGTCTCTCACTAGGATGACAGAATCAAAACTCATTCTCCTGCTGAAAGTACCATCAACTTCATCTAGAAAGAGTGAGTACTCTGTCACTGCATTCAGAGCTTAAGCAACGAACAGAGTGAGTGTGAGAGAGAGAGAGAGAGAGAGAGAGAGAGAGAGACCATTTCCCAGTCTGAAGCCTTAGGAGATACATTCTTCCATCTAAGGGGGTCCAATCGGCAACATAATCTGCCAGCCGTGGGCTTGTGAATATCGCCACTTCCGCCTGGGCATTTATGCTAGGGTTGACACTTGAGTAGAAAAGTTTCCATTCTCATTTTAAGTTCACAGTTCCAGAACCCGAGGTTTCGTAGAGGTAATACCTATGATATCCAGTCTATATTGTTTGGCTTCCTCCACTAACTCCGATCCCTTTCCTGTCATGGAGTATGCAGTCCACGTGCCGATTGACAGCACCGAAACCAGTTGCCGGTTTGACCATTTCCTCAAACGCATAGCGAGTGCACTAGTGGTGCTTCTCTGAGGCATAGCTCCGAGATAATAGCCGGGAGACTGTCAACTGTTTTTTGAATGTGAGCCTCTGCCTATTATTTTTCAAATGCGGGTGACTTTAACATGTGCCACAACCGATGCAGTATGAATTCTCTCATTCATCGACATCCTGAGATATATGTTTAGATGCTCTTTGTCTCTCTTCTCAACCATGATCTTTCTGGTAAGGGTGACCATGGAGTAGCAGTGCTATAACCAGTATAGCTCACAGAGTCCCTGGAGCACCCAAACCGCTGACCCATGGTAAGGGGGCATCCACTCGGGCAGACGTCATCATATTTCAGTTACTTTTCTTGAAACATATGTAGTCTATTAAAAAAAACTTCCAAGTGAAAAGGAAATCTATTTAATTTTCTGAGAATCTACTTAAATTTTCTGGAAAGCTCGTACTTCCAGATAATTATTGAATTTAGTTGAAATGGCTTTGTCTAGTCATTCTCACAACAGTTGTTGTGTGTATGGCTGCAGCTCATAAAATTTTTTATCTTATTTTGTCATTAGGAAATATTCCCTAAATAACACCCAGCATTTAATTATATAGAAAATCGAAAAATAATTTTGTAACTTAAGTTTTGTTACAAACTTTGGGGAATGATAGAACTAATCAGAATAAGCATTTTTTATTCTATGAACATGGGTCTGCAAATGCATCGTTTATGAGTTAAGGTACATTTTGTGGACTGTTGCTGTTGGTTACAACAACTTTTCGAAATGACGCTCTCCAGTGTCAGTGCAGGCTTGCATTCGTCTCTGAACGTTCCAACACCCGTTGCAAAATCTGGGGGGTGTCATTGATGTTGTCTGCTGAAACAGCCAATCGTGCGATGAGTTCCTCTGCTGAATCAACAGGTGTTTCGTAGATCAGGGACTTCAAATGTCCCCACAAAGAGAAATCCAATGGTGTTAAGTCTGGTGAGCGTGGTGGCCACCCCGTCCAATCCAAAGTTCACCAAAAAGTCTAGCAAAAATTGTATGAGCTGGCTGATGGCTTTGCGAAAACTGTCGTCTGTACAGACGATAAGCAGCCCTTCCATTACTTTCTGCAGCATCATACACTAACATGTCAGTGTACTCATGAAAGGTGTAGTCAGCCATACCAGATGCACTTCTCTCCTCGCTTTAGGTTTCCAAGTAGCAGGATCAGCCTAAACATGAAAGAGAAAAACACCATGTACAGTACCATAACTCATAAATGATGCATTTGCAGACCCATGTTCATAGAATAAAAAATGCTTATTCTGATCAGTTCTAAAATTCCCCAAAGTTTGTAATACAACTCAAATTACGCCTTGTTTAAGTAAATGTTATAAAATGTTTCAACTTTTTCTTTTAAATTTTGCCACTTGGGTCTGTTTAATAATCACATGCAGTCATGTAAGGTAGACTTGCCTGATACTACAAAAATTAATTGCAATAGAGGCGCTTATTTTTTTTCACGTGAAATGTGTACGAACCGTGTACAAGTTAGAATGATTTACACAAGGGACATTTAGATGGCCCTTTGGATGAAAGTGTGAATATCTGCAAAATTTCTTTAATATGTAGGTATTTAACTTCCAAATAGCATGAAAGGTGAAGGCTGGAATCGTAATTTTTAATACTGGTTGGTGTAAGGCCCCGTTCACACTCTCCTAGTAATACATCAGTCTTCTCATGTTGTTGCCATATGGGGGTCGTTCCCACTGATGCATGTGCCAGTGAAAGGGAGTGTGTCTGAAAGACATGGCAGACAACAGTCTCTCATAATATTTATAATTTATTATGAAAGTTTGTCTGTAAAATCTAAACTCTTCATATTCTAGGCTTATTAATATTCACGTGTGCTTAGCTTTCTGCTTATGAAAAAGTTTGGAAAATTATTGGAATAACATTTTGAACTGTCACAGACTTTGATGCCATTGAAACTATCAAAATTCCTATCTGACTTCTTAAAAGAAATCAAAATCATCAGAATCGTTCCTATAAAGTTTAACAAATCTTTTTAATAAATCAAAACTAAATATGATCCAAACCTTTTTAATAATTATCTACAGCTAGCCCATTTTTCTTTTTGGTCACAGGCTCCGGAGCTTGACTGTAATTGGATGAAGGTCATTCTGTCCATTGGCAAAAGTTGGACACTTTTCAAAGCTCTGTGGCAAAGGCAATTCTCAATGCGTTCACGGAAGTAAAGAAACTGCGCATGTGCATTGCCTCTGAAACTTGATTTGTGGATTTGTGTCGCTTGCTGTTTGAATGTGAACAGGACCTAAAATTCAGAGGCCTGGCATATTTAAAAATAAATAAATAAATAAATAAATAAATAAATAAAATAACCCTTTCATTGCGTAATTAAATTTCATTTTCATTCCTGAGTAGATGGAATTATCCACTTTTAGCAGTATATCAAAGAAGTTTTTTTAAACCCTATGGAAGGAATCAGATTTCTGCAAGTAAAGGTAATGAAATTTTCTGTGGATATATCCGCTTTACGCAGCAAAAGGGTTAAGAAATTACGATGAAGATGAGAAGGGATATTTTGCAAAAATTAAGCATGAAATAGAGGAATAACTAATAATTTTTGGAAGGAAAAATAAAAACTTAATTTTATTGGCAATTATTTGGATTTTTGGGATTGGAGAAAGGTGTTTTTATATTTACTCCCATAAGTAAAAACCCCCTTATGATCTGTTTAGACCAGATGGATCAAAGAAGAAATAAGGAAGCATTACAATATAGATATTAGGAATGTTACTTTGCTGAATTTATTGTCTGGCTAATTAAACATTTTTATTTTGTCTATCCAGTCTTTTTTTTTTTTTCTCCCAACTCAAATATAACTGGAGAGAATACAGCCAGTGAACTAGTTTCTGTTGTCAGGTGATGTTTTTAAAATTGTGTAATTAAAAAAGTTAGATTGATGGAATTGTGTGGATTTTATTATGCTGTTTTTCATTTTAAAATTCAGTTTTTCTTTGTCTGTTCTTTATTTTGACATGTTTTAAACTTTAAGATGTTCTTGCCATTTCATTCACAGTTTTAAAGAATTGAAATAAAAAGTGATTTCATCTAAATAAATTGGGGATTTCTAAATAAATAGGGAAGGAAAGAGGCTGTAAGCATGTTGATTTCTTTTAAGGAAATATAAGCTGATATTGGACTTCTTAAGCTTATAATATGATTGATAATAAGACCATTACCTAGTCAGGAAATTACCTAGTTCAAAATTATAATTGATGACGTTCATTAAATTTTGTCTATAAGGTAGAGCATGTTATATGACATTTATGGATAAATGTTTCAGTGTGAATTAAAAATGCAGATTCCACTTAAAAATTTATATATAATAAATTTGTCATTATTTCAGCAAACTTCTT
>JAHWFO010013634.1:124049-140302 GCA_023313115.1 Rhysida immarginata
TAACTGTAACTTCCATGAAATTGACAAAAATTAAAAATTTAAGTTACTTAATTTTTTTGATTCGAAATTACTTTCGGTAAGGGTTTTTTTTTTTTTTTTTTTTAAATTAAATCATTTCATTTGGCTGGATTGCATAATTATCAATGATTTATTGAAATTACATTATTGAAAAATAAACTGTAAATTTGGTGATTGAAATTATCGTTTATGAACAAGTTGGGTGCAGTTTGTTTTACCATCATCGACAAAGCTGTCATTGGAAGTGTTCCTCGAATTGTAGTATATCACAGTCATCTTACTTACAAGAAGACTCCAAGAAATCGGACTTGCCAATTTTGATATTAAAAAAAAAAAAATGAAATGAAATAAAATTCTGCGTGTAGGTTTCACCAAATTAAACACCCATACAAAGCCATTTGACGCAGTTCTCAAAATTTTTCAATAAAAAAATTTCATAAAGTTTAATTGCTTACTCTTTATAAATGCCTCTAAGTAGCATAGACTTTTAATGTGTTCAGGTGGTCTATACTCTGTCCAACGAAAGAAAAACTAGGTCAAGGTGCCTCGTGATATCTATTAACCCTTTCAGTGGTGTTCAAGGGCATTATCTAATACAGTGGTCCCTCCTCAAATCGGGAAATTCCACAAGGCTGCAATTTTTTCATGAAATCCAAGATGGCGGACAATGACTTCCGGTCGTGGTCCCCCCCCCCCCCCCAATGCATAATTTATAACGATTATGATGATGATTAAAATATTCTAAGTTAAAATATTTTATAGTTCCCCTAATGCATATAGTCTGTTTTGGAGGGCTATAAAAGTTAATTATGGAAATTAACATGAGAATTGTTATATACCAGCTTTCTTCGAGCTGATTATTTTCCACGAAATTCAGAATGGTGACTGATTATAGAGGCACCCCTCTCCCTTTTCCACATAAACTGCTACAATTAAAAATTTAAAATGCCGACTTGTGAATAAGGTTGCCTTAATTTGAAAAAAGTGTTACTATATTAAAGGTTTCGCAGTAGTTTAAACATGGCTTTTGTAACACACAACAATAATCTCAGATAACATTCTGTCATAATAGTTATTAGAATGAATTTTTATCCTGAACAGTCATCTATTTTTTAGTTTAAAAATGGAAGGACCCTACTTTTGCTGCCGTTTAAAAAAAAAACAAAAAAAAAACAGTGCCCTCTATATTCACTGAAAGTAGCGAATAGAGCACTTTACAATTTTCCAGAAGCAGTTGCTCGAGTGATCCTAAATCGCCTGATTGGCTAATTTGAATTTCCCAACCTTGACATAGTTTATCTTTTGCTGGACAGAGTGTAGTGATAAAATGCTAGAATTCTGTTTTGCAGGTACGGGTTCAAATCCTGTCTTCGATAATTTTTTTTTCCTCTTTGTAAATTTTTTTTAACAGGTATGGGAATGTGTAATTCATTTACTGAATATATTTCCGATTTTCCAAATTACTGCCATCATTATATATATATATTTTCCAAATCCCAAGATTATAAGACAACCCAGGTTTTTTGACACCTTATTTTCACAAAAAGGGCAATAAAAAAAGGGCACAAGATTTATTTAAAGGAAGTAAGATTCGTTTATAAAATAAAAAAAGCTCTTTTGTTGTGTTTGCTCTGCTTAAGAAGGGCTAGTCAAGGCCATATGAGTCACACATGGCATAACTTTTCTATCAACATCGACGTTTTAAAAACGTGCCATGATTGGACACAGATCGTTTTTTCTTAGCTGAATCAAACTATAGTTGAGATTAATATCCAAATTAGTATATTAGTGGTGAGTGATCCACAAATTGAAATGACCATGTTTTACCAAAAAGCATGCCCTCCCCACCCCTCTTTGTGCAGAGTAGAATAAATTAGAAAAACTGTGAATTAATGATACTTATTGGTATTTATTCTATAAGCTAAAAGTCAAATCTAAAAAAATAAATATCAAAAATAGTAAAGAAATTCCACAACCTGGACTCAAACCATGGACATGAAAGCATGTTATTACAGTTATTTGCCATTGAATAGTAAAAATCCTGGTTTGCAAACAAGAAAGCTTAATTGCAAAGGGGAATAAATTGATAGGAAAAATGCTTCTACGTCCAGGCCATGGAAAACCTTTACTATTTTCTAGATTTAATTATTAACATCCAGAGGTATGGCATTAAAAAATAGTTCCTCTTAGGTCTATTTACGCTTATTAATACAAAAAAAAAAAAAAAAAAATTAAGTCAACATTATTTTTTCTATACTTAATACACACTTAGGTCTACACAAAATTGTGGCTTCACTAATGAATTTATCGAGCCTCTGTTTCTTAATAACTTCTCTACTCTTCTTTCTAGCTATCTCCAAGCTTGCCCTTAAATGCAAGATGTGTATGCGATCACCATCAACTGACCCAAGCCAATGCATCGCTGCCTTCAAGCCCGCTATTGCCTCTGAAACCTTTGGCAGCGGTGTTAACTGCTTGTCGTTGTCATCGCTGCCATCTTCCTCTTAGCCATTTGGTGATTGTTGCCATGAATTTTGTATTAGAGGCAATTTATTTTAGTTCATGATGCTCTTTGAGCAATTCAAGTACAGAAAAGTCAAATACAGTCCTTTCTTTATTTGAAGTAAATTATAAATTAATCAGCCCTTTCATATATGTACAAGAAACCTTTTCATGACTTTAAATTTTAACAAGCCTGGTTTTTGCCAGCATGTTCTTTTAGTAAACAGCCTTTTTTTCTATAATATGAAGGCTGTAGATAAACTGTCCACAGCATTTTCACTAATTACTTGTAAGATTGAATGCTTATTGTACGTAAAGGAATATGCCTGTCTTAAACATATAAAATAATTAATGGTCTAGCTGTAGTAGTCTAGCTGCATTTTAAGTTAGACTTACATAAATTGTAGTAGTGCACAGACTGGTGAATTTTGGGTCTGTCACACCACAGGGTTTTCCTCAAGCCCTTTTGGATGGCCAACCACTTTCTATTATCTCTTCTGGTTTGATTTTTGACATGCAAACCTTGCCCAGTTATAATAGAAGACCATTAATTGACAATCTCTTCCAAGTCTGAATCTTTCTCGCTGGTCTATCACACATGCAATTGTAGATTTTGGAATACCTTTTAGCTTTTCCATCTGATACCTAGTATTTATATATTTGTTAAGCAAAAGTTCATATGTTAAATCTTTCCTAGGCATCATGAAAGAATTCTTTAAAAAAAAAAAAAAAAAAAAAAAAAAAAAGACTGTACATAAACTTAAGTAATTAACAGGAAATTTAAATGCAGGTAGTCTGTAGTTCAATATCGAGCAGAACAGTTAAACTATTGAATAATGCATGTTCACTCCACACTATGCGATCAATAGTATCTGAACTAATCCAAGCGAAATACACAATAGATTCTGCCATGGGCATTCGCATGGCTATAAAAGGATATAGGAAACTCTGCAGATTCAGTGCAAAGCTGAAATGTTGACATGGTAGGAAATTATCAAAATTAAAACATGAGCCATTTTTAATGTGTTGAAATAGTCTGGCACTGCCGTTGTGGAGAATCTATTCGTAAAATTTCTGTAATGTTACATATGCTCTGTTCCATCATAAATGATGCAATTATGAAGTGGAAACTTGTAGTGGCCCTGACTATGCAATCACAACCTGGTAGGCCATGCTGGCTGACAGGGATCACAGAGTGGTAGTGAAATGGAATCGCATGGAATTGCGAGAAAACATTCATAATGAATTCTAACATTCCTTCAGATTCAGTGTCAGCACCATGATGATTCATTGAGAGCTCAGGACTTAAGGTTTTTGTGGCCAAGCTGCCGCATATAAATTGGACATTATAACAACTAATAAGCATAATGCACAGTGGTGTGAAGAAGAACAAAAATAGATCCTTGAGCAATAGCATGCATCTTAGGGTACAATGAATCATGCTATACTATCTGATTAATTGGTGTGGCGTGAAGGATGCCAGGAAAACAGTAATCACTCTATTGTATTGTGCTATAAGTAAAGTTTGGGGTGGAGGCATTGTGGTTTGGGGCCTTTTAATCATGGTTCGGGTTCCTTTGAAGTTAACAATGGGTGCAGAAATCTATTTCCATGTTTTACAGAATTCCATGTATCTTCTTAACGTGACAAAAAGATCATGCGCCTGTTCATAAAGCACAGCTATTAGAGCTGGTTTGTTGATTTCAATGTTCCAGAATTGGACTCTTGCTCAAAGTCTAGATCTCATCCCATATAACACTTGTGGGGCGATAGGAACATCAGCTGTGACCTAGGCCACAACTCCCCACAACAGTGACGAGATGACCATTGCTCATTCGGAAGAATGAGCATGCATCAGATTATAGTGTTTCAAAAATTGGTGGATCATCACAGACTTGCAACCGTTATGGCAGCAAATGGTGGACCCATGCCATATTAATTTCTTACTTTGCAGCAGAAGCAAGCTGTGAAGTGTGGATACTTTTGATCATATAATGTATATATCGGGATGGTTAATAGCCATAAAGTTAAAATAACACTGTTCATGGTGAGCCAATGCAGATGGCAAATGCTGCAAATGGGATGGACAATTCATGGGTCCATGAGAACTGGTTGCAGAACTGGGTCCAAGATTTTGGTTGAGAACTGGTTGCAGAATAAGGGGTACATACTGCATGGTCAGCCACAGTTGCAACAACTTTGTCAAGAACATGAATAGTCTTCCTCTCCCTGGTGCCATACTCAAATAATCATACATGTCCTTTAGCACCTTCTTTAATACATTAATTAACGTGGGTCCTCTTTGTACTTTCAAGTGGTGATGTTCAATCAATGCAGCATTGCTGCTGATAAAAAGTCCGACCGGTCCCCAACAGGTCACGTGGTACGATTGGCGATCGGTCGGCGGCTGTTTGCTTCCGTTTGTTTGTTCATGGACAGCACGGTCATGAGCATTCTGCTTCAAAATGGCGTCGCAGCAAGTTTCCTCATCATTTAAGTTAGTACGATTTAAATTATGTACATACATAAATTTTCTTCACCCATCTTTTCTTTTTCGTATTCATTCCTTGTTTCTTGATGCTGCCCAATGTGTCTTTCGCCATCTCTGCAAAATATATTTATTACGTATAGGGCACTTGAATTTTCTTCTTTCGTCTGCCATTTTGATTCTACTCACCGAGGCAGCCGATCGGCATTCGACTCCGGTCGCATTATGATAATGCTCATCGTGACCTGTCATTACTTTACTCATGGACAGGCTGTTCACGACAGGCTTCGACCGGTCAGACTTTTTAGACACACCCTAACATTGTTCTCTCAGCCATGCTGTTGCTCATGATACAGCATCCTCCAAATGATGGCTGGCATGTGAAATTGCTTGTACAGTACTACATTTTTGCCTGGTGAAATTTGGAAATAATTTTTCTCCAAATTTAAATCTCACGTCATTGGCTCGTTAGCATATTCATTACCATCTGCATGGAGCCATGAGAAGTGTCATTTTAATTGTAACCATCTGGTACCTGGCCCCAACTTAATAACATTCAAATTGAAGTCTTTGATATAAAAGACTGACATTTGCAAAATCTACAATAACTGTCCTGATAAAGCAGTGGGAGGCCCAAATAAGCAAATCAAATTTAGCTTAAATTCTCAATTTGCTTCCTGTAATTTTGATGTGCAGTGTTCTCCCCAAGCCCTTTTGAATGGACATGCCAACACTTGCAAAGCGCATGTTACTCCCAATTCCTTGCAGTAAGGTTTATCAACTAAACATGCATATCAGAAATCAAGAAAACCTCTGGTGTGTGCTCTAACGAAATGAAACTTAACATGGAGTGTGCTATCCCACAACTGGCTGTTTACAACTGGATAATTGTTGCTACTTTTTTTCGTTTGGTCACATTCTGGCTTTGTTGACTTCATGTGAGGTGCATGTGTAGTCATTAAACCTTTGTGCAGGGAATTGGACTGCTTTGAGCTCCAGTACATGCCACTTGGCTAAATAATGTTTAATGTTATTCAGATATTCAATAATTTTTTTGTCCCTATGAGGCTAATTCTCCATTCCACTTCTAAGGTTAAAATTTCTGGGGGGCGAACACTAATTTTCACATAGGAATTATAAAATTCTATAAAGAATTGATGTTAATATTCCATCAAAAATTTACAGTATGTTGCAAATATCTGAATGTTTAGAAATATGTTTACTAGTATATGTTCAATATATGTATTAAGAAATGAGCAAGGTTTTTATTTGAAGCAGTAATATCTATTTTTCCTCTCCCAGACAACATTAACAAGGAAACCAAGTAAAGAGTCCTTTAAAAGCAGCAGTCCATTAATTAACAAGGTATTCACTTTTTTTGTTTTGTGTTTTAAGCTTTTATATTTTCATTAGTAACTACATTTCGCACATTGATTTAAACATTGTCAAGTTAATGTAACTTTGGTTTAAATGTTTTAAATACCGTAATTTTTGGTTTATTAATAAGCATTCCTTTCCCCTCCCCAAATTTTTTTTGAAAAAAATCGTATTTTCCTTTATTTTATTATAGGAATATTATGTAATATTTTTATAATACATGGTAATGCATATTTTATACCAAAGATTACGGTAATGCCTCTTAATGTTGTTTTTTTGATGTATGTGTGTGTGAATTTGTCTTTTTAATGATGCTCTATTTTTAAGATTTTTAATTATTATGCAAGGTACGAACCAACCTGCAGCCTTTGCTAGTTTTGATAACTGGGACTAGCATATCAGCTCTTGGCCACAGGCTGGGTGTATATGCTGTATAAAATGAGATAATTATTATTGGTTACTGAATAGGAACTGATAAATGTCTGTGTTAACTAGTTCTTTGACTCGTAAAATATAAAATGTTGGCTTTGCATTCTTAATTGTTATTCATTTAAATGAAAGTCGTCGGGATATAGCTTAGATGACTTGAACTTTGACATTATGCAGCATTTTACTTAAAAAGTTATGCAAATAACTGCTACAAATTGTTTAAACTTAAGTTAAACGACCTGATTTAATTATTAATTTAAAAATTTTTTTTAATCTTCAAGAATTCCCGCCAGTCCTCGCCTACACCTCCATTGGATATTTTAAACACTCGCCTCGTCACTCATCCAAAGAATGTGGGAAATAAGAATGATTTTTTGAAAACTTTGCGCAATGAAAGTGAGAAATCTGCTGATATTCAGGAAAACAAGAAGGAAAAAGTACCTGACGAGAATGGGACAAGTTTACTTGAAGTCACAAATGATGATAAAAATAAAGAAAATGAGGAAAAGATGGAAGAAACTGTGAGTCTTTTATTAAGTTCTTTAAAGCCTAATTCTTTAAATAGTATTAGATTCAATCCTTGGATTTGGGATAATGGATGAAAGGTGGCATTTGATACTGGTGAGTGGTGATTGCTTGCTGAACATCTGGGAAATGTATGTCTAGACCCTATAGTATAGGTCTAGATTTTTTTACAAAAATTTTGGGGCCTGAGCAAGGCCTCCTAGATAACAAGGCCCGGACAGCTCGAGCATGATGGGAACGGTCATGTGATCAAAGGAGGGAAGGTTGATGCAGGCGATACTCGATGTTTTGCTGAGCTTGCGTGCAGATACAGATCATTTTATCATTCAGCATGAACTATTTAATATAATTCTTTCACATAATATTGTAAAGGAAGCATGGATTGCTAATATATTCAAGTAGGCATAAAAATTTATTTTAATTTGTTTCTGTTCATCTAAGTCACGGACGACGTTTGTAAGCGATCCTTCATGTTTAGATCATGTTCAAGCGACAGCGACACTCAAATTTGACGAAAATCATTTGCATTAAATTAATTGTTCATTCTAAAAGTTTGAATAACATTTGAGAAGATTCAGAATAAAAGAAATTACAATTGCAGTCACTTAAAACATTGTAGGCAAATTAAAGCAGAATAAACATCGAAGCATTAGGTCCAATGAATTAGGCCTAACTATAAGTTATAGTTGCTTGGATCCACAAGCAACAGAATTATAGTTGACAAAGTGGAAATCTTGGGGGTGGGGTGCTGTAGCCCTCCCCTTGGTACGGCCTTGATTGATTCCCAATTTTAAATATTTTAGAAATTTCAATGTTCGTCAGTTAACGTGATTGTTGATCTGGTGGCAGCCATCTTGTAGATCCAAGGCATTTATAAACTAGAGGAAGGTAAGATCTGTGCGGAATGTGAGAATAATGACGTGTAATGAGACTTTCGAGATTAGTGAGATGATTTTCAGAAGTCTCCTTCTCCTCACTTTAATCTACCGTATGTGACGTCAAATCCGCGTCACGGATGCGATATCTAGACGAGATATCTCGAGTTTTGAAACAGAAAAATCTCGAACTCCTCGATTGCCTCGAGTTTTGAAACATGCCTAAAGCCTATACTGAAATTATCTTTTAAGCAATGGTATATTTTCATTGCTGAATGGAACGATTATCTTAAAATCGTCTATTGATAACAAAATGGCATTGCATCATCAAGCAGCCCCTGTTTTTTGGGGGGGAGGGTGTCCTCACTCCCCCCCCCCCCTTTTTTTTAATATATATAAATCTGTATTCTTTTTCTGAAAACTAAAGATCTTGCAGAAATTTGATATAGAGTCTATTTACAGACAAAGGAATTCTTTGGCATGCCTGACGACACTGGAATTGAATGCAACCGTTCATTGGATAACAGTACTGAGAAACCAATACTTTCAAGTTCTTTGGAAGCAGAACAACGGTAATTAGAAAATGATTTCCTTACTGCCTAATTGCATCTGTTCCTTTTTCTTTTCAGGAGAAAGTACAGTAATAAAATACTTACTTGTTTTGCAGGTTGCTGAAAGAAATGGGCTGGAAAGAAGAAGGTTCTGACGATGAAGGTGTTTATGCTCCACTAACTGAGGATGAAATGCAAGAAATTGCAAACCTCTCCAAGAAGGTTTATTCTTTGAATTTTGCCTCTAGTATTCATTTGATTGCAGATAAATGGGGATTTTTTTTTAAAAATATTCAGGGGAGCTTAAAAAAAAAATACATATAGGCACAATCTAAAAACCATTTCAAAATTCAAATTCATACAATTAGCCATAAGCATGCAAATCAATCCTTCCTCTTCCCCAAAAACTGCTGATGTTGCGTCAAAAACCAACAGATTTCAATTGTTGGTGTTGATGACATAAGTAGGCCAACCAAACCCCTGTTTTATGACCAGCTGGATACTTGAAAATTATGTAAAAGCTGAATATATATTTCCTCTAGAGGTTCATTCTTAAAGGACGAGTTTAAAGTCGTGCACACAAAAGTTTAGCTGCCCATAAAAAAAGAACCAGTTTGAGAATTTAAATGAAAGTAAAATATCACAGATTAGTTGAAATGTTGGCTGGCTTTTACTTTTAGCAGACAAAGTTTAGGTGGGGTGTTGTGGGTTTTATTTTATGTATATACCGTAAATGATCAATAAACGCAGAGGTGTTTATTGACAAAAAATTGTTTTCCCCTGGCGTTCATTTATTGTTACCGCACTTAAATATAAAATTTTATACCAGTTTACTGCGATATAATAGCCGATCGCCGAATTTGCAAAGTCTTCTCACACACGTCTTCTCGAGGAAATCCCCGAGATAAGAGCAGCTTGATCGTGTGACGTGCGATGATATATTAAAAATCCGACGATGCGCTATAAACTGACGTAAGTATTACCGATCTACAGTAATTTTTTATAATGACTTTACAGTAATAACAGACAAGAAACTGAACTTACGAACTTAAAAGCACATATCGTTTATTTAAATCAAACAACATATCCGACAATTCGCTATTGCTGTCGGATCCCCTTGCATCCTGCGTTTATTCGAGACCGGAGTTTGTTTGCAAACATTTATTTTTTCCCTGGTGTTTAATCCTTTAGTGCGTCATTTCCTGAGTGTGGACCCCTCGCTCGCCATATTTATCACCTCCCTGATTTCTTCCTATCGGTTATCTGAAAAATGTGGTTTGTGAATAGTCCACACAAGATTGCTGAGCTGAAAACTAACATCACAACAGCCATTTCTAACATCAATACTGCCATGCTTCAGAGTCTCGCAAAATTTGGTAAAAAGAACATGCTTTTGTATTTGCAAAAAAAAGACGCCATTTCCAACTTTTATTGTAACACCTAAAGTTTGTCTGCTAAAAATAAATGCCAACATTTCAACTTATATCTGTGATACTTTACTTTCATATAAATTCTCAAACTGGTGCTTTTTACAGGCAGCTAAATTTTGATGTGCACAACTTTAAACTTGCCCTGTATTATAGGGAATATTATTGGATAGCATTATGAAATTGAGAGTTCTCTGTACTGTCCTTCTTGATGAAGTTGATGGAGGCCTTGCAGTACATATCAGGAAAGAAAATACAGAATTCTGGGTAAGGGACGTTTTCTGGAGCATATAAGGTTGAAAATAGTGGAGTGAGAGTAGCCGTTGGTGGAGGCAAGGAAGTGAATATTGTGGAACTCGTTGGATCTGTCGGAAGGGCTTAGGGAAAGGTTAAGGGCACGATCGACAAGAAAACGGAAGGAGGCAAGTTTGTGGGATGAAGGATGAGCTGAGGATGCATGGATCATGTTGGAGCAGGTGGTAGGTTTACGATAGATATTGAAGGAAAGACTGTGTGTGTGGGTTATGGGAGACAATTACGTCGAGGAAGGGGATCGAGTTCTTGGATTCGGACTCAAATGTGAACTGTGCATGGGGGGAGAAGGAATTGAACAGTGTGGCAATGGCGATGGGGGCGATTGTAGAGAAGTCGAAAATTATCAGGAGGATAGTGGAATTGGATACTAGGGGAGTAACGTTGGTTTGTTCTAGGTGTTGAAGGAAGACTTCGGAAAGGAAACTGCTTAGTGGAAAACCCATGCCGAGGCTGTTATTCTAGGAATAAGTGGTGGCGTTGAAAAAGTAGTAGTTCTGGGTGGAAAAGATTGATAAGATGAAAAGGAGGTCGATGGATTGATGCTTCGGAAGGGAGGAGGAAAATAAAGGTGTTCGAGGATATTCAAGTTGTCAGGGATGGTATCAACCTCTACACTAACGTCCCCGTCACCTTGAATATCCTCCCCATCGCCATCAAAACACTGTTCCTTCTCTGCCAAGGATTTGCTTGAGTTGACTGAGAGCAACAGTCCTTTTCCTCTGTTAATGCAGTCAACTAATTCTATTAGTCACATGAAAACAGACTTTTGTGTTGACTGCTTCAACGGTTGGCCGACTGCATTGACCTAACTAAAAGCATTCACCACCCATTGGACTGGCTAGTTTTTAAAATTAATTTTAAAAGTTTCCATGCCAAGTTTGGGCAAAATTTTAGCACAACAATCACATTATTGTAACATCCTTGACTACGTAGATTGTGAAAATGGCACAGATTTTAATTTTCATCAAACAGAAGTGTTACTACTTTTACAATCAAATGAATGAATATAATTGCTATACATGTATTTCCCATTCTGTTTCTATATTCTTGAAGTTTATTTGGTTTTCACGTTTTAATTTTTCTATTTTGTCTTTTTATCTCAGGTAAGTCAACAAAGAAATGGTGTCCCTCGTAACATGCACCTGACATGGAGTCCCAAGCGCCTTGTCCCATTCAGCAGCGCCAGCCTCATTCCGCTGGATGATGATTCGTGTTCCACTTCGTTCTCCGATTCCGATTGAGACGATTTATATATATATATACATATATATTTTTTTTTAAATCCTTGCCACCCATCAAAATACCAGGAAAAAATGCTTTGATTTAATGCTTTTAAAGGATAAAGAGGAAAAAATGAAAAATGTTTACAGCAGCAAAAAAAAAAAAAATAATTATTATTAACATTATAGAATCATTCATTAAATGATGGTTTGAATGGTATTTTTTTAAGAAAAAAAAAATAAATGAAAAAAAAGTGTTATATAATTAAACAAGGTAATTACAAAAGCAAAAAAAAAAAAAAAAAAAAAAAAAGCAATTGAAATGCTTTCATACTTTTTAAATTAACTATGGATAGTTATTTTTTGATTCAAATTGTGTACTTAACTATAGGATTTCAAAAATGGAAAAAAAACAAAAAAAAAACATAAGACTTACATTACTACATGTAAATGTTATTTTTTTAATCTGCAATTTGTATTTGGAAACTTTTTTTTATTATTACCATAGTTCTTATCTACTTTCATTTGGTGTAGATAACTTTTGTTAAAGGGTATTAAGTGAAGTTTAAAGACAATCCTGTTTTTATTGCGTTAAGAAGTGATTTTTGCAGTTGGAGTTTAAAGAAGACTCGAGCGATCTCCAAAACCTAGCGCTAGTTTTGAACTGGGCGATAAATTATCTTCAGATTTAATGAGGACAACAGAGCATTAACAAGCTTGGACGTTTTTATTTTTTTGCCGTATTTATTATTATTATTTTTTTTTTTTTAAATTGCACATGTCGAGGATGAAGTAACAGAATGTGCATCCAGCACTGAAACGTTATCCTTTGTGTAGGAGAGAGAACTAATTGAGGGAGTATGAAATGTGAACTTTTGTTTTAAAAATAAAAATGTTGAGATTTCATTTATGTGGTAATGTTTTTTCCTCCTTTCTTATTTGCTTGTTGGTATAGGGACTTTGGGCCTCTTATTTGAAATGCAATATAAAAGGCTTGATGATTAATTTAATCAAATAATTTCTAGACACTTTAATACAGAGGGTCGTTTCTCCTTAACTTAGCCGATTTTGGATGATTGTTACTTAACGTGAAGCCTCTTCTCCACCATCTATTATGTTCATTGCGTTTCCTCTGATTCCTGGCAATAGCCTGGAAGGGTAATTTCCATGCTTGCACACTTTCCAACGATGGTTTAAGGGCTACTCCTTCAGAGACAGGGATATCAAGAGAAGGGTATTGCACGAATGCCGGTCTCTTCTTCCATTTGTGCCATAAATTCTGTGTTGACCTCACGGTGTGGCTGGACGCCTTATCTTGATGAACACACACAATACAAAGCCAGGATCTCCTCCGGTCACGGTAGTAAAGAGGTTTCAAAACGTTGTCCTGGTAGTAATTTGCGTTCACCTTAGTGTTTTTCTCCACCCGACGAAGTTGCAACCGTACTTTTGAGCAGTACCCTGCCACCATCATGAAGCCTTTCGGAAACTCACAACATTTGCTCACCCAATCAGTCTGACCTTTTGAATCTGCTGGATGGTAGAAATTTCAGGAACCTTACCACAATCTGAGGTAAACCCACGCTTCATCCAATGTGATAAGAAACCGCCAGAGAGCTTGCAGGCATTGGTTTTGCTTTCGCGGATGTGACGTTCATTAAGAGCATGAACCCTGGTTTTTGCGCAGGCGTTTATGTGGTTTACTGTTTACGCAGATGTTCTTGCTTTCTGTGTCAGAAGGTTTTTTTTTGTGCTACCATCTTCCTGCTCTTTTTGACTGTCAGGTGAACGGCTGGGGTGGGGTCTCTTCCGAGGTAGCTTTTCATGGGTGAACTTGTCGGGAACGCCAGAATGGAATTAACAGCAGCTAATTAAGTTAATAAAAGCTTTGAAAACGAAATTCCTTCCGTCTTGCACTGTTGCACGATGCGTACCCTCTCTAAAAATCATTAATTTTTCTAGTCATGCCGTGAATTTTTTGCGCTCGTTTCTTGAACTATGACCTCCTGTATAACTGCGCAGTTATAAAGTTCATGCTTGAACAAATATTTATGGAATGCCCTACCACTGATACACCATCTGATTTACATAGACTCGGGCGCATTCCATTGCTGGGGAGAGGTGTTCAAAAAGAAATGGGAGTTAAATTAGTTTTGTGCAGGTTTCTCTACAGTACAACAGTAAGTGACTAAATATTTTGTACCCTGAGTAGTGTTGAACTGAAAAAATTGCATTGTTGAAAATCGAAGTCTTATCGCAGATGCAGTGGAGTATCGAGTTACACAACATCTAAAAATTAAAAAAAAAAAATGCATTCTTGGTTGGTATGTAAGAGTTTTATGGTTTTATTTAAACGAGCATAAATCTCGGAATACAAATTGCATGCAGTAGAATTTTAAGAAAAATTATACGGAATAGGCAGGAGGTTAATAGAGGGCGAAATGCATAAATAATATGTTCAAATTTGTAAGCTTTTGATTAAATAACTCAGGTTATATACAGGTTGTTTTAAGTAGTGGCCAATAGTTTATGTAAATTCTGAAAAGTAACTACTTAAACTTTTTAATTTTCATAAATTGTCAGAAATAAGTTGAGCTGCCAACCTTGTTAGCTGATGAGGGAATTCCGAATGTCGTCGTTTTTTTTGCACATTTTTCACTCGAAGGCCTTTAATTATACATAGATGTTTTTAATAATCACTTAGTTTACCCTTGTAGCATGTTTAGCACTTCTAATATCTTTCTCAGGTGCCAAATCTGATAATGTTACTGACGGTTTTTATGATAATGGATACGAGTATGTGCCATTTAAAGAAAGTGCCACATGGCGGTTGTTTTTTACTTGTATGAAGTAAAGGAGGTATTGTAATTGCGAAAAATTTCGGTTTTCAGATTTCAACGGAAATATATTTTGAATGTGTGTGTGTCGCATTTCTCAAAAACGGTTAGGCGTAGAATGTTGAAATTTTGCATTAACATGTACACTATATGATCACAAATATCCGGACACATGCACGTTTGCGCTCTAGCCACGATTTCATGGAAATCAATAGGGCGTTGCACATCCCTTTGCCCGAATCACAGCTTCCACCCTTCGGGGAAGACTTTCCACCAAATGTTACTAGGTACTTTCCGGAATGTTCCTCCATTCCTCCCGAAGAGCGAGAATCAGTTCAGGTACAGAAGTTGGCCGATGTGATCTGGCCCACAAGCGTCTTTCCAATTCATCCCACAGACTCTCTATAGGATTGAGGTCGGGACGTTGTGCCGGCCAACCCATTTCTTCGACCCCTGAGTCCGCACACCACTGCTGTACACGCCTCGCTTTGTGGCACGGAGCATTGTCGTGTTGGTAGAGAAATGGCCCGTTTCCGAAAAATTGCCACAACGTTGGAAGTGCACAGTTGTCCAAAACATTCAGATAACTGTCGGAGTTCATGATTCCTTGCACAGGAACGAGCTGGCCCAGTCCATACCATGAAAATGAGCCCCACACCATGACTCCTCCTCCTCCGAACTTGACTGTGGGCTCTGTGCACTCAGGTAAGAAGCGTTCTCCAGGTATGCGCCAAACCCAAACTCGTCCATCGGATTGCCAGAGTGTGTAGCGAGATTCGTCTGTCCACATTACACGTTTCCATTGGTCCATTGTCCAGTTTCTGTGGGCTTTGCACCACTCCAGACGTCGCTTGGCGTTGACCCTGCTGATGTGGTGCTTGTGGGCAGCAGCACGGCCATGGAATCCTATCGTGTGCAGTTCCCGACGAATTGTCATGGTACTGGCATCATTTGCAGAGGCGTTTCGAAACTCTGTGGCAATTTTTTCCGCCGAGGACTTCCGGTTGCTGCGGGTGACACGACGAAGCACTCGACGGTCTCTGTCCGTTAGTTTCTTGGGTCTACCGGTTCGTTGTTGAACTGTTGTTGATCCCCGGGTCTTCCATTTCATAATGACATCGCCTACTGTTGACTTGGGTATCTGAAGAAGGCTGGAAATGTCACGCACGGACTTGCCGCATAGGTGACATCCAACGATGGTTCCACGTTGGAACTCACTGAGCTCTGCCGAACGACCCATTCTTGCCAATGTCCAAGCAGAGTTGTGTCTGAAGGTGTGGGAAGCTATTTAAATGATGTGCAAGTCATTATCATGTGACATTGGGCCAATCGATGATCTGTGAGGGGTGTCCGGATATTTTTGATCATATAGTGTAGTTGTTCACCTCGCAGTTTGATTGCAATCGGCTGGGCCAAACGTGTTTTGGTCGTTTCCCCAACTGATTTCCTTTCATGTCTATGGAGTTTTGATTGCGTGGAGCAGTTTGAGACGTCAGAGTTTAAAGTACTAAATTTGGAGAACTAAATTTGAAGAGCTTCATTTAAAGTTCCCAAACGGCTGTCAAAATTTGGAGTTTTTAGACAATAAAGAGACTGAAATTCGTGTGTCAAGAATAAAAATGAGAATTTTTTCCCAAAAGCATTCAATAAAGTATGGTAAAAGGGAGGGTCTTTTTTTTTTTTTTTCCT